>JAJOZX010000102.1:952500-1330000 GCA_023014485.1 Bathynomus jamesi
TTAATTTTCACTCCAAAGCTATAAACTGGGAAGATGTGACATCCAGCATGGAAGTAATAGATTGGAAAACCATTTTCGAGACCAAGACAACGGAGGAGATGCTAATGACGTTAGAGGAGAAGACGTTAGAAATTGTGGAAAAACATGTCCCAAAGATACAGCAAAGAGGAAAGAGAAGCAGGTTCGAAAGAAAAAAGAGGGCATTGTTTCGAAAGAGGAAAAGAGTGATTGAAAAATTAAGTAATTGTAAAGCTAACAACATCAGAAAAATATTAAATGATAAACTGCAAAGTATCGATGTCGTCATACAAGAACTAATCGAGAAGCATACAGAAAAAGAAGACGACACTATAGAAACGATAAAGGCTAACTCAAAGTACTTCTATAATTTCGCAAAAAGAAAGTCGAAAAACCATGCGACTATCGGACCTTTAAAAAATGAGAACAGTGATTTATCTGATGATCTAACAGAAGCATCTGAAATATTAAGAGCTCAGTACGAATCATCTTTCAGTATCCCAAAAACTGACAAATTGATATGCGATAGAAACGCGTTCTTTGAAGAAGAACCACAAGGGGAAAGTAGAACGGATTTAGACTTTACGACGGATGATATTACCAAAGCTGGGCACTTGCGGTTTTTTTTTGCGGTACTGCGGTACTGCGGTACTACCGCAGTACCGCAAAGATCGCTGAAAGTACAGGCTGTACTTTCAGCGATCCTTTGCGGTACTGCGTTATGCGGTACCGGTTTGGTAGTGCGGTAGTACCGCAGTACCGCAGTACCGCAAAAAAAAACGCAAGTGCCCAGCTTTGGATATTACACAAGCCATAGGGAAACTAAAAACACTCAGCGGCAGAACCGGATAAATGGAATGCCACACTGATCAAAAACTGCAAGAATGCAATCGCTGAGCCCATATACTGGATATGGAGACGATCACTAGACACGGGAGAAATACCGGGCATCCTGAAGAGCGCGAACATAGTCCCAATATATAAAGGACGAGATCGATCCGAGGCCAAAAACTATAGGCCAGTATCGCTTACATCCTATCTCACTAAAATATTTGAAAGAATAATTAGACAGAAAATCTATGACTTTCTGGAAACTCGGAAAAAATTCAATGATAACCAACACGGGTTTCGGTCAGGCAGATCATGCCTATCACAACTAATGGAACACTACAACAACATTATTGATTCACTTGAAAGTAATGAAAACTATGATGTACGTACTATACACAGACTTTGCTAAAGCATTCGATAAATGTGACCATGGAATCATAATACATAAACTGAAATATATGGGAATAACAGGAAAAGTAGGGAACTGGATATATAATTTCCTTAGTGAGCGGCGGCAAGTCGTTACAGTACAAGGAGTATCTTCATCAGAATCAGAGGTCCTCAGCTCAGTACCACAAGGAACAGTATTAGCTCCACTACTCTTCATAATCATACTAACTGACATAGATGAGGACGTTACCAGAGACAGCACAGTAACATCCTTTGCGGATGACAGTAGAAAAATAAGAAACCCAGGAGATATAGGATCTCTACAAACCGACATAAACAGAATGTACAAGTGGACGAAAGACAACAATATGACGTTTAACACCGAGAAATTTCAGCTGTTACGGTACGGAAAAAGAGAAGACCTAAAATCCATGGAATATTATACCCCAATTGGACAGGAAATTCAAAGAAATTCTAAAGCAAAAGATTTAGGGGTTGTAATGACAGATGATGCGAAAATTGAAACACAAAATAAGATAGCAGTAAACAGAGCAAAGAGAATAAAGGGTCAGATATTGAGAACCTTTAAACGAAGGGATAGGAATGTAATGATTCTTCTATTGAAAACCTTGATAATACCCAAATTGGAATACTGCTCGGTCCTAACATCCCCATATAAAAAAGAAGACATTAGACAGCTGGAAGGGATCCAGAGAAGCTTCACAGCCAAGATCAATGGGTACAAAGAACTAAATTACTGGGAAAGGTTACGCGAACTAGACCTATATTCACTGGAAAGAAGAAGCGAGAGATACACCATTATTAAATTTTACACTTGGAAAATAATGGAGAAACTAGTCCCTAATCTTACTCTGAACCCTATAACTTCCCAAACAACGGTGGAAAGTTGAAACGGTAGACTGTGTCGTATTCCCAAATTGAAGGCGAGACAGGGAACATCCTTAACCCTGAAAGAAAATAGTTTTGTAGTGAGAGGACCAAAACTATTTAATCAGTTGCCCAAACACCTAAGACACACGAAGGGAGTTGCAGTGGAAATCTTCAAAAGAAGACTAGACGCCTGGCTCAGAACAATCCTCGATGAGCCGGGCATACCTGGCTATGTGAGGTGGGGAGCGCAAGAATCCAACTCACTACTTCACCAGGCCAACTCGAGAGGAGGGGCGACAAGCTTGACCGTCGCGAAATGAGAAATCATCGCGCGAAACCTTTGTAAGGTAAGGTGTATATATATATATATACACACACCTTTCAACTTTTCAAATGTCCGTGCAATGATTCCTCATTTCACGAAGGTCAGGCTTGTCGCCCCCTCCTCTCGAGTTGGCCTGGTGAAGTAGTGAGTTGGTTTGTTGTACTCTCCAGTCTCCACCTCACATAACCAGGTACGCCCGGCTCATCGGGGATTGTTCTGAGCCAGGCGTCTAATCTTCTTTCGAAGATGTCCACCGCAACACCACTCGTGTTCCTTAGTTCTTTGGGCAGCTGATTAAACAGTTTTGGTCCTCTCACAAAAACTATTTTCTTTCATGGTTAAGGATGTTCCCTGTCTAGCCTTTAATTTCGGAACACGACACAGTCTTCCTTTTCTACTCTCCACTGTTGTTTGGGGAGTTACAGGGTTCAGAGTAAGATTAGGGACTAGTTTCTCCATTATTTTCTAAGTGTAAATAATGGTCTGTCTCTCTCTTCTACTTTCCAGTGAATATAGGTTTAATTCGCGTAACCTTTCCCAGTAATTGACTTCTTTGCACCCATTGATCTTTTTATATGGGCATGTTAGGACCAAGCAGTATTCCAATTTGGGTATGATCCGTGTTTTCAGTAGAGGAATCATTATGTTCCTATCCCTTCGTTTAAAGGTTCTCAATATCTGACCCGTTATTCTCTTTGCTCTGTTTACTGCTATCTTATTTTGTGTTTCAAATTTCGCATCATCAGTCATTACAACCCCTAAATCTTTTGCTCTAGAATTTCTCTGAATTTCCTGTACATTTGGGGTATAATATTCCATGGATTTTAGGTCTTTTCTTTTTCCGTACCGTAACAGCTGAAATTTCTCAGTGTTAAACTTCATATTGTTGTCTTCCGTCCACTTGTAGATTCTGTTCATGTCGGTTTGTAGAGATGCTAATCTTCTGGTTTTCTTATTTTTCTACTGATCTTTGTGTCATCGGCAAAGGATGTTACTGTGCTGTCTCTGGTAATGTCCTCATCTATGTCAGTTAGCATGATTATGAAGAGTAGTGGAGCTAATACTGTTCCTTGTGGTACTCAGCTGAGGACTTCTGATTCTGATGAGGATACTCCTTGTACTGTAACGACTTGCCGCCGCTCACTAAGGAAATTATATATCCATTTCCCTACTTTTCCTGTTATTCCCATATATTTCAGTTTATGTATTATGATTCCATGGTCACACTTGTCGAACGCTTTGGCAAAGTCTGTGTATATTACATTATAGTTTTCATTACTTTCAAGTGTATAGTGGCCTACGGATCTCCGATTTGATGTAGCTAAGAAAGTAGGCTTACTATAATTTATGATTTGAAATGAAATGAATAATCAGGGGTCACCAGGTCTTAGCAGACCAAATAATGTTTAATAAGGAGAGAGAAATTACTTTGTTGTTTTGTGTTTAATTAGGAAAATAAATCATTTATTTGTTCAAAGCGATGAACAGTTCAATAAAGGTATTTATAGTGATTAACAGTTGCCTTATATAACGGCATTTATACTATGCTAAAGATGACTGATTCTTAGCAATAAGGAATGGTTATAGAGTCTAATTGTTAAGTAAATACAATAATGAGATATGCAGAGGTGTACACAAAATAAATAATGAAACCTATTGATAACTGAAATAATGAAATGTACGGTATGGCACAGTTAACCTTTGGTTAGCTTCCGCCCGAATTGTTCATTCTGACGAAGGTCAAGCTTTTCACTCCACCTTAGACCTACAGTTTAACGTGGAATCCAAACCATGCCCCATCAGCAGCCCAGCGTCTTAACCACTAGGCCACCTAGGGTATCCATTTATCTACCAACCACTTTCTTTATTGTGTGGAAGGATGAACAGCTGGGTTTTGCTGCGCGCCGGCTGCCGTCGGGTCTCGATCCCGGGGCCGATGGATTTGTAGTCAGCGACGCTAACCACAATTATATAGACGGTGGCATCGTCAGTCGGATCGCCAAATTCGCTGATGACACCAAGCTTGGGGCCAATGTTGGGACGTCGGAGGCGATCGAGCAACTGCGTGCGGACCTAGGTAGGATAGGAGAGTGTTCCGAAAAATGGCAAATGCCGTTTAACTTGGGTAAATGCAAGGTGATGCACATTGGCTACGCCAATCCCAAGTCGGACTACTCGATGTTGGGGAGTAATATCGAGGCGACTGATTTGGAAAAGGACTTGGGTGTGCTAATTAGCAGCGACCTTAAGTTTACCAAACAGTGCGTAGAGGTAGAAAAGAAAGCCCAGAAGCTGTTGGGTTATATCAGGAGGCAATTTCAGTTTCGGAACAAGGAGATTCTGCTCTCACTGTACAATGCCCTGGTTCGGCCGTACCTGGAGTATGCTGTGCAGTTCTGGTCGCCCACCCTCAGGAAAGATATTGAGAGGCTGGAGCGAGTGCAGGCGAGGGCCACAAAGTTAATCCCTTCTGTTAGGCATATGGGCTACAATCGACGGTTACGCGCCCTGAACTTGTTTTCGCTGGAAACTCGCAGGCTGCGCGGTCAACTGATCGAGGTTTTCAAGCTCTTACGCGGGTTCAACGATATCGATTTTAGAAACATGTTTACAGTTTAGTTTAAATGATAACCCTACTCGCAACAATGGTTGGAAGTTGGATTTGAAACGGTTTAGGACTAGTGTGTGTGGGAATTACTTTACGTATAAGATCTGTGACACGTGGAACAGGTTACCTTCAGAAGTTGTGAACAGTTCCTCTGTGGATCACTTCAAGAAAAGGTTAGACCAAATCTTGCACACTATTTGAGGGTGTAGAAAATTTTCCCTGTCACCCGTTGCCATTGGTACCTCCTCGGTATGGGCCGCAAGGCCTTTTGAGGTACTTCTTTTCCTTGTAACTCCTTGTAACTCTCTCTCTCTCTCTCTTTCCTACAGAGAAAAAATAATAATAATACATAATTTAGAAATAAAAAGTTGGTACTAATTTGTGCAAAATGTTTAATTTCTTGTACTTCATCTATAAATCCACCTCTCAACTTGATACCAACAGCATCTCTCTGGTACAGTTTTGGCAAGGGAAGAAACCAAGACATTCGAACACCATTACTTAACCTTAACGTAAAAGACTTGGGTGGGTATTGTGGTTCACTGTATGAGTCTATTACATGATATGCTTATATTCAAGAAATAGTTATAAATACCTGAATTACAGGCAGTATATTTAAATATAAATTCCTTTAATACACCGATACACAAATTAGGTGAGAGTCACCTTTTAAATCCAAAATGGTTAGCTGTCCAAGACAATGTCCTAAGACAATGTCAAAGACAATGTCCTAAACAATGTCAAAGACAATGTCCTAAGAACAATATTCAAATTTCATCCACATCAAAAAATGTTTATTCAATTTTTTTCATTTTTGTATTATGATTTGATACGGAATGAGACAACTAGAAAATATAAAATTTAGCCTATTATGGCTTACAGAGAGCAGACAACATTTTGACCAGTAGACGCAATAACTCTTCTTGATGGTGAGCTTGACTGATCAAAGCCAACATTTTGTACTGGATATCTTTGAACCCTGGAGGATGAAAGTAAAAGATAATTAACCAATTTTTATGGCCATCTGAAATAATACAGTACTCACATTAACCTATAGTGAAAATAACATAAGGGACAATATACTTAAAGTATATTTGGCAGATTGACTTAACTTCTGACTCCCCCCCCCCCCCCCACACACACACAAATAAACAGATCTTCCAGGTAAAAGCAGGAAACTCATTTCCCCACAATGTGAGAGTGAATGCATCCCCAAGGATCACCTTTAACCTGAGAATTAACAGGATAAGTGGCCAATTCAACCCAACCTAGTAGCCAGGAAACAAGCGTGAACAGTGTCGTGTATTGTTTTATTTTAATAAGAAATTGAATAATGGTTAATAAGAAATTGAATAATGGTTAATAAGAAATTTAATAATGTTTTTTTGGAGTATAATAAATTTATTAAAATTGTACGAAATTAACGTATGTAAAATGCAGTTATTTGAAATAAAAATAACTAATTAACAACCTGTCAAAGGTGGAGAGAGAGGTGGAAAATTGAGCTGGAGGCAGGCAACCTCGGACACAGTGGGACATAAGAATGAGTGGTGTTTTTTTCTAAGATGTAATTGTGATTTCAAATTTACTTAACTGAAGCTCTCTCCATGAACAAAATGTTAAATTATAAATTCCCCGCTCGTTTCCCTTATTATGTTCAGTGTTTTAATCAAAATAAACCATTAAATAGTGGTAACCGTTGTAATTTCTCCCTCCCTCGCTTTGTTCAAAGGAAGGTGTCAGCTGCAGGGATCCATGTCAGTTGAGAATCGGCCGCGCTACCTACTTATAGAATTCAAAATCAGCGTAAATAAGTAGAAAGAGTGCAGATCACGTAAGATTAAAGAAAAGTAAATAAAAATATATAATTTCACATTTTTTGGTGGCAATGGTGTACACCCTTTAGATGGGGCCCACTCCCATTCTAAAAAATAGTTTCAAAAGTAAATTCAGAATGGCGTTAAGCATTTTCAAAACCTTCAGGAGTCCGTCTTGACTCACATTTTGTTTCGACGAGTCTCGACTCTGCGTTTTCTTTTGAGTTAAATATTTGAGTATTTTTTTTTTTCATAGCACTTGGTTTACGTCGGGGCAGATGCATCTCGTTTTCTTTTTGAGTATTATGGAGAGAGAGACTTCTTTAAACTTTAAAAATCCTGTCCGAAGCTCAATTTTCTATCTTTTTCCTTATTTCTTTTTGTTATACAGCCTATACATGTTATTTAAAATTTTGAGTTTAAAAATTTATGTTTAACTGTTTCGACATTTAAAAATAACTAAGTACAGTAAATAAATTCCTTAATAAATTAAATATAAAAAGTGAATTTTAGTTGCAGTTGAAGGGTAACCTATGCATTTTTATGTGGTAGGTCTAAAATTTTGGAACGGATATTTGATGCTTGAATTTTTAAATATAGAGTAACGAATTATTAAAATTAAATGAATGATAAAGAATTTTCAATATCTATTTGAAATGGTTTTAAGATTATTTCTTGACCGGAATTAGGTTTTAAAATTAGGTTAAATTCAGTTAAGAATTCATGTCTAAACGTCAACATCATCAAGGAATTAACATAAAGTGAATGAACAGGCAGTGGTGTAGTGCTGTGGGAACGCGTGGGAACGGCGTCCCTTACTTTTTTTGGTAGACGGAACGGCGTTCCCTCACTATTTCAAATAAATCCGAACTTACAAATCTCTAACGTCATGAAATTTTAATTCCCACCCCTAGAAGAAATATGAGAAAGAATCATTAACTGTTTCATTTCTTTTAGCTTCGACTGAGGCAATGCTAGCCTATAAAGATCTGGTGAAACAGTCACCACGGCGTACCAGTTGTTAACTTTTTTTTAGTTAATCATTCCAGTTGTTAGCTATTTTTATTGATCGTACTGGATGTCGTATATCTAATGGCACTGGAAATACTGCATCTTCAACCTTGGAATATATCCTAATATCCAGTGCATATGACCTCAAAATATCCCTGAAATTGGTCAGATTTCAAAAGATTTCCCGGGGGGCTTACAGTGCCCCCGGACCCCCCAGCTGTATGGGCTCGCCGCGCTCGCCATTGTCCCCCCCGCATCTGAGTAACACTTTCAAAATGCGTTCCCTCACTTCTTTATTTAGCACCACCACTGTGAACAGGTAATTTCATATGTGTAGTATTAACTATTAAGGTAATACTGTAGATATTAAGAATTTTTCTTTGTTGTTCACGTTCCCAAAATAATATTTTTAAAGGGGTGCTAATCTATATTGGGTCATTTTTGTTATAATGTTTCAAACCAAGAAAGACCCTAGGATCCACACATGGCTGGTCTACCTAACTGTGGTTGTGGTTGTGTATTGGGTATGTCCTCCGTGGTGGCGGAGGGAACCTACAATTTTACGTGGGTTCCGAACCACAAAAACCTTAATTTTACTACCTTAAACTATACCCAATCTATCAACATACGCGTCTAATCGATTTTTAAACATGTTTATAGACGTGCTACTAATTACTTCTATCGGCAAACTATTCCAGCTATTTACTATTCTATGCGTAAAAAAGTTTTTGGCAAACCATTTGGGTTTCGTTTTATTTTGTTTGCAACATATATTGCGTGGGAGACTTATGTAATATTAAAAATTTGTGAAATTGTTGGTTTAAATTAAGCTAAATTCGTTTTATTAAAAAATTAGGAGCTATTGAAGAATAGGGACCCCAGCCTTCTTTAGTTAGCTCTATAAGGCTAACTAACGAAAATATCATGACCTAACCTAACCAATCGTCAAGGGTGTACAGTTAACCTAACGATTGGTTAGGTTAGGTCGTGATATTTTTGTTAGTTATCCTTATAAGCCTAACTAAAGAAGGCTGGGGTCCCTATTCTTCAATAGCTCCGAAAATTACCTTGTCAGATATACATTCAGAATACAGAAATTGTTTTAGTAAATTCTTTTGATAAATTAATGTTGGATTTTTAATTTTATTTTTATTTTATCGGTAGGCTGACTTTATATTTTTTCCTTTCATGAATTTTAATGCAAATTTAATGCATTTTAATGCAAATGCAAGTGATGTTTTTCTTTTTTCTTTTGTATATGCTGGTTAGTAAGATTTTATTCTGAAATGGTATCTTCCTGTCATAAGTTCTGTTTTTGGATAAAATTTCATTTATTGTACGTGAGTATAAATATTGAAATTGTTTTTCTAATGCTAGCGCGTTTGTATCGATTACAAAATTACGTCATTATATAATGTAGTTTGATGCGGTTAGGAATATTTATACAGAGGTTCGCTTTCAAAAAGTGAGCATTCGCTTTAACCTTTGGTTTACTTCCGTCCGAATTGTTCATTGTGACGAAGGTCAAGCTTTTCACTCCACCTTAGACCTACAGTTTAACGTGGAATCCGAACCACGCCCCACCAGCAGCCCAGCGTCTTAACCACTAGGCCACCCATGGTACCCATTTATCTACCAACCACTTTCTTTATTGTGCGGAAGGATAAACAGCTTGGTTTTGCTGCGCGCCGGCTGCCGTCACCGAGTCTTGATCCCGGGGCCGACGCAGGGCCGGTTAAGCATTGTTAGGGCCGGGGGCAATGAATATTTTCGGGCCGGTGTCACTAGAAAAACACAATTCTTTACCTGATAAATCATACATGAGTGATGTGATCAGCTGACTGGGATCGATCAACAGAAAACGAAACAAAAACAAAGATGTGATTACAGAAAATGTATACTTTGTTCACATAATGGGATACTAAACTAGGTTTTGTAGAAGCGGAAAATTCATCTTAGAATTTTTTTTTCTTCCTCACGGTCGACCAATTATTTCAACGGTAGATTATAGCGTTTACATATTTTCTTGGGTCGGTCAGCATCTTGGGGCCGGTCAGCATCTGGGGCCGGGGGCAAATGCCCCCTTTGCCCCCATTATAATCCGCTACTGGGCCGATGGATTCGCAGTCAGCGACGCTAACCACTACACCACCGAGGCGCTTCATAATACAATTAATTATTTTTATTTTCGATTATGTAGTATGGTTGCGCTGTATTTTTTATGGTAATTTTGGTCTTTTGGTCATAATATCTTTTCATATTTATAATAACTAAAAATTTTTAATTAGTTTCACTTTGAAACGATGAATCGCATAAATTTACTATGGTTTCGAAATCAGCCGGTCCCGTGATGGAGATAATCCTCTCAGATGTAATTTGTAAATTATAAGTTTTCTTCATGTGAAATTTAGAGTTGCACATTAGAATTAATGTATTAAATTAATTTTCTCTATTAATATTTAAATTTTATTATTTAATGAGTATTTTGGGGTAAATTTGTTACATTTTAAACTTTATTCGAGTTTACTCGTGCACAGGCCCGTAGCCAAGGGGGGGGGGGCAGGGGGGTCAAAGCCCCGCCTGGAAAATAATATGCCCCCCCTGGGAAAACCAACCGCAACGGCGTTCCATGCTACAAAAACGCCAAAGCCAACTTGTTTTACTTGCCTTTGAAAATAAGAGAACGAAGCAAATAGACATGTTTGAATTCCTAAAGAATTTCGCTAAAAAAACTCGCCGCATACAGTTATTCTAAAATTTAAAAAACTTACAAAGACTTTTATTGACACTAAATTTAGACTAAATATTGTATTCTATAACCCAATATGCCTATCTATATGTATCGGTTTGATCATTTTTTTATTTAGCCTACGGTG
This sequence comes from Bathynomus jamesi, assembly GCA_023014485.1. Lineage (NCBI taxonomy): Eukaryota > Metazoa > Arthropoda > Malacostraca > Isopoda > Cirolanidae > Bathynomus > Bathynomus jamesi. Next base: position 963,268 of record JAJOZX010000102.1, read on the forward strand.
TTTTACTTGTTATAGTTTTGAATGTAATTTTCTGCAGTATATTTCGATATTCACAAAAAATGACATTAAATTTTTTCATTGTCCCCCCTGTCAATTTCTCCGCCCCTCCTACTGATTTGGTCTGGCTACGGCCCTGCTCGTGCATTTCGAGTTTTAGAGTGAAGACTAACGTTTTTGTAGCATCTTGAGGACTCGCGTTGTCCGCGCTCCACAACGAGGTGTTAAGTTAGTTTATTGTTGTTGTGAGCTGATGATGTGAAGTTTTGGGGTTTTCATTTTGGTCTTTTGTATTTGACTGTATCGATGTTATTCCTGAAAATAGTTTGAACAATAATATTTAAAACAAACTTATAATTATGGTTACTCTGTACAGGCACATTCACATTTATACACGAAGCAGTACTGTTTGGTTTTGTTTATTCGTTGATAGATATTTTTATTTTCTTTCTTGATGTAATTACCATAAGTTACCTTATTAAAGTGTTGCGAAATTCTGTAACTTTTTTGTAATTTTTTCTTTTAAAATTGATCAGAGCAAATTATGGTTAGTTTCGAGTGAAATGTCCAGAAGATTTTGTAAATTAAATGTGAAAAATTGATAATCAGTAGCAGAACAAATTTTTAAATATTTTTCTTCAAAATTTCAAAAGGCTCAATTTGGAAGCAAATAAGTTGAATCCGAATTCTACCCACAGTAGGATTTAGTTGACCAGAGTAAAGTGATCGATCACCGACGAGAGAGAGAGAGAGAGAGAGAGAGAGAGAGAGAGAGAGAGAGAGAGACGCAACCGAATGTGCAACGAGTTGAGTGCAGGACAGTTTCAAACGAATTTGGTCTACTGGTATTTTCGAGTAGTCTTGGTCCCACTGTTTCGATTCTTGGTTGAATGTGCGCCTTACTACTAGGTAGGCAAACCACGAAAGTTTGAACGAGTATTTAAGGCTTTATTCTCCATACAGGCACACAATACAGGGGCGGATCCAGGGAAGGTAGTCTAGGGAGGACACCAAACAGACATCATACCGAGTATTTTATTTGGTCCATATTTCTTTGTATACTATACGCTTCACCCACCATACTGTGAGGTAGCAACAGGAAACAAGCTTCCTGTTCCTGTGCGTGAGCTGAAAGGTAGAAAAAACTCACACTCCCCTGAGGGGATGATCCACATTTCAATTACATTATAATGCATACATATACAATATATTCATAAAAACGAGAACAGATAGCGTACCCCCAGTGCCACGGTCTTTACTGCTAGTGCTGCTACAGTGTTGCCATATTAAAGAAGAGAAAAATTGGTATATTATACATGGCACTAATAGAAAACGGTATTTTAGGAGGGACAAATATCTACTGAGCACAAGGGCATAAAATTTATCGTAGTTGCATGAAAATTGTGGATTTTATGGGCAATTTTGGGAAAATGGTGTAAAACTTTCGACTTGGTCTCCTTTAGGGATCTAGCCTAGGGGGACACGTGCTCCCTAGGTAACCCCGGATCCGCCTATGCAGTAGGTTCGTTGTGAAACCGGCTACGGCCAAGCGATCGTTTGATCAATACCAAGTACGGAGTCTTTCAGCTGGACGAAGCAGAGGAGCAGCACTCACAGAAAAAAAATTGAGATGAGAGTTACTAGTTTCTTCTTCGGTTTCCAGAATAGCAAATTCCGTCCATTTCCAGTACGTGGTTCCACATTTAGTATATCTCCATTCCCAGGGGCGTAGTGGCAAATTTTAAGGTGCAGGAGCTCTAAGGAAATACAGGCATGTTGGTACATAATTTTAAATTCTGCTATTATTTCCCTGTGCCGGTACATCAGGTTACTCCCCAGAATGAGCGGAAAGTTGAATACACGAATTTTATGGTAGTACACCGAGGCGTAATAATTAATTAACTCATCCAATTTCTGCAATTACAAATCATATTTAAGGGGAAACTTTGGCTCCCTATTTCAATAAAAATATGCCTTTTAACTAAGTAAACCAATAGCGCTGATGGGTGGCATAAGCATTTTATATAAAATAATTTCATGGTATTTTGAATCCTTGACCTCATGTTAATTAGTGTTTCACCAGGAACGGTATATAATAAAATTCACGTTACTTCACTTACTGGCCAGCCCTATGAGAGTCTCAGTTAAGACTCACTGGTTTGGTTAAACTATTTTATAATAATAATAATAATAATAATAATAATAATAATAATACTTCACTTAGACTTGGAGTATTAAAAATTTGAAATCACACTTAGAAGCCAGTGCCTTCATCTCAGTCTGTTTGTTCCCAACTTCCAAGTATCAACTAAAAAAAATAAATAAAGTTTGGATGAATGGAGGTGCGGGGGCGGCGCTCCTGTGCGCTCCCGCAACACTACACCCCTGTCCATTCTCCTGATCCTTTTTGAATTGGACGACATCTTTTTTCCTCCATTTTTTTTCTTGGAGGGAGAGCGGAACCTCAACGCGTGCTGATCTGTTGCATGGTTGCAGCCCCTTGCATTCTAGCGAAGTGAGCATGAGAGCTGTGATTGAAAATGTTAAAGTCCGTTGTGTCAGCTTTCAACAGGCACAAAGACAGCGGAATGCTATTTGAGCAACGTTAGAAAATGATGTACAGTGATAATCATTTGGTGAAGTTATAAGTGAAAGTATTTGGTTATTGCCCAAAGGTTTTTTTGTTTGTTTGTTTTGTGTTACACTATGTGCGCTCTGGTCAGTATGTTTTATAAACATTTTCTTGTTCTTTCTATGATTGCCCTGATAGTAACTACTGTATATAACGATCTAAATGATTTTTCGAATGTAAAGAGAACTTTTATGAGGAATCGCTGGAATAGATTGTGAAATTGAAATTTGTTTAAGAAAATTATTCTAGTGTCCACGTAACAGCTTTGATGCAGACAGTAGGTGATAGTAGCCAGATCCTGCCGAGATGTTGAACTGATTTAAATACACGTCACACTGACTGAATATGGAGTGTAGAAAGTTTGTTTCTGGGAATACAACGTATTTGTCTTCGCAATCTGTTCCATCTGAATGTGCTATTCGCAGTTTATCGTACAAGTTCACACAGCTTGAATAAAAAAAGTAAGGACCTGAGCTGGGGATCACGAACTCTATAGGAGCACTCGGGGAGCTAATGGTGTTTAACGGATTAATTGTAATAAAGTCACTGTGCTCTATAGAAACTTGAGTTGGGGGCCTGTCAAAGAGGACCAGCTTTGATTTACAACATCGTGAACTACACGGATGGATGAAACAGGCCATGGCGAGCCAGAAACAGTGACACCTCTCTCGACAAGTAGTAAACAGTCTATGATTCATGAGAGCAATGTCCTTAGCTTATATCAGTTAAAAAAGTGGTCAACCATAGGTTTCATGCGCTTAGAACACTTCTTTTTTGATGGCCTTTTACGTTTAACGCCACGTGGTGGTAACCCCTTCTTCTTCTTCCGTACAGGACTCTTCTTCCCACCACCACGCATTTTTCTCTTTGCATCTTTGATGATTTCGTCCTGTGTACGCTTTAAGTGCTTTTTTAGAGCATCTTTAGGCTTAGTCTTCTATTATGTCTTCTACCGTGTTAAGACCTGATTGTAACGCTTTTCTGCCGAGATATCTAGCACCACTCTTCAGCAAGGGAACAGCCGTACGCAGTATGGTTGAAAAACTGGATCCAATCCCACTCTCGCGCTGGCATCTCACCCCTCGATAGACCGTGAAAGGCCTTCGAGGCATTATATCACAGTGCGACGAAAGTGCAGCTTCACTGTTAAGCTCCCGTCACTGAATGGAAAACTTTTCCCCTCAATCGTTCTTATATATATATTGAGATATTGGTTAGTAGGTTAGTTGCGACACTGACATAATGAGGTTTGTCGTATGTAATGCTTAAGCTCCTTCCTCTATGATTGAGAATATTGCTGTAAATATAGCACATGTCCAGGGGAGGGTAGCCGTTGTTCAATTTCTCCAATTTCAGCTGGTACATTAAGCTGCACAAGTCATGTTGTGCTTCGTGAAAGGTATCTCTTTGGATGGCTGCTCCATATTTAATATTTCTCTTAGCCTCTGATTTTAGAATCAGAGTATGTGCAGGGGTATCTTTGTTTACGATTTCGGATACTAAATCATCCGTAAGATTTGATCTTTTCAAACTTTTAAGTCTCTCGCAACATCCTCGACTGCGCCATAATTACCCGGGCCTAGTGTTACTACTTAGTGTAGTACTGTGCCTCCACACTCCGGGCGGCACGCATGGTTTCGTCCCAGGTTACTCCGGCCTTTTCACACTCATCACGGTTTCTAAGAACCGTAAAAACGGATTTTTTATTATCAATACTTAAAAACTTGGTAGCCAGTTGAATTTCGCATATTCCTACTTCATGCGATTCACGACCCAATTCAATGGGCCCGTGGAGTTCTGTTACATAGTTGGCCAGGGTGTTGCCAGGATGTACAGACAGAGAAGAAGAGGACAGGAGTGTGACGTAGAAGTGGTTAGGCGCCATTTTGCATACTATTTGAGCTTCATTATTGCACCAGCTTTTATATAGGTGTTGAACCTCTCTGGGTACCCTAGCCATTTCACCAGGTACATTTTTCTCTTTCCTGAACCTTTGCTGCCTAATTTTTTTCAATTTTAAACACATTTTTTTCTAAATTAAATGTCACTTTCTGTATAGTAGCTCCTTGCTGTAAAAGCCCCGTGCAATTTCTTCCCCATTCAAATCTTCAACGTAATATAGCATTATCTCGTCTTTAGGTCTCATAGCCCTAACTTTAAAAATCTCACGTGTCCAACCTTGCTCAAATCCTTTCGCGAATTTATTACCCGAACGCGACAGCCTTACATAATCATTGATTTTGAAATGTGCAGAGCCTGGTGGCACTGTACGAATATATTTTCCCACCACACGTTCTGTGTGCGTACCTCTTTCTAAAATTTCGTTAGATGTTGTACCAATCGCACGGTGGTGTGAACAGTTGTAGGATGAGGCCAGCGAATCCAGAATGTCTAAATACCTGTATGTGTTTTTACGTGTGAAATAGCGATGCATGCGTTCCTTTATGGTACGTTGAACTCTTTCAGCTAAAGATGCCTTATGTATAGAACTGCTAGTGTAATAGCTGATGTTAAACTCTGTCAGCATGTTCTGAAATGCCCGACCTGTAAATTCTTTCCCCATATCCGGACAAAAATAGCCAGGAATCCTGTTTTCTTTCAACATCAGCGTTTTGGTGGTTTTAGCAACTGATTCAGGCGATTTATTTTTCAGGGGAATTAACCACAAATATCTAAAGAATACACCTATTATGAATAGGATGTAGCGGTAGCCGCCATTATACACTGAATATCTCTGCATGTCTGTTAAATCCGTCTGCCAAATAGAATCAATCGAGGCTGCTGCTGTCTTGGCTGTTTTAAACCTTTTTCTTACCGGCTTATGAAGTGCATAAGCATCCTGCGCTCGCAAAAACCTCTCAACATCTTTTTTCCCTACTCCCTTGTTATAAACGCCTCTGTACAGTCTATTAACGCCGCCGTAGGAGGTTGGGCTAGAAATGTCATAATAACGTTTTCTTAATATGTTAGCCATTTGCGTATTTTAGAGGTACGCGGGGAGGGCTGGCCGTTGTTGTTTGATCTCTTCTTCCTCCTCTTCAGAGATGCTACCGCTGGGGATGAAGGCATGTTCAGCTGTGGTACATGCGAGGCTTGTCCCAAGTCTTTTAACCTGTTCAGATCACCTATCAGTGGTTTTGGGACATTTATTTGCTGTAGTCATGCTTTAATATGTTTCCATCCTGGTGGTGAGTGCCGATCCCACTTTCTCACCAAGTCATGGACGATGTCAATGATGTTTGAAACCAGTACCTTTGTTCCTTTTACAACAACCTCACCTGTATCGGACAACTGTATAATGGGATCCTCACTCAATAGCTTATAAAGACTTATGCCTTTATTCCTCAATGTATGTGGGAAACTGCTTTTTAATACATGCTCGATATGTTGTGGGGTCGCATCGTTGTTCTTTGACTGCTCGTCACTAGCCTCGACCCCAGGTCCTATGCCTCCATGTTCAACGTCGTCTGCGCTGCGCCTAATAACTACGGGGACCTCTGTCGGATTCTTATAATTTTCATATTCATGAAGAAATTTCTGCAGAACTTCTTGGTATAAGATTCTTTTCTCATCTGATGACTTTTCACTGTTTAATAGATCTAACAAATCGCTTTCCATTCTTTTAAGCCTGTTTTACGGGATTCTAGAACCGTATCTGGACTCTTTGAGCTTTGCAGTTAACCATATACCTCGTGTGGAATTACGACTACTTCCCCTCTTTGTACAATAATTCGTTTTTTCTTCCTCACAGTTTGACTTTTACGAGCTAGTGTGCGTATTATGTTCTTGTAACGGCGTAGGCGAGCCTTCTGAGGTTTCATTAGTACATTACATTTTATAAAGTGAAGACAAATTTCACAGATGCATTTTAAAAAGTCGGAGTCAATATTTTTAACAAACAGCTGATGCAGTGCCCGTGGCAGTCGATGATAGATTTTTATTAATTCACGGTATTTCTTTAGCCTCTGTCATTCTGGGATATACACCGTTTCAGGCTCATTTGGGAATATATTCGTTCTTAGAAGCACCCTAAACGTGTTTCGCGGATGAAGGTCACAAAGCAAATATCCGTAACGTTGACTTGTAGCTTCTTTATAAACTCCCAAAAACTCCTTACACTGATTCGGGAACATTTAATTGGCTAATACCCCAATTTGTGACACATCTCTACGTTGTGCGAATAAGACTACATATTGTGTATTTAGCGACACATCGCGCATGTATCTATTTTTAAAAAATCGATTCTGATTGATAAAGAAAACGTTTATGTTAAGATGGTGGGAGAACACTGTAAATGTCTCGGCAAACGTTTTATCCATTTCTAACGTGAGATCGTCAATCACAATGATCGTATGCTCATTTCCCTTTAAAGAATTAACCTCATATACACCTTTGTGGAACAAAATATCATCTTGGTACTCGTTGAATACTGACTGGTATGTTGAATAGCACCATATGACTTTATGCACAAATTTTGAGAACATCTTCCCCTTATCTTTAATGATTTTAAGCATAAACAGAGTTTTATCACATCTTGTAGGGTCAGATATAATACATGTCGACGGGTTCGTGAACCTGAATTTTTCTACAGAATCCATCTCTAACACGTCACACTCCTAAGTGGAACATTCACAAAATATAATAAAATTTTAAGTGATGCTCCTTATATTCTACAGTCTTGTTTTTCCTCTTCTTCCTCAGAACCGTGAATGACGATGAGGATGAAATGCTGTGCCAGCAACATGTCCCCAGCATCGGTATTGCAGGCGATACCGATGACAGTGTAGTTGAGGCTAGAGACTCCACCCCCGCTAGCGAATCCCCAGCAACGCCAAATGTAGTACCCCCACAGGAAAATTCGAGGAGAAAACGGGGGCATGATGAAGTTGATTTGCCTTCCACGTCAGGTATAGAGCGTGCCAGGAGTGCATATCAAACGTTCAATGGTGTTGGATCCTCTCAATTGCGGCGATAGCTTGTTCGGTGGACGTACAAACCCCTTCAAACTATACTTTCCACCTGCCGAGGGCGTGAAACTCCATTACTACGACTTCTGTTCTTTATACCTTTACGTGATGAAGAACAATCCGTACCCCGTAGGAGCACCTGAAAAGCTGGTGCGACCTGCCCTGCTCACCATCGAAGAGTTTTCAGCTAATTTGAACGAGAACTATTTCGGTCTTTCTTTCGTAGATGTACTCCCCCCTCGCGACTTATGGATGCCAGTCTTACCCGTCGTTATAGACCACAAACTCATGTTTCCCTTGTGCGTGAAGTGCGCAGAGGAGAACAATGGGGCTTGTAATCACATCCAACCAGCGGAACATCAGAGGCTTATATACATTATACAAGTCCTGAGCTGTCTCTATCCGTTCGCCACGGTTACAGAATATTGAAGATATATGAGGTGTGGAGGTTTCACAAGCTCCCCAACCTTTTCATGCCATATATAAACACTTTTCTGAAGGATAAGGTAGAAGTATCAGGGTACCCGCGCTACCGTGATTGTGAAGAGATACAACTTGACCGATCCCAAATTGTAAAGAACCCTGGCAAGCGCTTTAGTGCAAAGTTGTGCCTAAATCGTCTTTGGGGGAAATTTGCTCAGAATAAAGGCAAGGGGAACGGCCATCTGCCCAAAGTTATAACGAGGTGTGGGATTATGCCAACGCTCCCGATAAAGAGGTCATGGAGATCGTGAATGTGGGTAATACGTACATAATAAAGTACAACAGGACCGAATTGGCTACAGATACATCACATGTTACAAACATACCTGTAGCTAGCTTCACCACAGCGTATGCTCGCATCAAACTTTGGTGTCTACTGCATTCTCTTGGGCGGAGAGTTCTGTACGCAGACACAGATAGTATGATATTCACGGAGAGGGAAGGTGATTACATGCCACCTATTGGGGAATTCCTCGGACTGATGAGATCAAGGATGAGCGTGGAGATAGTGCCTACGCTGATTCTTTTGTCTCAACAGGTCCAAAAACATATGGAGTACGGGTGAGGGTGGGGGAGGATGTGAGATATATCGTGAAAGCTAAAGGCATCACGCTTAACCAGGGGAGTCGGCGGATCGTTAACTTTGATTCGCTGAAGGAGCTAGTGAGCTTAGAAGATGAGGGTGAGCAGCCACCCCAACTGACTGTAGGGACTCACAATTTTCAGGCACAGAAACTAGGGGGCGTGAATGAGCCTAGGGGGACAAAATTGTGCCGTAACACATATAGGAGACGCTACCAGATGCCTGGTACCTACGATACCGTACCCTTTTGGTACCATGGCCCTTGAATGTTTTGCTATATTATATATATATATATATATATATGCATGCATGCATGTATGTATGTGTGTGTATGTGTGTGTATTTACTTGTTGACAATATGTTTATCCATTTAAAATAAATCATGGTTCAATTAGCGTTTCATTTTCTCCTTTGTGTGTGTGTGTGTGTGTGTGTGTGTATATGTATGTGTGTGTACAGTAAAAAAGCTAAGCACCGCCCACTGTATGGCGCAACCCAATCAAAGGAGTCACGTGACTCCTGCTACTAGCTGGCCATATCTCAGCCCTGCGTCCTCGGTTGACCTCAACAAGCCGTGGAGCTCAGACGTGTATTTTGAAGAATTCTCAAGTAGACGGAAAATAGCGATGGCTGCCTTTGATATTGCGTGCTCGACATTCATGAAGTGGTATTCGATAAAGTCTACAGATGTGGTGAACACGCAAATAATTCCTAGTCCTCCCTCCTTTGAGGCTTTTAAGGTCATATTGAACCGAGCGAAGCGTGAGAAGCAGGCGGTCCAAATACTCTGCGGATATTCTGGCGAGAGCAATGCGGGCTTTCGTGGCTCAAACGATGTAATGGACTACGTCATAGGACTAAACTGCGTAAAGGCGCACACACACCACGAAGTGAAAGAAGCATCACGTGCAGAAGATAAGCAACGGGTGTGGGTTGTGAACCGTGTTGACGAATGGTGTGACAAGCGCTATTATGTTATATCACACCGAGTACGCATACCCTGCGTCTGAGAATATAAATCTTGTAATTATGGGTAGCTTAAAATATTTTTATCATTACGTTCATATATATCATGATGAAGTTCGCAGTGAGGTTGTGCCTAAAGGCTTGTGCGAATTTTTAAAAGGGTTTAGGGATTAGTATCGCTTGTTAAGCAAAAAGGACAGATATGGATACAATGTTTCTCTCAAATAGAGCGCCGGAGTGTTAATAAAGTGTGCGTAGTTCGAGAAAATACAATGTTGAATACTCCTGAACGAAGATGTCTGGTGCGCATTCCGGGGAGTGGGAGTCATAAAACATTAAAGCCGATATTACTTCATGTATCACAGATGGAAAAATTCTCTAACCGATTGCCCGGTATAATGGGATACAAGTATTCATATGACTCATGTTGGAACAACCCCGTACACGAATCACTAACGCTTGGTATGACGCGCCCGTGTGACTCGTCCCCCCACACCTCCCACCGAGCCAAACCGCTCACCGGCTGCTCATAGTCACTTCAGAGCTTGACCCGACTGCTGGACATGCACTCCTCACAAGAGAAAACCAGTATACGATGCAGCTTCCGTTGAGCAGTATCATCAATGCCGTATACGACGTGTCCGTGACGAAGTCAGTGCATGTGTTCATGCGTAAAACCGGCGCTGTTAATTGTGTACTTGAAACGAGCTGGAGACAATCAAACTCTCGTAAACGGAACGTAATTTATTTAAGTGTTGAGGAGATGAACAGAATCTTCGTGGCGGTTGAGAGGTGGGGTGAGGACTATTATAAAATACCTGCAGGTGTAGGCACAAAAAGAGAGCAGATTAGTAATGCGCCCTCATACGCTGTTATTTGTACGTTGTGTATAATATGAGACCAGCCATGCATTGATATACGGTTGATGTGCAAGAACGCAATTGACAATAACACCCTTATTCCCACGCGATACCGTTTCAATCTCGACAGAATATTTGAAATCGTCGGTTTCCGCAAGCTCAAGCCTATATTAGACTCGCGTGTTGCCGATATGCTTTATTTTGACACGGTTCTTGAATACGCATACACCGCTCTGCTCAACGAGTTTACCCAGTGTCGGACTGAACAAGGCGAGAATGGATTGGAACGGGATGCATAGATTCTTCGAGATATCTTGAACTTTGGTACAAAAAGACTTGAGCGGTATAGGGCTGAGCTCACCTACACTATTCACCCTGAAGAGCTATTTTTTTATATAATGGGCAGCTGTCGGCACGATTTAGAAGATTACTTCAATTGTCGATATGCTTTGTGAAGAAGGGTTCCGGTTGAAAAACTCGGATTGGAAAGAATAAACCTTCGTTTGGAAAGGAGTGTTTATAAACTTCAATTTAATAACGATGTTGTGGCAAACGATGCCCTCTTTGTGCGTGCTTTTGAATGTATTCTATCCGTATTTAAAGAGAGTGATAACTTGCCAACCAATTGTAAAGTGGGTACAAAAATAGTGTTAAACGACCTGAAAGCCCTTTACATTGAGTGTAGATTTCGACATACTTTGAGTGGTGAAATAATATTAAATCGTATTTACTGCATAGTGCAAAGCAACGAGGATGTAACTGTAGACTCGAACACATGCGAGTTTAGTATTTTAATTAAGAGCAGTAGAACATAAAGCGTGTATATATATATATATATAATATATTATATATATATATTATATATATGATACACACAGACCGTGCATGGAACAAGGAACTCTTCTGGGATAATTAAATCCACTATAGTTCGAATAAGTAATGGTAAATGACAAATACCATAGTTTTTCTTTTTCATGATGCTAGCCCGACGTGGGCAAGGGTCACTCGCAAAGAGGTCCCATAAATATAGCTTCCCTCACCAGCTATCTGCAAAGCAGACAGGATCCAGTCTAGCCCTGCTACATTTAGAACCTCAATGTAAGCAAAAGACGCGCTGCCTTCACGTCAGATTGAATACATCAAAGAAAAAGGGGTAACTATTATATTTTTAGCCAAAAACCAAAACTTAAACCTCAACTGGCAGAAATGAGCGTCCATTTTTCAAGACACATAACATGTCCGTTTCAAGATGGGAATGAACTCAGAATGGTCCCCTAGATCCATGTCCCAAAGCTGGATCCTGTATTTGCGAGTGACCCGTTGCCCGCGTCGGGCTAGCATCATGAAAAAGAAAACACTATAGTATTTGTCATTTACCATTACTTATTCGGACTATAGTGGATTTAATTATCCCAGAAGAGTTCCTTGTTCCATGCACGATCTGTATGTATCATAAAAAACTTCAGGGGACTATTCTGAGTTCATTCCCATATATATATATATATATATATATATATATATATATATATATATATATATATATATATATACACACATATATTATCCATGTACTGGAATTCTTCTGCATTATTATTTGAAGTTTATATATAAGTGTGTAGATGCGCGTACATACATTAAGTGTGTACGAGTATATAGATTTCTCCTGTACTATTATTATTTTTTATGCTTATATATAAGTGTGTAGATGCGCGTACATATATTAAACGTGTATATAGATTTATACTGTACTATTATTATTTAAGAATGTGTGGGTGTGTGTGTGTGTGTGTGTGTGTGTGTGTGTGTGTGTATATACACAGTATATATATATATATATATATATATATATATATATATATATATATATATATATATATGAAAATTATTTCACGAAAGTAACACGTGAAAAATATTTATGATGAATAAAACCACGAAGGAAAGGAAACACAAAATGGTGCTCAAGCGCTTTCGTCTAATGACATCCTCAGGAACACTGAGGATGTCATTAGACGAAAGCGTTTGAGCACCATTTTGTGTTTCCTTTCCTTCGTGGTTTTATTCATCATATATATATATATATATATATATTATATATATATTATATATATATATATATATATATATATATATATATATATATATATATATATATATATATACACATGTAAAAATGAACCATAAATAATTCCCATATTCCTATATTATCTTATCCTTCATGTAATTCTTGTATTCATTTATATAGTCTCTGTATCCATTGTAAGAAAAAGTATCCATTTTAAAAATTCATGTGTTATATGGTTCATGTATAATCTTATATATTTAACTTTATATAATGCCTATACTCATATGTATGTACGTGTGTGTATTCATTTTTACATAAGGACCAAAATCGCCCAACGCGAGTTTGGATAAAATATTTGATTCACTTTTACTTTGCTAAATAATTGGTGACCTGTTGTTTTTTAAAATCTCATAATCATTTTTTAGATTTCGCTTAATAAGGAATCCTGTTAAGCTTTGCAATGTTCACATTTTGTATACACTCTCTTTCGTTATAAACAATGAGATCATGTCTTGCCTAAGCATTAAAATTGTACATCTTAAACCTTAAAATTTCACTCATATGCATATTTTAGTGTAAAGATGCATAGTCCGATTTCCACTTTTAGTTAACTTGGCAGATCATGATAACATCAGATCTGAAAAGTCGCGGTTTAAGATAAAAATATGGTTTCGTCTTCAAATATTTTGTTTACTCGTTCAAGCCTTACCACAGCTAAAAAATTTACTTATTTTCAAATATTGTGCAAAAATAATACAGCCTTCTTAGCATTTAATAATAATAATGTTAGCAGTTTTTGGGTATATAAACCCATTCAAATTCATCCATTGTCATTCAGAAGCTAATTCAGAGGCTGAGCACTACCTGTATTTTTAGCAGTAAATTTACAGTGAAGAAACTTTTTATTGTCCCCTTCGAGCCTTGCTCTCTTCAGAAAAACTTAGAAAACTTTCCGGATACGCTATAAGAAGAATCCGGAACCTTCAGCATTTAGATTGCAAATCTACCAGAGTCCTCCGAGCCACTATAGAAGAACTCGGAGAGTAACATAGAAGAAAAACCACTTCAAGGCACCTATCCGTTGCTTGCCTCCTAAACCAGAACCCCCGTCAATCCGAACCACCCCAGGGCCATAGACGGAGGGGTTAACAACTGGCGACCCTTTAACCAGGATCTCCACGACTCCAGGATTCTTCCAGTCCTCCAGACCCTTTAACCAGGATCTTCACGACTCCAGGATTCTTCCAGTCTTCCAGACCCTGGAACCAGAACCAACACCCAGTTGACCGGCGTGTCACGACTTCGAGTTCGTCACATCCACCCGTGAACCGGTGCGTTACGACTCCAAGTTCTTCACGCCTACTTTTCATCTAGGAACAAGTGGCCAGCCAGACACGTCTTCAGGACACACCTCAAAAGGATTTCGCCATAGGAATCTTGTTAAGTACAAAACTTTTTTAAAATAATTTCTAAACATTTGAAAAGTCATTATTATTAACAATTAATATTTAGTATTGAGCCAGAATTAACAAAAAACACAGTGAACACTACAGACACCAGTGATACACTCTTTTTATTGAAAACAGTATTGTCACAGTTATTTTCACAGTTATTTTTACTATTCTAGTTAGTATAGTATAATTTTATTTAATGTACCAAACATAGTATTACCATACCATCACGTACATTTGAGTGAAATTTTGTTTACATTTTTATTTTTGTTTGCAATCTTTTCAAATTTTCCCCGAGTTAGGCAAATTGTTGTGCATTATTTTTTTTAGATAGTGTAGTTAGGAAAACCCCTTAAGTGATCATTCCATGAATTAAGATCGGTCAAGCAGACCTAATTAGAACATTAATAAGTACCTTCACATATGAGCGATTCAGACGGTGCGCTTTCTGACATCGAAGAATTACCTACACCCATTTTTCCACCTACCCCGCGCCCTTCAAACATATTCCCAAACACACAAGTCAGTATGTCTCAGTCTCAAACCCCCGCCCCAGCATATATTAACTTAGGCAGATTAGTAAATCTTCCTCATACTGTTTTAATTTTTAAGGGGACCATAGATAATCGTTTTGTTGAACCGCGCGTAAGACCTTGGGTTGAGTCTTTAGAGCAACATTTCTTACGCGAGAATATTACCGATGATGATATAAAAATCAGAGAAGCAAAAAGATTTATTGACCCTAAAGAGGGAAATGCCCATGACACAGTCACTTACGTCCCATCAATTAGCGAAGCTATAACATGGGACGATTTTAAACAAAACCTATTAGAATTTTTTAAAGAAATAACCCTTGCACAACCCTTAGCCACATTAGAAGCAGTCTTCCAAGTTAAATGGAAGAAAGAGGAACACGAGGATTTAAACAATTTTATTACACGTACACACAAACTTGTAGGAGAAGCCCTCCGGGCCGCAGAAAATGCATGTGGCATAACTTTTACTTCGAAACAAAGAAATCTAATAGTAGCCACAACCATTTACCAAAACTTACCCGGAGCGCCTAAAAAAAAGTTTCAGGAGTTTTTAAATGTTGACAAACCTGTCAGTGTAGCCATAAACAAAACACGGGAACATCACCCCGATTTAGCAAACCAAACCTACCGAAAGGGTAGAGAAACCCCTGTACAGTATATTCAGCAGCAGCCACAACACCAATACCAACAACAACAACAATATAAACCAAGGCAAATACAGGGAACACCCCAGAAACAAGCCCCCCAAACCCAGAATACACGCCCTCCTCCACAGTGTTTTAACTGTGATAGTTTCGGGCATATGATAAGTCAATGTAATTACCCCTCGTATTGCTCCCACTGTCACGAACATGGTCATCGCCGTGGCGATCGCCAAAAGTGTGCTGATAAAGCCCCTGCAGGGTATAGACCCCACTTTCAGAAACCAAACCAACCACGTCCCCAAAACGTATCCCAAAAGTCAACCAATCCCCAGAAACCAGTCCATTCCCAGCCTCAGTCGAACTACCAACCCAATAAATCACGACCACAGGGTCACCCACACTCTTACCCCATGTATAAACCCCAATACAACCAGCAAGGTCAACTAGTTCGGTACGTAGAAGTACCCGGGGAGGAATCATTTTCCCCAGAGAACAGTTTTCAAGAACACCCTTCAGCGTATGATATCCCCGTAGAATATGATCCAGGTCCTCCCATAGAAGACCATGTGATCCCTTTTTTAGACCCTACATTGGAGGCAGCAGTTCAACCTCCTCCCTCCTAAATTACAGTAGTAAGCCCAGATACGCACACAAACTCCCCATCAGGATAATAGGTGCGGACCTCTTAGATTTAATAATAAATTGTAGTACGGATAACCAAGATTTAACTGCTCTCCTAGATACAGGAGCACACGCAACGTTAATTAAGAAACAATGCGTAGATGAATTACTAGAGAGTACAATTATAAATATGAACTTAAGGCACCATCCTGCCAACTTAGAGGAGTTACGGGCACACCCATACCCACATATGGAGAAATTGAGTTATATTTAGAAATTGGAAACGCGGTATACCCCGCGAAATGTTGTATAGTGGACACAGTCGCCACCTTTCAGACAGACATCCTACTAGGGATGGATTTTTTTAACCGGAATCAATGGGAGATTTACCCAGCCGGAAAGTTAGTAAAGTGTCGAAATAGGACACACCATCTCCGCGAGGATGACAGACAACTTAATGCTAATAGACTTAGCTCAGTTCAGATTTCCGAAAGAAATAGGAAACCCCCTCTACTTGATAGCAGATCAAGTCGGCCGGTTGCATCCAGAGGGACAACCGCTCCAGAAATCAGACCCCAGGGTAATCAGTTCCAGTTGTTGAATCCAGTTGGATCAACCCAGGCAGTTTCCAGACAGTCAGTTTCCAGTCAGTCAGTTTCCAGTCAGCCAGTTTCCAGTCAGTCAGTTTCCAGTCAGCCAGTTTCCAGTCAGTCAGTTTCCAGTCAGCCAGCTTCAGTTCAGCCAATAAGGCAAATTTTAGTCGCCGAACCAGAATCAGATTCACAATTTTTCATATGCCCTACCGAGCATATAACAGTAGCACCTTATGAGAAGATTTGTTTCCTAGCAAAAGTAGTTAACAGTCAAGGAAAATTATTAGAGTCAGAGCGTACTCTGATTACAGAGAAAAGTAATTTCAAAAGAGATGTTCTTATTGCCCAAGTCCTTAGTCAGAGTCAGAATTCAGCTATCCCTGTTGTTTGTTTAAACAAAGGAGAAAGATCTATAGAATTAACTTCAAATCAGAAAATAGGAACTGTTTCCACAGTAGAAATAGATTCAGATTTCCCCATCAGTACGATAAATCGTGTTTCCAGTTCCTTAGAATTAAAGCCTTCAATATTAAAAGAAGAATATAAGAAATGTCTGAAGCACTCCCTTCAGGAGTCACCAGCTTTACAGGATCCCAAACTAATGGAATCACTTCTCGATTTCCTGATAAGAAATAAAGATGTGATTGCCCTAACCGGAGATCCTCTGGGCCGAACTAATTTGGTCCCTTTTGAAATCAAGTTGGAACCCAATTCCAAACCCATTTTCATTCCTCCCTATCGGGTTCCACATTCTCAGTTAGTCACTATTGAGGAACACATCAAGGACATGTTGGAGCAGGATGTCATTCAGCCTTCAGCTAGTCCCTGGTCCGCTCCTATGATTCTCGTCTCCAAAAAGGACGGAACATCTCGCCCTTGTATAGATTTTAGACGCCTGAATAACATTACCATCCCAGACCGTTTCCCGATTCCAAACATGCAGGAAACAATTCTGAACGTAGGGAAAGCGAATTTTTTTTCATCCCTCGATTTAGCATCAGGTTATTGGCAAATGGAGGTCAGTCCCGAATCTCGGGCATTGACTGCTTTCTCCACTAACCGAGGCCATTACGAATTCCAGGTTTTACCTTTCGGAGTCCGAAATGGGCCTGCTAATTTCTCTAGGTTGATGAATATAGTCCTTTCCGACCTATTAGGTGTCGAAGCTCTCGTGTATCTTGACGATATTATCGTCTATAGTTCGGACATAAAAACACACTTTCAACGCCTTCATAATGTGCTATCACACTTGAGAAAAGCACACCTTAAACTGAAGCTTGCAAAGTGCAATTTTTTACAAGAATCCCTGGTATACCTAGGATTCCTACTCTCGTCCACAGGAATTAAACCTGATCCAGCCAAACTCGAAGCCCTGGAAAGGTACCCTGTACCCAAGACCATCGACGACGCCCGTGCATTTATTGGTTTTGTCGGATTCTATCGGAACTTTATCCCCCAATTTTCGAATATTGCTAAACCCATTACTAATTTGTTCCAGAAAAATTCGAAATTTAACTGGGAATCCGATCACCAACATGCCTTTGAAACTTTAATTAATAAACTAACCTGTCATCCCATTTTACAATATCCTGATTACACAAGACCCTTCATCATAGCCACAGATGCTTCCTCCTATGGACTAGGAGCCGTCCTGTTACAGGACGTAGACGGTGTGGAATTACCCATTGCTTATGCCAGTCAACTTCTCTCTGCACCTCAACGGAATTATTCCACTACGGACCGAGAGGCCCTAGCGGTATATTGGGCTTTGAAAAAATTCCGAAATATCGTCTATGGCTACGATGTAACCATCAAGACTGATCATAAGCCACTCACGTACCTCTTCAAGGACAAGCTACTTGAAGGACGATTGAGTAGATGGGCTCTGTTGATTCAGGATTTTGCAGCGAAAATCGTATACAAACCGGGAAAACTGCAAGTTATTCCAGACGGATTGTCGAGACTCAAGCCCGACGCCCGAGTGAATAAAATAGGACTTCTTCCTGTGTTCGACTACGAGTGTCTGCAATACTCCCAACAACAGGACCAACACACCCAAACCTTCGGGCGCGCCTGGAACAAAAGGAACCATCGAAGGTAAAAGAACAGTACAACCTCAAAGATGGGCTCGTACATTTCAGGAACGAAGATGGAAACGACCTCGTGGAGATACCAAAGGATCTCGTTGATATAGCCATTGGACTTTGTCACGACTCACCTTTTTATGGACACATGGGGCCGGATCGCACCATCAAAAGTCTTTTGGAGCGATACCATTTTCCCGAGATGAACAGAACGGTACATGAATACATCGCCGAATGTCCGTCGTGTTTAAAGCATAAGGGCAACGTACCATCCACCGCTCCAATGCATAAATATCCAGTATGCCAGAGGCCCTGGCAAAGAACTGGAATGGATATACTGGGACCATTTCCCAAAACATCAAAGGGAAATCAGTACATCATTGTGTTTACGGACCACTTCTCGCGTTACAGCGAAGTAGCCGCCATTCCAGATCAGACCTCGGAAACTGTGGCAAGAGCCCTAGTGGAACGCGTCATCCAAAACCATACCACTCCTTCCATCCTAATCTCGGATAACGCCCGTAGTTTCACTTCCAAACTGTTCGAGTCACTTTGTAACATGTGTAGAATTAAAAATACACACATTGTGGCATACCACCCGCAGGCAAACGGCTTAGTGGAAAGACACAATCGAAAGATCTTGGAAGCCCTGCGCCACGTTGTCGATGCATCCTCCCGTACATGGGATGATTCCCTTCCCATGGTACAAACAGCCATCAACAATGGCTATAATGTGTCCATCGGGGACACCCCTCATTTCGTTCTATATCACTACGACAAGCGTCTACCTTTTGATTTGCCCGACCAAACCGACCCGGCAGTCCTAACATCTTCCGAAATGGCAGAAGCAAATCAGCAACTAGCTGAACGATCTTTCAAGATTTTTGACATAATCCGCTATGCCCTCGACCAACGAAACCAACAGATGGAGCAAGAACAACATAGGCGTCATCCCCGTCAACGGACTATAATCGTTGGTATGCGATGTTATCTGAAGAGCGTGAAACCGCCAGGGGCTCATCGCAAATTATACCCGAAATGGGATGGCCCATATAGGATTATGAAAGACCTCGGAAAAAATCGTTATGAAATCCTCGACCTCCGGGATCATTCCAAACTAAAGATCATTCACGCTGACAATTTGAAGATAGCTTCCGAGCAACACCTTCCCAAAAAACAGCTGCCAGGCGTTCGAGCCGCCTATCCTTCAAAAGGTCAAGATATTAACAAATCGGGCAGGGATCAAAAAACTGAAGTAGTCACCGCGGGAACCGCTACCCATGACGAAGATTGGTACCTCGTAATACCACCATTACTCGAGGCAATCTCTGAACAAGAGGAGGCCCCAGAGCCAAGCGTCCCATCGGACCCAGACCCTGGAGAAACCCCTTCGAGAGAATCACTCAGTGGAACTCCACCATCTCCTCCAACTCCACCATCTCCTCTGTCACCACCCTCGCCGATTGATGATCGACGCACGGACCCGACATACCGCCCGCAAATGCATCACCCACGTGAACTAGAACCTTCACATAAGAAACGAACCCGCTCAGAATCCGAGCTCAACGGTCGACCCCCATTGCCACCAAAACGAGGCCGACCCCTTCGCCCACCAACACAAGTATCCACACAAGTATCCACACAACTACCCCCAGCTCCGTATAACTTAAGGCGTAGAAATGAATAAAATTGTCCCCCTTATAATTTTCCAAATTATTTACTCTTGTAGACCTAGCATTAAAATTTCTACCGGAGTTGTTATAGAAAAACTTGCAGAAGGTAAATTTTTGAAAGGGCATGCAGACCTTTATATAAATTTGCAACCCCCTGCTAGAATTAAAATCAATCTCCTTCAGATACAAACCCAATTAGAAACGTTTGAAAGTAAAGTCCAAAATTCTTTCCAAGGAAAAGATCAGATAGTCGCGTTCTGTTAGAAAATACCCTCGAAAATATTCAAACTACAGCACGCGCCCTATCAGAAATATTAGCCTTACCATGGATACAAACTGAAACCAAAAATTCCGAAAACTTTAACCAAAGAAGTAAAAGGGGACTGATAGATATAGGAGGGAAACTGTTCAAAGGTTTATTCGGATTAGCAACCGAAGAAGATATTAAAAGAGTTGAACTTAAATTGAATCTCTTCGCTCGGAATCGACAATATAATGGACACATGTTAGAACAAACTATTAGGTCATTACACGAAAACAATCGCTTCCTTCACTCCCTTTCGGACAGATTCACATACCTTGAATCCATGTTAGCTCAATACAAAGAACACAAACGATATCTAGAATTAATAGAAATAATGAACATACAAGTAACCCTAATCGATAAATACTTACAACGAATAACTACGATTCATTCCAAGGTTTTGCGTGCAACCCAGCTAGCCCATGGAAAAATCACTCTTTCCACCCTAATACCATGGGAAATACTCCAGTCCTTGATTCACACCGCCCAGTCACAATTAAAATTATCACCCATATTCCCACTCAACCACACTAATTACCCTCAATTTCTAGAATACACCTGGACTGTACATGGACCACGCCCCTACACATACCTCATAATTATACCATTTTTCGATTTCCTCACTTATGACGTATATAGATTTCACCCTTTCCCAACACCCTACCAAAATAACTCTAATGTCTATCGATTGTATTTACCCACCGTACCACCTTACCTTTTCCTCACCAAAGATCTATCAGCTTATTCTATGATGTCAGATAGCGACGTCCGGCATTGCCGATTCCCGCAACCAAATAAACAACTCATCTGCCCTCCACTCAAACCAGTTATTCTTCCCACTACTAGGTCTTGCTTTGTCGATTTAATTCGTGACCGGCATGCCCCCGTATGTTCATTTAAAAAATTTCATTCCCCTAAAACCATCCAACTACGAATTGGACCAGACATCTGGGTTTCCTTCGCGAACAGGACTGCCGCTACCCTCGAGTGTCCATCAAATTATTCCCTCATTACAATCCCTATGATTATTCGGCTACCAATTGGTTGCTCCTTGCGTTCAAAAGCCCTCCAAATATACAACCCGTATAAGGTTACCCTTAATAACTCATACCCATTTCCGTCGCAAATTAAATTTAAACCCGTCATAGAGATCTTAAATCTCTCCATAAAACCTGTAACCATCCTACCCGAACTGCATGCCCCTGAATGGAATGATCAATTGAGCCGGTTTAAAATTTCGGATGATAACCAAAACAACCTCTTACAAATACTACAACCGGTAACCATTTTCTCAACATCTGCCGTTAGTATCATTATTGTGTGTGCTATTATCCTCGGTGTATTTGTGATGAAAAGATCATTCTGGGAACAAAGAAAACCCAGTGACACGGAACATGAAACTATTTATGCACGACCAAGAGTGCGTACCCAGACCACGTGAACTAGACTTAAACCACCCGACTTATGTTGTATATATAAATCTGTATTATAAAACCAATAGTTATCATCTAGTTAGCCTTAGTTAGGATGTTACGTTATTATATTAATATCATTCTAGAGGGAAGAGCCCTGTAAAAATGAACCATAAATAATTCCCATATTCCTATATTATCTTATCCTTCATGTAATTCTTGTATTCATTTATATAGTCTCTGTATCCATTGTAAGAAAAAGTATCCATTTTAAAAATTCATGTGTTATATGGTTCATGTATAATCTTATATATTTAACTTTATATAATGCCTATACTCATATGTATGTACGTGTGTGTATTCATTTTTACATAAGGACCAAAATCGCCCAACGCGAGTTTGGATAAAATATTTGATTCACTTTCTACTTTGCTAAATAATTGGTGACCTGTTGTTTTTTAAAATCTCATAATCATTTTTTAGATTTCGCTTAATAAGGAATCCTGTTAAGCTTTGCAATGTTCACATTTTGTATACACTCTCTTTCGTTATAAACAATGAGATCATGTCTTGCCTAAGCATTAAAATTGTACATCTTAAACCTTAAAATTTCACTCATATGCATATTTTAGTGTAAAGATGCATAGTCCGATTTCCACTTTTAGTTAACTTGGCAGATCATGATAACATCAGATCTGAAAAGTCGCGGTTTAAGATAAAAATATGGTTTCGTCTTCAAATATTTTGTTTACTCGTTCAAGCCTTACCACAGCTAAAAAATTTACTTATTTTCAAATATTGTGCAAAAATAATACAGCCTTCTTAGCATTTAATAATAATAATGTTAGCAGTTTTTGGGTATATAAACCCATTCAAATTCATCCATTGTCATTCAGAAGCTAATTCAGAGGCTGAGCACTACCTGTATTTTTTAGCAGTAAATTTACAGTGAAGAAACTTTTTATTGTCCCCTTCGAGCCTTGCTCTCTTCAGAAAAACTTAGAAAACTTTCCGGATACGCTATAAGAAGAATCCGGAACCTTCAGCATTTAGATTGCAAATCTACCAGAGTCCTCCGAGCCACTATAGAAGAACTCGGAGAGTAACATAGAAGAAAAACCACTTCAAGGCACCTATCCGTTGCTTGCCTCCTAAACCAGAACCCCCGTCAATCCGAACCACCCCAGGGCCATAGACGGAGGGGTTAAAATATATATATATATATATATATATATATGTGTAAAAATGAACAATGAATAATCAATATTCATTTTTACATAAGAACCAAAATCGCTTAACGCGAGTTTGGATAATAATTTTACTTGTAGCTTCTACTTTGTTTGTGTCATAACCTACGATCTACCATTCTATGGTTTAGTCGTATCCATTATCCATTTTCCATTTGTTATAGAAGTTATTATAATTAATTATGAATTGTCTTGCATCTCACCCTCGACCCTAGATTATGCATACACATTGCATATAACAGGATTGGAACCCGTAATTGTACTTCTTAGTCATTAATACCCACTCTTTGTCTCTAATTCGTTCTTGTAAATCTTCCTAATAATGATTTGTACTATACGTAAAATTCAATAACATTACGTCACATTTTCCAGTCATTAATTTCCCTTCATCATATCTCTAGTATTCAATGTATGAAAATTCTTTAACATCATAATAAAAACTGTACACTCTATAGAAGTCATTATTTATATGTTATGTAGTATAAATATTATTATTCAACCATATTCATCCATACCGTATGTGCCCATGTATTTGTATTATATTTCTAACATCTCAATTGTCTATTAATATGAAACACTGTAACAAAACAAGTTATAGTAACTGTTTAATTATAATTAACTGTAATACTTTTAATTTAATATAATGTATGTACTTTAATGAAACTGTACTTAATGATGCAATGTACTAAATGACGTAGTCAATGTACTTTAATGAAATTGTAGTGAACGATAATAAATGAATTGATAATTATAATCATAGTTACAGTAGACCAAAATTACAATGTACTCAATGTCCGACCCGACATTATGTCGCCATAAGGAATGTAGAATCGGCAATAATGTTTTATTTTTTTTTATTATTATTTTTCCGTTGGAATAAATTTTGATGTGCTTTCTACTTGCCAAATAATTGATGACTGTTTTTTTTAAAATCTCATAATCATTTTTTTAGATTTAGCTTAATAATGAATCCTGAGTAACTTTTGCCATGTCATATTTTGTATACATTCTTTTTCATTATAAAGATGAAGTCATGTCTTGCCTAAGCATTTAATTGTAAATCTTAAACCTTTAATTTTACTCATATGCATATTTTAGTGTAAGATGCATAGTTCAATTTCACTTTTAGTTAACTTGGCAGATCGTGATAACATCAGATCTGAAAATACGCAATTTAAGATAAAAATATGGCTTCATCTTCAAATATCTTGTTTATTCGTTTAAACCTTACCACAGCGAAAAGATTTACTTTATTTTCAAATATTGTGCAAAAATAATGCAGCCTCTTCAACATTTAATAATGATGATGTTAGTAGAATCGGGGTATATAAACCCCACAAATTTCTTCCATGTTTGTTCTGATTCCAACTACGAGGCTGAGCATTACCTGTAACAGTTTTAAGAGTAAAACACAGTAAGAAAAAGTCTTTATCTTCTCCTTCGAGCCGTGCTCTCTTCAGAAAACTTAGTCATTAGAATCTCCCGAAAAGTTACAAGAAGAATCGGGGAGAAACCTCAAAAAATTTAATAAGCCTCTCAGAATCCTCCGAGCCACTAAAGAAGAACTCGGAGAGTAGTATAGAAGAAACTACTGCAAGTAACAGATCCGTTGCTGCCTCCTAACCAGAATCCCCGTCGACTCCGAACCACCCCAGGGCCATAGACGGAGGGGTTAACAACTGGCGACCCTGCCCCAGGATTAGAAGAAGATTTTAAGAAGAGGATTCTAACAGTCTCCAGAGGCCTTTACCAGGATCAAAAGAAGATTTAAAAAAAAGAAGATTTAAAAAAAAAAAAAGAAGATTCTAACCAAGAAGATTTTAACCAAGAAGATTTTAACCAAGAAGATTTTAACCAAGAAGGTTTTAACCAAGAAGATTTTTACCAAGAAGATTTTTACCCAGAAGATTTTTACCCAGATGTTTAACCAGAAGATTTTAGCCAGCAAGACGTCTTCAGGACACGTCTCTAAGGATTTCGCCGTAGGAATCTTGTTAAGTAAGTTGTTTTTTTAAGAAATTTATAAACATTTGAAAAATCAGTATTATTAACAGTTAATATTTAGTATGGAGTCAGAATTAACACAAAACACAGTGAACACTTCAGACACCAGTGATACACTTTTTTTAGTGAAACAGTAATTGTAAAAGAGAGTTAATTGTAACAAAAAGTTAATTGTAACAGAAGTTAATTGTAACAGAGTTTATTGTAACAGAAAGTTAATTTCAAAGAGAGAGTTAATTTCAAGAGAATTAATTTCAGAGAGAGAATTTCAGTTATTTTCACTGTTATATTCAGTATAGAATAATTTTATTTTATGTACCGTCGCGCACATTAGAATGAAATATTGTTTACATTTTTTATATTTCTGTTTGCAAATTTTTTTCAATTACTGAATTGAATTGACTTGCAAATTAAGAGAGAGAGAGAGTTTAGAGAGTTTATAGAGAGTTTATAGAATTAGAGAGATTTTTGAAGTCATTTTTGAAGTCATTTTTGAAGTCAATTTTGAAGTCATTTTTTTGAAGTCAGTTTTGAAGTCAGAAGGTTGCACCAAGAGGGTCAACCAAACCCCAGAGGTTAATCGTCTCCACTTGATAAAGATCAAGTGCAGTCATTTTCCATTTTTCAGTTAATCTTCACTTGATAGCAGTTCAAGTGCAAGACAGTTTAAGTTTCAGAATACTTGATAAGAGGTCAAGTCAGAAGGTTGCGCCAAAACGGCCAACCGCCCCAGAGATTTATAGAGATACTTGATAAGAGTTCAAGTCAATAGGTTGCATCTAAGAGGGACAACCGCCCCAGAGATTTATAAAGATACTCGAAGTAGTTTCGAGTCAGTTTTATTTGCAAATAAGTTGCAAATCAGTTTTCAGTTTCAATAGGTTGCATCCAAGAGGGACAACCGCCCCAGAGATTTCAGTTTTATTTGAAGTCAGAGAGTTTTACTTGAAGTCAGAGAGATTTATTTCAAGTCAGAGAGATTTATTTCAAGTCAGAGAGATTTATTTCAAGTCAGAGAGATTTATTTCAAGTCAGAGAGATTTATTCCAAGTCAGAGAGATTTATTCCAAGTCAGAGAGATTTATTCCAAGTCAGAGAGATTTATTCCAAGTCAGAGAGATTTATTCGAAGTCAGAGAGATTTATTCCAAGTCATTTTTATTTCGAGCCCCAAGTTAGTTTTCAATGCAGTCAATTGAATTCAACTTTTTCCTTGTAATTTAAGAAAATGTAATTTAAGAATTTAATTCAACCTTTTTTTTTTGTTGTTCAAAAGAATTTAATTCAACCTTTTTTTGTGTTTGTGAGAAGAAAATTGACCTATCTGTCTTTTCTTTTCATGCCATTGTTACGTATATAGATATATAGTTATGTAATTCATTAATTGTCACAAAACCGTTTTTACAATTGTTTGTAACGATTTTGGTAATTATTGTAATGTATATGAGGAACATGCCGTCCCTCCGTTTTGTTTCAACTTTTTTTAATTTTTGTTCTAAGTAGTGTGACAAGCAATCTCTTTTCTTTAAAAAAAAAAAAAAAAACAACGAAAAGACGTAATTGTCAATTTCAGACTTATACCCCCCGCTTAGTCACTCAATTCCCCCAAATGTCGTACTCCAAACTTTATCTTTTTATTTTATTTTATTTTAACACCCCAACCCCGGTTGAACCGTGTCAACCAGAGAAATGGTTCAACCATACTTACTGTAATTCCTCTTTGGTACTATGGAACATAACCTCAATTTAGGTTGTGTTTTTTTATTTTTAAG
Source organism: Bathynomus jamesi (assembly GCA_023014485.1). Lineage (NCBI taxonomy): Eukaryota > Metazoa > Arthropoda > Malacostraca > Isopoda > Cirolanidae > Bathynomus > Bathynomus jamesi. The sequence goes on from JAJOZX010000102.1 coordinate 990,158, forward strand.
AATATTACAGTATATGTTTAGTTCATTATAGTTTATAATTGATTTCTATTTTCAATTTTTATATTTTTTAAATTATTTTTTTATTCGATTAATACTGAGTAATTGTCGTAGTCGAATTTAATTAATTGTGTGTCAAAATTCAATTTTAAAACCGTGAGATTTACTTTCATTAATTGTAAGTTCCTCTAAGTGCGTTTTGTTTATTACTTTAATATGTGTAACTGATTTAATTAAATACTTAAATACTACCTTCAACTTAAAGGATTTTATAATAATAATAATAATAACCCTTAAACACACAACACACACACACGTATGCACACTATATATACTATATATACAAACCTTATGCTAAAATCATTGGATATCACAAACTATTTCATTGCGTGTAAGTGCTAACTATGCGATTTAATCTTAATCATTTTTGCTTTCTAATATATCTTGCTCATGCATTTATTCAGTTAATTGAACAATCCTCTCGGCTAATCTGTCCCTCAAAATTATAAGATACACACTTTGTACCTAGTACACACAAATACACACTAGACCACAGGTCTATACATCATCCACTACGTAATTCGATTTGTACCTACAATAGACAATAAAAATTAGTTTATAGATTGTACGATTTACGTTTTTCCCTTTTATCTACTGCTCATTATGTATGTAATTTTTCCTACAGAAAAATAAAATTTTGTAAAAAAATTTAACAATATCATTGTTTGTCTAACTTAATTGTTTGTCTAAATTAAAGTATTAATCTTTGAATTTTTTATATTTTGTAAGCAAGTGTCATGTTAAAGATTTGATTACTCTGCATTGTACCCAACCACCCGAACTCACTTGTTCTGTATAAAAATTTGTAATGTAAAGAAAAGTTCGTCATCTAACTTGAATTAGTTAGGATGTTATTCTCTTAATTTTATTGTATTAATTGTACCCTATTATATTATTGTATACATATCATTTTAAAGAGGAGAGCAATGTAAAAATGAACAATGAATAATCAATATTCATTTTTACATAAGAACCAAAATCGCTTAACGCGAGTTTGGATAATAATTTTACTTGTAGCTTTCTACTTTTGTTTGTGTCATAACCTTACGATCTACCATTTCTATGGTTTAGTCGTATCCATTATCCATTTGTTATAGAAGTTATTATAATTAATTATGAATTGTCTTGCATCTCACCCTCGACCCTAGATTATGCATACACATTGCATATAACAGGATTGGAACCCGTAGTTGTACTTCTTAGTCATTAATACCCACTCTTTGTCTCTAATTCGTTCTTGTAAATCTTCCTAATAATGATTTGTACTATACGTACAAATTCAATAACTATGACGTCACATTTTCCAGTCATTAATTTCCCTTCATCATATCTCTAGTATTCAATGTATGAAAATTCTTTAACATCATAATAAAAACTGTACACTCTATAGAAGTCATTATTTATATGTTATGTAGTATAAATATTATTATTCAACCATATTCATCCATACCGTATGTGCCCATGTACTTTGTATTATATTTCTAACATCTCAATTGTCTATTAATATGAAACACTGTAACAAAACAAAGTTATAGTAACTGTTTAATTATAATTAACTGTAATACTTTTAATTTAATATAATGTAATGTACTTTAATGAAACTGTACTTAATGATGTAATGTACTAAATGACGTAGTCAATGTACTTTAATGAAATTGTAGTTAACGATAATAAATGAATTGATAATTATAATCATAGTTACAGTAGACCAAAATTACAATGTACTCAATGTCCGACCCGACATTATGTCGCCATAAGGAATGTAGAATCGGCAATACTGTTGTTATTTTTTTATTATTATTTTTCCGTTGGAAAAATTTTGATGTGCTTTCTACTTTGCCAAATAATTGATGACCTTTTTTTTAAAATCTCAAAATCATTTTTTAGATTTAGCTTAATAATGAATCCTGAGTAACTTTTGCCATGTCATGTTTTGTATACATTCTTTCTTCATTATAAAAGATGAAGTCATGTCTTGCCTAAGCATTTAATTGTAAATCTTAAACCTTTAATTTTTACTCATATGCATATTTTAGTGTAAAGATGCATAGTTCAATTTCCACTTTTAGTTAACTTGGCAGATCGTGATAACATCAGATCTGAAAATACGCAATTTAAGATAAAAATATGGCTTCATCTTCAAATATCTTGTTTATTCGTTTAAACCTTACCACAGCGAAAAGATTTACTTTATTTTCAAATATTGTGCAAAAATAATGCAGCCTCTTCAACATTTAATAATGATGATGTTAGTAGAATCGGGGTATATAAACCCCACAAATTTCTTCCATGTTTGTTCTGATTCCAACTACGAGGCTGAGCATTACCTGTAACAGTTTTAAGAGTAAAACACAGTAAGAAAAAGTCTTTATCTTCTCCTTCGAGCCGTGCTCTCTTCAGAAAACTTAGTCATTAGAATCTCCCGATAAGTTAAGAATCGGGGAGAAACCTCAAAAAATTTAATAAGCCTCTCAGAATCCTCCGAGCCACTAAAGAAGAACTCGGAGAGTAGTATAGAAGAAACTACTGCAAGTAACAGATCCGTTGCTGCCTCCTAACCAGAACCCCCGTCGACTCCGAACCACCCCAGGGCCATAGACGGAGGGGTTAATATATATATATATATATATATATACAGGGTGGGCCGTAAGTTTCCATACATAGGAAAAATAAAAAAAATTTTATGGACAACCATTTTTATTTATATAATATGCTCTACATGGTTGCCATTGTTTTGAAAACACATTTCAATACGTGTTCCCCACTGTTGATGAACACGCATTAGCACAGGTGATGTTATGCTTGTAATGGCGTTGGTGATACGTTCCTTTAGATGATTTATGTCTCGTATCTTTTCCTGATACACCATGGCCTTCAAGTGCCCCCAAAGATAGAAATCAAGGGGGGTGAGATCCGGGGATCTGGGAGGCCACTCCACAGGACCACGCCGACCAATCCAAGCATCCGGAAACTGCTGATCCAAATACCGACGCACGTGAAGACCATAATGAGGTGGAGCTCCATCTTGCTGGAAGTAAACTGGGAAGTTACCTTCCTCGTTTAGCAGGGATGGGAAAATCTCTTCTTGCAACATGTTAAGATACCTTTCGGCATTAAGATTTCCACTGACAAAAATTGGTCCAATAATTCTGTCACCCCATATCCCGCCCACACCATCACTTTACCGGCACCTTGCATCTTCGTCGGACTCAGCCAGTTAGGGTTAGCATTACTCCAATAACGTATGTTTTGCCGATTAACCTCTCCATTGACGTAAAAATTTGCTTCATCAGTAAACAAGATCTTACGTCAAACGCATATTCTTAGGGTATCTGAAACATAAAAACAAACGTTTAATTTTTCCTATGTATGGAAACTTACGGCCCACCCTGTATATATATATATATAATCATGCGGGTTGCTTCTACAAAGCTTTAATTTTATATTTAGGAGAAATCCAATGACAAGAAGGAGAGTAAATGCCATGAAAAGTGTCTTCTTTAATGCGCAACGTTTCAAGCAATACGCTCATCTTCAGGCTAAACAGCGACAAAAAATGACAATATGAAGTTAAAATCAATAAATAAATGAAACACATAAGACAAAATAATTACTATAGAACCTATTCTTAGAAGCAAAATTTAAAAAAACTAAAAGAAGAGGGTTGAATTCAAAGTTATAAAAGAAGTTTACATATAAAAATACGAGAAATTTAAAAAACTATTTTAAAAATTATGTATAGTAAATTTGAAATTAATACAATGGGATAATTAACACTACTAACCTTTCATTACTGGTTCCGAGGCACAAGTAATTTAAAACAAAGCAAAGGGAAAATACTATGAGTTGGGTAGTTGGAAAGTTATGAGTTGGGGGGGAGGGATTATAAAAAATTTAGAGGGACAGCTGAAGAATCAACGTTTAGAGAAGGGGTCAATGTTTTAATATAAAGGGATTCCAAAATTCTAAGTGAGTTGGGACAAGAATTACAGCCAAGAATTTAAAATTATCTAGAGTGACATCTGTTTTACATTTAATACTATGTTCCCGGATACTAGAGGCTTCTTTTTTATTTAAAGTTTTACCTGTTCGACAACTTATTCCCATATGCGAATAAAATCTAGCCCTGAGAGAGCGCACGGTGCTGCCAATATAAGTACCAGGAGACACCTTGGGCAGGTAAATAAATATACAGGGTGTCCCGTAAGTCTGGACCCATAGGGATTTATAATATATTTTTTTATTATGTTATTATTATTATTTTATTATTATTATTTTTTTATTATTTTTTTATTATGATTTTTATTTGTGGGGCCACTTGAAAGCCAAAGTGTACGAGGTCAAACTTCAGAACATTTCACCTTAAAGCACGCATTGTGGAGTCGTGTCAAGAAATTTCTGCGACTGTGATTCAGAAAGTGCTGTCGCAGTGGAGATTGCGTCTTCAACTATGTGTGCGACAACAACGGCGGACACTTTGAACAGATTATGTATAAATTTTTGGACTATTTTGTAATTTTATTATTTTCCCTATGGGTCCAGACTTACGGGACACCCTGTACAACACCGCTACGCAACGAATCAGGAGTTCGATCCTTCGCTGAGAAAAAGCTACCTAAAGACGTTTTATTAATAAATATAATGCGAAAATCAGTATGATAAAAAAATCTTTTTAACAACTTGGTAAATTTAAGTTTAAATTCTTTATTCATGGGACCCATTTCAGGTACCAAGAAATATTTTATATCTTTAGGCACTGAAATACAGGGAAGTTGAGGGCTATAAACATTATTTAAGAACGATCATATTAATTTATCTACATATTGAACAGGAGAACTATTATTGGTAAAATATGATCTTAAATTATTAAATTCATCGTTAAGTAAGGTAAAACTAGAAGTCAAATTATATCCTCTAAACAAAAGAGTTTTAATACACGACATCTTATAGTTAAAATCAATAAAACTAAAAAAATTCATGCCCAAACCGGTAAAAGTGGGTTTCCTGTAAACTGATGTAGTAATAGAATCACCTTTTTTCGAAATTAAAAGATCTAAAAAGGGAAGGGAGCCATTTTCCTCAGTTTCCATTGTATAAGTTATATTGGGGTGCAGAGAATTTAAGAAGTTAAAAAATTGTTGCGCTTGTACAGCATTATCAAAAAACGGCTATCGAGTCATCAACGAAGCGTCGGTAAAAAATTGGTTTACAATGGGTGGGAGATTGTCTAAAAATTACACTTTCTAAATGAGTCATAAAAAAATCAGCTGATAAAGGTCCGACGGGTGATCCCATCCCAACACCGTCAATTTGTTGGTAAACCTTATTATTGAAAATAAAATAACATTGCTTAAAAACCAGTTCTAAAAGTTCCTTAAAATAAGACCATGAAAAACCATGAAAACTATCGACCGAGCTAAAAACCCTATCTAAAATGATGGCAATAGTTTCTGATACAGGTACGTTCGTGAAAAGTGACTTTACATCAAAACTGACAAAAAACTTTTTTGAACCGAAATTCTCACTGAGGAGATCTTTTTGAAATTCATAGGAGTTATTTATAGTATACGCATTTTTCGCAAAAGGTGACAAGAGACCAACAACAAATTTTGCCAATTGAAAGGTAGGTAAATTATACGAAGCTAAAATAGGACGGAGAGGTGTTCCAACTTTATGGATTTTAGGCAAGCAGTATAATTGAGCAAGATCAGAACCAGATACGGACAACTGAGAGTAAGTATCGTTTTGTATTATCTTTAAAGACTTTAATCGTGACAAAAATCTATTAACTTTGTCTTCCAACCTTAAAATGACTTTATTGACGGGTTCAAGAATTTGTTTGAATTTGCTAACATCACTTCGGATTTCATTAGTTTTATTTATGTAATCAGATTTGTTCAAGAGAACAACTCCGTTACCCTTGTCCGGTCTAGTCACGACAATCTCCTGGTTCCTTGCCAAATTCTTAATAACCTGTAAGTCACTCTTCTTAAATACGAAAGATTTAAATTTAAGGTTTCTAAGTTTATGAAAAAATTCATGAGTTAAATTAGCAAACTGACACTTAAAATCATTAAAATCACCAACATGGGGAACATTTTTCAAGCCATTAAAAAAAATTTCAAAGTAAAGAAAAAACGAAGGCTTATATGTTTGAAATAACGGAAGTTTAAATTGCAAGCCAAGTGAGAGTAAAAACTTTTCCCGAGGGGAGAGGGTGTAGCTGGAAAAATTCGAAATTACTCTATCAGAGTTGAAAAAATTAGGTGAATTCAGGCCCAGGGCCTTTAACTTCTTTTATAACTTTGAATTCAACCCTCTTCTTTTAGTTTTTTTAAATTTTGCTTCTAAGAATAGGTTCTATAGTAATTATTTTGTCTTATGTGTTTCATTCATTTATTTATTGATTTTAACTTCATATTGTCATTTTTTGTCGCTGTTTAGCCTGAAGATGAGCGTATTGCTCGAAACGTTGCACATTAAAGAAGACACTTTTCATGGCATTTACTCTCCTTCTTGTCATTGGATTTCTCCTAAATATTATATATATATATATATATATATATATATATATATATATATATATTCCTCGCTTAAAGTGTGTATTTTTGTGTATATAGATTTCTTCTACTATTATTATTATTTTGATTGTGTATTTATCACCTATATATTCGAATAAGTGTATGTTAAATAATTGATTCCTTGTTAAATAACTCGACTAAATAAACAAAATGACGTAGTTGTGTTTTATTATTCAAAGTATATGATATTATTTGATTATCCTACGCCAAAATTAACGGCACTACAAAAGTTATTAATATATATTTGCATTGACTTCTAAGCCGACTGGAGCTGTCATGAACGTCATTATACGGAGAACATCTCTCCATTAAATATATACAAATTAAATAAATAGTGCAATCTGGCAACTATTCTTATAGATTTCCTCGGATATATATATATATATAATATATATATATATATATATATATATATATATATATATATATATGAAAATTATTTCACGAAAGTAACACGTGAAAATATTTATGATGAATAAAACCACGAAGGAAAGGAAACACAAAATGGTGCTCAAGCGCTTTCGTCTAATGACATCCTCAGGAACACTGAAGAACATAAAAAGGTTAAGCCTATATATAGGTTACAGAAAGAAAAAAAGAAAAAATAAATAACATACATACACACACACATATATATATATATATATATATATATATATACATATCTATATATACAAATACATACATACATACATACATACATATATATACAATAAACAGAGAAGTAAAAATAAAAAATTATTAAAAATTAAAACCTTAAAGGATTACCAGTGAGGCGTACAGATTTGTAAGGAAAAATATCGATTTTTAGCACAAGATCAAATGGGTTATAAAAATACAAATTTATACTGGAACTCTGCCCGGGTTTTAACACACTGCTGCCTATGGTCAGGTTTCGATATATATAAAAAAAAAATAAAATGCAAATTAAAAGTTAATCGATTTTTAGCACAAGATCAAATGGATTATAAAAATACAAATTTATACTGGAACTCTGCCCGGGTTTTAACACACTGCTGCCTATGGTCAGGTTTCGATATATATAAAAAAAATAAAATGCAAATTAAAAGTTAATAAAGTAGAAGACAAGTTTACCAAAGATTTAATGTTTTACCCTTCTTATCTAAATCTGTTTTAAAGGAATTCAAAATAACAGGATCGAGTTGAAAAAGACCTTTGCTTATGTTGAAGTTATTTGAAAGTTGGATAATGGCAGACTCAAGAATATTTCTATTAACAATGTTGCTTGAATGGAATAAAACTGAAGCATTATTCCAATCAATACAGTGGGCTAACTCTGACAAATGGACAAAAAGGGCACTGGACAACTGTCCTGTTCTAACGGAATATTGATGCTGTTTTATACGTGTGTGCAAATCCTTTCCCGTCTGACCTATGTAAAAGGAATCACATTGTTTACAACCAATTTTATAGATAATGCCTGAATTATTGGTAGGGCTATTTTTACTATGATATTTTTCACAATATTGTTATATGAAAATACTACATTAATATCCAAAAGTTTAAGTACATTAGCAATGCTTAAAAAGCCCGGGAAAAATGGAAGTACTAAAATATTTTTGACAAAGTACGAGTGTTAATATTGACACGATAGAAAGTTCGTTTTGCCTTGTTGAGACAAGATTCCATAAACGCAGATGGATAACACAAATCACTTCCAATACCGTTGATTTTTTCCAATTCGGCATCGATGTATTCCGGACTGGCGATCCTAAGGGCGCGGAGAAACATTGATGAAATATGGCCTTCTTAGTGGGGTATCATGTCCCGAGTAAAAGTGTACGTAGGACAAATTGTTTGTCGTTTTCCGATAGATACTAAACTTAAAACCTGGCTTTCCCTATGTACACGCACATCCAAAAATGGGATTGAATTGTCTTGCTCAACTTCTAAAGTGAACTTAATGGAGGGGACTTGATCATTTAACTGAAGGAGGAGCTATCCAGGTCACGATTCGTGGGCCAGATACACAAATATCGTCGACGTACCGCAACCAAGGGATGCCAACCCCCAGGATTCTCGGAATATAGGTAATTTCGAAAAACTCCATATAAATATGCGCCCTATTATTAGCTCGGTGGGCTCTATTACTTATAAACTCTCCAAATGGCTTGTCAAAGTCTTGTCCCCCATTCTCGGAACTATCTCTGATTCACATGTAAAAAATTCCATGGATCTTACGGAAAAATTGAATAATGCACGTACTGAAACTAACGATAAATTGATCAGTTTTGATGTTTGTCATTGTTTACAAAAGTGCCGATTGACGATATGCTTGACTTTCTCTCCCAAGAATTACATAAGTATGACCTGCCACTACCTTCACACATTGTTTTGGAACTCATTAAGCTTTGCATCAAAGACTGTAAATTCACTTTCAATAACGAGTATTATCAACAAGTTTTTGGGATGGCTATGGGCAACCCCTTATCGCCCCTCCTCTCCAATATTTATATGGAGTTTTTCGAAATTACCTATATTCCGAGAATCCTGGGGGTTGGCATCCCTTGGTTGCGTACGTCGACGATATTTTGTGTATCTGGCCCATGAATCGTGACCTGGATAGCTTCCTCCTTCAGTTAAATGATCAGTCCCCTCCATTAAGTTCACTTTAGAAGTTGAGCAAGACAATTCAATCCCATTTTTGGATGTGCGTGTACATAGGGAACGCCCAGGTTTTAAGTTTAGTATCTATCGGAAAACGACAAACAATTTGTCCTACGTACACTTTTACTCGGGACATGATACCCCCACTAAGAAGGCCATATTTCATCAATGTTTCTCCGCGCCCTTAGGATCGCCAGTCCGGAATACATCGATGCCGAATTGGAAAAAATCAACGACATTGGAAGTGATTTGTGTTATCCATCTGCGTTTATGGAATCTTGTCTCAACAAGGCAAAACGAACTTTCTATCGTGTCAATATTAACACTCGTACTTTGTCAAAAAATATTTTAGTACTTCCATTTTTCCCGGCTTTTAAGCATTGCTAATGTACTTAAACTTTTGGATATTAATGTAGTATTTTCATATAACAATATTGTAAAAATATCATAGTAAAAAATAGCCCTACCAATAATTCAGGCATTATCTATAAAATTGGTTGTAAACAATGTGATTCCTTTTACATAGGTCAGACGGGAAAGGATTTGCACACACGTATAAAACGCATCAATATTCCGTTAGAACAGGACAGTTGTCCAGTGCCCTGTTTGTCCATTTGTCAGAGTTAGCCCACTGTATTGATTGGAATAATGCTTCAGTTTTATTCCATTCAAGCAACATTGTTAATAGAAATATTCTTGAGTCTGCCATTATCCAACTTTCAAATAACTTCAACATAAGCAAAGGTCTTTTTCAACTCGATCCTGTTATTTTGAATTCCTTTAAAACAGATTTAGATAAGAAGGGTAAAACATTAAATCTTTGGTAAACTTGTCTTCTACTTTATTAACTTTTAATTTGCATTTTATTTTTTTTATATATATCGAAACCTGACCATAGGCAGCAGTGTGTTAAAACCCGGGCAGAGTTCCAGTATAAATTTGTATTTTTATAATCCATTTGATCTTGTGCTAAAAATCGATTAACTTTTAATTTGCATTTTATTTTTTTTTATATATACCGAAACCTGACCATAGGCAGCAGTGTGTTAAAACCCGGGCAGAGTTCCAGTATAAATTTGTATTTTTATAACCCATTTGATCTTGTGCTAAAAATCGATATTTTTCCTTACAAATCTGTACGCCTCACTGGTAATCCTTTAAGGTTTTAATTTTTAATAATTTTTTATTTTTACTTCTTTGTTTATTGTATATATATGTATGTATGTATGTATGTATGTATTTGTATATATAGATATGTATGTATATATATATATATATATGTGTGTGTGTGTGTATGTATGTTATTTATTTTTTCTTTTTTTCTTTCTGTAACCTATATATAGGCTTAACCTTTTTATGTACTTCAGTGTTCCTGAGGATGTCATTAGACGAAAGCGCTTGAGCACCATTTTGTGTTTCCTTTCCTTCGTGGTTTTATTCATCATATATATATATATTTACTGCCTTCTAAACAAACCAACTGGCAGATTAAGCCTTCTAAGCCAATTACGCTTTCTAAGCCAGATTAAGCTAACTGGCTGATTAAGACTTCTAAGCCAACTAAGCCTGTCAAGAGCTACAGTATGCGTCGAGATATGCCAGCGAAAAGATCTCTCCTCTCTCGCTCTCTCTTAGGTTATCTTCCTAGGTCAGGTTAGGCTTGGGGAGAGTAAACCCCCTCTCCCCTTTCATGCAGTTGGGGGCTAAATCCCCTCCCCCTTGCTTACATACCTCCTCCCCATGGGTGCCAACCTTCATCCCCCTTTGCAACATTGATCAACATTGCATTGCAATTGCACTCTCCCATTTTGTGGTCATACTACTAAACTAACGAAAATATTACGACTTAACCTAACCAATCGTCAATATATATATATATTGTCGATTGGTTAGGTTAAGTCGTAATTTTGCAAAGGTGTTACACACTCATAATTACCATTGCATATGAGAGATATTTTATACATGAACACAACAAATTTAATATCTTCTCCAGCCCCCGTTGTTGTATATGACTTCCTGCAGTCGATGTGGTACAGAAGCAACATGATTATATACCAGCTGTTAATTCCTCATCAGCACCTCCCACTCACTAAATGTGTGTCGTAAAAGGTGGTCCGATGGGATTCATATCACAATCGTTACTTGGCCAATCCAGAAGGTCGATATTTCTTTGCTCAGAGAACCAGCGTGTGACGATCAGTGCTGTGTGAATTGGTGTCTTGGATAAAAATGATTCGCTCAGGAAATGGCAGAGTATATGCACGCACAGAAGGAAGCATAACCTCTTCGAAAATTTCTATATACTGGTTTGCAGTAAACCTTTCTTCTATTTTACACCATGCAGATGAATCCATCCCTACATGTTACAGGTGACATGACCGCTACGTGCTTCCTCATAGATATGCTCTTGAGTATATCGAGTATTATTCCTCCTCCAACAATGAAGACGGCCATGGGATGTGGAGGAAAAGGTTTTTTCGTCGGTAAATATCACTCGGTTTAACATGCTGCTGAGCAAATCGAAGTCTACTTTCTCGATGTTGCTGATTTAACTTCTCCTTGATAGCCGGGGTCCGATGGTGTAACCCAGCTTCATGTAGCCGCCGCCTTACTGGCATTGCCGAAACATCAAGCTGCAATTGTTCCCTTATGGCAACAGCATTGGTAAAGGGATGAACTTCGGCAACATCGCAGATCCTCCGATCATCCGCAGCAATTGTCAGTCGAGGTTTCCCTGTTCTGCGATGATCTCGTAGATTCCCTTCCTCTTGCCACCTCTTCAACCACACAGTATATAAACAGTGTTCCTAAAAATTAAAAGTTCTCTTGTAATTTGAGTTGGAGACAGCCCGCTCTCCTTCATGTCGATGATTCTTCCCCTTTCAGCAACTTTCTGGTGATGATAATCCATTCTGCAGAGTAGTTGCTTCGATGAGATTCAGGAATATTGTGAGCTTATTCTCAGTCACCATACCTGTTAACATCTTTGTCATGACGTCATGTGGTGTTACGTGATATGTTAAAAGTCAGGCAGGAATTGTTGGAATGCGGAAACAGTTTGGAAAATGGTCATTAAGCTGCTACACCAGCGGTTCCCAAACTGTTTTTGTGATTACCCCTTTTGGTTAATTGCCAAATGGAAATTACAGCCCTGCAAAAAGCATGGCTACAACATTACATAGGAAGCAAGCAAATCGCGTCACCACCAACTACTAGTCTAGTATGAGGGATGCAACTGTTTCTGCTGAACTAACGCCTCAATTGTGGATTCAGTTTCACTCAAGGCGCAGCGTAAATCGCCTTGAATGTGTAGCCGGTTTCGCAGTTTCTTCTTTATAACCATCATTGCTGAAAAGCCTACCTCACAACGATAACTTGTCGTAAAAGGCACCAGCACTTTATTTGCCTCTTCAGCAAGCAAAGGATACTCCCCATCCACTTTTGCCCAAAATGTCTCAATTTTTTTCTCTGTAAACTCAAACTTCAAAATAAGATCTTGCCGCATTTTCAGGAATTCTGCTTTCGGTTCAGGCGAGTCATTGCTTTTCAGGGGGTAATAAGTGAATGGCCTCATTTTTTTTAGATAGCATGGCTGCGTATTAAATATGCTTCTGTACCACATCGACTGCAGGAACTCATAGACAGCAACGGTGGCTGGAAAAGATATTAAATTTGTTGTGTTCATGTATAAAACATCTCTCAAATACAATGGTAATTATGAATGTGTAACACCTTTGCAAAATTGTCAAATATCATCGTTTAAATGGCTCTATGTTTATTGAGATGAATCAGTGTAATAGTTTTATTTCCTGTAATTCTCTCCTTTGAGGTGAGTGACCGCCAAGAGTCACAACTGCACTGGTTCAACATTTAAGTTGTAACATAGACTTTATTAATACAAAGCAATTATATGCATTTATGATGCTGCCTCAATACAAAACATTCTTCCTTTCTAAATAATATTTCTCTCAGTGACTCTTTATTACTGTATCAGTGTTGCTGATCTAGAAATAGCATTTGTTCCGGAAATAACAATGCCATACCAGTAGTATCCATTCAGCTGTCGTCCATTTGCCAGTTGGAAGATATTCTAAGCAGTGACCTATGAAACCTACAGATACTCATCAACCTGGTAATGTTATAATGTTATTAAAATTTAATATGCATCAAAACATTGTTTTTTCATTCATAAACCGCCTCTATATGTATTTATATATATCAGGTTTTTGCTGTCTTTGTTATAACACAAAATAATATCTGAATCTACAGGGTGTCCCGTAAGTCTGGACCCATAGGGAAAAATAATAAAATTACAAAATAGTCCAAAAATTTATTTATAATATATTTTTTTATTATTTTTATTATTATTTTTATTATTTTTTTATTATGATCTTACTCCGCTGGAGTTTTATTTGTGGGGCCACTTGAAAGCCAAAGTGTACGAGGTCAAACTTCAGAACATTTTCCACCTTAAAGCACGCATTGTGGAGGCGTGTCAAGAAATTTCTGCGACTGTGATTCAGAAAGTGCTGTCGCAGTGGAGATTACGTTTTCAACTATGTGTGCGACACAACGGCGGACACTTTGAACAGATTATGTAATAAATATTTGGACTATTTTGTAATTTTATTATTTTTCCCCTATGGGTCCAGACTTACGGGACACCCTGTATGTTCAATATTAAATATAAATAAATAAATGAATCAATTTGGAATTTGCTCAGGGCCAATAATGGCTACCAATGTCTCTGTTCGTTCAGGATGACAGGCTTGCCAATATCATGAACAATGTCATCACGTCCGAAGGTTTTTTCTAGTTTTTACAAGACCATTTTTTATTCACTTCATTATTAATATACAGTATATCCCCTTTTTGAAGTTAGATTTAATTATTCATTCATGTTTCCTAGTAATACAGTATGTAATCCAGAGTGATGAATGGAAATAATTATGTTCTAAAGATATTTGGCAATGAATCAACCAGTCAACGCTAAACCCGAGATTCATTCATAAAATGTTACAACCGTTTGTAGTACACACAACAAATATATGCCAGGTGTCGCTATCTTTTCTCAAGAATGTCATACGAATAATGAGTGCAACTGTACATGATACAAAAAGAGAAGGTACATAATATAATTAAAGAAATGTATATATATGAAACGAGAATTACTAGAGAAATAAAAAAAAGTACTAATAAGAGTAAGAAACTATGGGAAGTGGTAATAAGTTAAGAAATACTGATCTCCAATTAAATAATAAGCTGGTGCTATATAGCAAGGAAAGTCAACAACTGACAGACATAGAGCCAGGTGAAAAGATAGTAGAATATTGGAGCAAAATATTTAAAAAAAAACACGATAATACAATAAACCAGGTTTGGAATGAAGAGACAAAACTAGCATACAACAATATGCTGAGTGAAGAGAGTATAAATAACATTAGGGTAAATATACTTATGCATGGGGAAATTATGTCGGAAGTTAGAGAGCACATGGATTTGTGTTTTGAAACAAGAACTGTTATAAAGCCTATGGAATACCCCTAAACTCACTGTAAATCAGGTAAAGCAATGTATAAACAAGTTAAAAAATAATAAAGCTGCTGGACCAGATAATAAAAAACTAGAAATGTATAAGGTACTAGAAAATAATAAAATCTGTCTGGAAGTGCTCAAGAACTGTTTCCAACAAATAATAGATGAAGAGGTAAAAATAAAAGATTAGAGTAAACCAAATACAAAGATGATTCCAAAAATTACTACTAAGCCTAGAGCAGAAGACTTGAGACCTATTGCGTTAACAGACATTTCTTACAAATTATTTATGTCCTTAACTGATAGGGTTGCCAAGTCAACAGATCTTGAATAAAGGACACTTGCACGCTACCGTATATTCCATTGCTTATCATGATAAAAATTTACTTGTGCAATATTTTTTACAATTTCTTTATTATATTCATAGATAAAATATGTCTAGAAAGTCGTACACTTGTAAAATCACACTACTTTATTCAGTGAAGGGCAGTATCTAGATACATGTATCGCCGATACGTATCGATCGATACTTTTCTATCGGTATCAGTATCGCTTTAGCTACTTGACAAAAGTATCGATTTATCAGTATCGCTAAGGTCAATTTTCTTAAATGTATCGAAAAAAATCGATACTTCGATACATCGATACATTAATAAGAATTTTTAAATATTTAAATAGATGTTATAATATGACACTACTGAGTTATATTTATGAATATACATAAATAATAATATTATTAAATATTTATTTAATGACAGTACTACTCTACTGGTCACGTCACACAGTACGGCGCAACGTTTAAACACGTTTGTACTTGTGTTATTGAGATTAATTAACCATAATATAGAAACATTGTTAGCTGTAGAGAAGAAGCTAGAGCGTTTGAATTCGGAGGCATTGCGTCATTGTCAGCCACTTCTCAATGCAGTCACAGTAGGGTTCACTAAGCGGTTTGAAAAGTTTCTGTGCCTTGATGCGTCGCATGAGTGTAAAGCAGCAATACTGGCATCGTCTTCAAATCCTCTGTTCAAGTTAAAGTGGATGACAATAAAAGGCAAATTTAATACTAACGTTGTCAAAAAGAGGGTTCAAGAAATGTTGGTTAATGCTGTTAAGAGCCTCAGCGAGCAGACCCCCCAGCAACAACTAAGTGATGCTGCATCTGACGGAAGTGCAGATGATTTCTTCTGTTATGAGTCTGCTTCCACTAATGTCTCTGCAACCCAAGATTCCATTGAGATGGAAGTTTTACAGTATCTGGGTGACGGAAGTCATTCTCTCCAATCTCTGAGGCAGTACCCAGGAATTCTACGGGTCTTCCTGAAGTATAACACACCACTACCATCCTCTGCTCCTGTAGAACGGTTGTTTAGTTTGGCTGGTCACATTCACGCTCCAAAAAGGAATAGACTGTCTGACCAGATGTTTAGCCAGCTGGTATTTTTGAAGGGTAATAGTAATTACTTTTAATTGTTAGTGTAATATTTTCAGTCATTCATGTATCCTACAAAATTAAAACATACTTTCATTAAATAAAGCAATTTTTTTATTTACATCTATAAAACCCATTAAAATGTCGTTGATTTTACTTACAGTGCGTACAAATTACTAGTGTAAACAATAATATCTAATACAGTACCTACATATTAAATGAATAATTATAAAAATGTACCGGCGATACATGTATCGGCGATGCATGTATCGGTATCGGTATCGCTTAAGACATCTAAAAAGTATCGGCGTATCGGTATCGCCTAAGACGTTCTTCATGTATCGATGTATCGGTATCGCTTTAGCGATTTTCATGTATCGATGCCCATCACTGACTGTATTGAAATGAAACATTTTTAAATGTCTTTATTATATTTTGTAAATTAAAGACAGGAAAATATTTACAAATCATTATAATGAATGAAGCCTTTATTTATTTATAAAATTGTACTTATCTTGACTTCGACCAGCCTTCAGTAAAGCTGTATCATTTTTTATTTTGCCAGCAAAATCGGCACAATTGTCTTTTAAATTGAATCTCACTTCTCCCGATTAATGAATTAATTAAGTTTGAAAACATCTCCATCTCAAATTTTTAGTGATGAATAAAATTTTGAGAGTCAATTACTGAATTAAAGGACATATGGCGTCCTTTCCGAGTTTATCAAAGGACAAGGACACATGAGCTGAAATAAAGAACTGTCCTTTGAAATAAAGGACACTTGGCAACCCTACCCTAACAGGAAAAATTATAGATAACCAAGTCATAAACAATAATGAGAAAAACGATAAACAGGCTGGATTTTCAGAAGGCGGCCAAATAGAAGATAATTTATTCATTCTACAGTATTGTATAGAAGACAGTTTCCAGAAAAAGAAGCCATTAATAATAACTTCAATTCACTCAGCCTCACTCAGACAGAATCATTGATTTTAGCAAAGCCTTTGACTCAGTCAAGAGAGAAAAAATTATACATGTTTTAATGAAATATAAAGTGCACTAAAAAATTATAGATGTCATAGCCAATAGCGGAAAAGAAATAGAAGTTAAAAGTGGCATAAGACAAGGTTGCACAGCTTCAACTGTGCTGTTTAAATTAATAACGTACCTGATTAGTTAAATTAGAAATAAAAGGGGACACGTTTTCAGAATGGACTTTTAAATATAAGAATCTTGTTTTGTGCTGATGATGGACTACTTTTGGCACACTTACTGGAAGAAAGGAAGAAAGGGAAGAAATTGGAAATCCCTAGTGAAAAGGAGGATAATAGATGGAAGAATATAATATACAGTATAAAGAATATAAGAAAGGGAAAGAACCAACTGTTGAAGACCATTTTAGAAACAATGGAAGAAAGAAGTAGCACTAAATGGATCGTTAAGAACAGGACATGAAACGCCGCCAAGAAGAAACCAACGTGGTGGAGCTGGAGAGCTTTTCCAGTAGCAGCGCCCATGAGGCGGCGAGCGATGAGGACTCTACAGCAGCGGGTCTTTCTACCTCCATGGCGGCACCTCCGAAGCGACGACGAGCCTCCGGAGCCCCGTTCACTCCAGCGACAGCCGCAGCATTGGATCGGACCAAGACCACCGATCGCAATGCTGCATACATCCTGACGGCGGCTGCTTCTGCGTACAGACGAAACCCATCAACGGTGGTCCTGAATCGGCAGAGTATCCGCCGAGCCCGCATGAAGTTGTGTCAGGAGACAGCTGAGGTCTTGAAGGAATCCTTCGATCCAACTGTGCTCGTCATTATCCACTGGGATGGTAAGATCATTCCGATCTCACTGGTGACGATACAGCTGAGCGTCTTCCGATCCTTGTTTCTGGCGAAGGAGTGTTGAAGCCGCTATGCGTGCCCAAACTGTCTTCCGGTACGGACGAAGCCATAGCGAATGCCGCCATCGAGGCTCTGGATGCATTGGGTATTTCAGATCGTGTCAGAGGCATGTCCTTTGATACGACGGCAAGCAACATGGGAGTTCGTAGAGGAGCTTGCACACTCATCCAGCAAAGACTCGACGTTAACCGCCTTCATCTTGTCTGCCGTCACCACATGCTAGCAATTGTGGCCAAGCAAGTCTTCACTCTCTGCTTCAAGCCTTCCTCTGGTCCAGACATCCCCCTCTTCAAAATGTTCAAGTAGAGGTGGGTTTTTTCACTTAAATGACTTCGAACCGATGAAAGATGACTCAGTGGCGAAACTACCGAGGGTGCGGGCGGTGCAATGCACCGGGGCCCACAGCCTTGTGGGGGCCCATCATAGATTTGTTTAATATATAAAAATTGCACTTATAAAGCAGATACAAATCTAAAGATTAGCTAATAAGAATAACTATAAAAAAGTAAATATCATTGTTGCCATGTTAAATGTTGCAAGACAGATTAAGTGGCCTTTCGATAGTTTCAATTGAAAATAAAATTGCAAGAGAATTAAATTTAGAGGAAATGGTGACCACTTTTGCTGAAATGAAAACCAGAAAAGAAGTTGACGTTAAATAAACGGTGAGTAGATATATTGTGTCTAAAGTTTTGTAAATATTTATCAACACGCATTGTAACGTGGTTTTTTTTAAGAGGGGGGGGGGGCCATGTGAATATTTTGCATCAGGGCCCACAACAACCTAGTGTCGCCACTGAGATGACTCCGGGGCTGATGACATCATTGGCTTCTGCAAGCTCCAACTCCAGGTGGCACAGCCGCGGGACGACTACCGTGAATTGCTGGAGCTCACCATCGTAGTCATGGAGGGCGTTCCCCCTCGTGGTATGCGGTTCATCCGTCCCGGTGCTTACCACCGCGCCCGATGGATGGCTCAGGTCATATACGCCATCAAGATCTTCCTCTTCCGCAACCAGTTCGAGATCAGTCCATGAGAGAAGCGAAGCCTCAGCCATTTCGTCCCATTCGCAGTGATAACATGATTACGAGGCTGCTTCTCGCTGCATCCGACGCCTCCGTGTGATCAACGACTGTGCAGAGCGAGGAGTGAAGCTGATTCAGGAGTTCAATCCTGTCATCACCAGGAACGAGGATCAGCGCCAGTTTCTCCTCCAAGCCATTGATGAGCATCGGAGGCGTTTTCCGGATGCGCGGAAGAGCTCTTCGTTTATTCTCATTTTCGAATTAAACTATATAATCGATTGATGTTTGAAATATATTTCCATTGGAAAATAGTTTTACTTTCAGTTCTAAGGGTTTCACACCATAGACAATATAACAATATCAACGTACTTGTAGCGCATTGACAACCAATGTGGCACTAGATAATATAAGCCGATTGAGCTAAAATTTTGCTTACAACACTTTTCCGAGACTAGTAACAATATCCAGGGGTACGCGACATTATCTGCACTTATTAAAATAAATCATAAAATAGAAGTAGGGTTCTGAATTAAAAAGATGAGTCAAGCATAAATTGCATAGAAATGGCGTTAGTATAATTGTGTACTTGCAATGTCATTATCAGGCCCTGGAAAAACGAGAACAATACATATATATATATATATATATATATATATATATATATATATATATATATAATATATGGAATCATAGGCCTCGAAAATTTGTGTACATTCGATTGTGTCAGTGTCCCAGATATAATCAGATGTGTGTGTGTGTTTTATCAGAGGTGCGAGATACAAAACTTAATTTTTTGGTTATTGGTGATAGAGTGGAGATAAAGGGCTGACTGAGGATTTCCCTATACAATCACTTACAGTCATTTTATCTAAGAATGGCAGAAACTGCTTTAAAGTTTGTATTATTACCCCTATCTTACGCGAATGTCAAAGTGCTTCAGATGTGTGGTCACGCGGCTTTATCTGGATTTATTTATCTCAGATCAGTGATTTGCAAAGTACATATAGGGAAATATGAGCAGTGAGATACACTAGCTTGCGAAAGTGTCCGATATATATATATATATAATCAAAGGTGTGAGATACTAAGGCGATATTTTTTATTATTGGGATAGAATGGAGATAAGCGCATGACTGCGGTTTCTGATACACAAACACTTGCAAACATTTTAGCTAATGATTCAGACGGGTGGCATTATTTCGAATTATCACAGGCCTGCGAATGAGAACTTTGTAAGAATTGTTTTCTTACTAATAACTGATTTTATATAATTCAACTACGCTGATTTCGAATAAGGTGTCCATTTTTTTCTATCACGTAAAGATTTTTTGCAAACTGGAAGGGAAAAAACGACAACATAAATAAATATTATTTATTTCAATTTACATTAGGTACCTATTTCGTTCTGTTATACTAATTACAAATGTAAACAACTTTAAGTAGAAAGAAAACTATCAACGTCAATTACATATTCATCTTTATTTGTCCGGAGTTTTCTTGTCAGATCTATGCCTTTTAGTCTCGAATGTACGCGCTGTTCCTTTTCTTTTATGTAATAATTCTGGAGTATCCCGTTTCAACATCCAGCAGTAATCAGCCATCATGCTGATGTCCCACCTTCCCTGATATCTCTTCTCCATTTATTTGATGTCTTGGTGAAACCAAGCATTTATAAGCATTTATAGGCAGTAGTTTTTAATCAAAATTTAATGAAAATTACTTACATACGTAATATGAAACATGACATTTTGTGAAACATCTGCACGTGATGGCGAAAAATGAATATTATTTTCGGAATCAGCGTGCAAAAATTACTATATAAGTGATAAAATATTTCGGACAACAAAACCATCGCAGGCCTGTGATTTGTCGCACTTCCGTGTTACCGACAAACATGTTTATAAGTTGGTTAAAGATGATAACGCGTGTGTTGGATCTACTGGATACGTAATCTGTCTTAACGCATATGGGCGGCCGACTTTCATACATATATCGGATCAATCCCAGAATAGGCACCTGAAATCATTTTTAGGTGCTTAATCTGGGATTGAGGCAAAACACAGGTGCTTAATCTGGGATTGAGAAGAAAAAATATAAACAGTTTTTAGAGATATAATTTCATTGTTTTTATCAATATTTGAAAAAATCAACTCTAACCTAACCTAACCTAACCTAATTTATGTGGCAAGATAGATTTGCTTCAGATGGATTCAAAAACATTCGGGCTCATATTGCAGGAATTTATAATATCTAAAAATTTTCTTTATTCATTAAACCACTTTAAACCTTTTATAACTTTGCCTTTATTACATTTGTAATAAACTTTGTATAAACAATAAATTTTGTAATCATCAGGTTTTTTTTATTTAATTCCTTGCAAGGTGCCTATTCTGGGATTGAGGTTGAACGCAGGTGCTTCATCTGGGATTGAGGTACATCAGGTGCCTATTCTAGGATTGACCCCATATATCTTTTGGAGTATATATGTTAAAATTAACAGCACGTTTAAATGCCCCAATATACGAGTATATAGTATACTAAAATATTTGAAACACCTCCCGTCCTTCGCACTTTCCCATAGACATAATGAAAGAAATTAATATATGATTATTTACTTTTATTTAAGTGTTTTAAGCTTTACATGACACTGATTAGACATATGCTAATAATTATAAGCTAGTGCACAATGCTTCCGCAAAAGATGTAGTCAAAAACCTTTCAAGCCAGAAAAAATTAAAAATTAAAAAAATACATACTTGAAATAACTTTATATATATATATATTATAATCAGATGGACCTAAGCCAGTACGACCGGCTGTGGCAGCTGGCTGTCATTCAGGAGAGTGAGCTCCCATTTTACTTCATGAAGTTGTCATGATAGGATGTCACGTTTCAGTTATCCAAAATATATATAGTGTAACGGGTGTGCCATAAAAAAAGGGTACATTTTAAAAAGGCTATAAAATCAACATTTGTCATTTAATGTTAATAAAACTTCTACACAATAAAATATATGTAATGTATTTATCTATATACAAACAAGTTTTCAGACTAAAATATCAACTAATTCAAATTCTATCAACATTTAACGAAAGAGTATGATTTTTCTACTTAACATGCCAAAGTTATTAAACCTTTTTAATATTTTTTTATAAAAATAATTTTTAACGTAATATTTACCAGAAATTATTAAAAAAATTGTTCGAAATGCTTTCCTTCCATTTCAATAACTTTTTTATTCTTGGCCGGAATTCATCTATGGCTCGATTTACTTGTTCCTGTGGAAGCTCTTCTCATTTTTGAATGATGATCTCGCATAAATGAGCGACATCTTTTATCCTAGTCCTGTAGACTCTCTCTGCTAAGTTCTCCCATATTCCGTAGTCAACGGGGTTTAGATCTGGGCTGTTAGGAGGCCAATTACTAGGTTCTAAAAGTTCAGGTACACTATTTTGTAGGCACTCAATCGTTGATTTAGCAGTGTGGGATGTTGCCCCATCTTGTTGGAAAAGGAAGTAGCCATTATTAGCCAGTTTTCTCATTTCAGGAAGCATTTTCTGTAGCGTAGCTCCTTGTAGCGTAACGTCTTTCATCTGGTAATTGATTTTTATGCCGAACATCTGAATAGACTCGATCATTCTGAGAGTTTCTGGGGGGACTCTACAGTAAAACGTTTTTTATCAGTAAAAAATGTCTTCGCCAGTTTATCTTGAGTTATGAGCAGTGGCGGTCCTAGCTTACATGACGCCCTGGGCGAACCTCACCTTCAGCGCCCCCCCCCCCTGTTCGCCAACACACACACATTCGAATCCCCCAAAATAAAGGACAGACATAACTCTTTCACAAAATAACTTTTTATTGGACTAATTGTTGGAACTTCAGAACCAAAACAAAGACTCAAATTTCTGAATTTTACAAATCCTTCATCACGTAAATAGAATAACTCACTTAAGAGAATGTAATTATGATACTATGAACAGGAAAAATACAAATTAAATTGCACAACTGCCATAAATAAACTATTTTTATTTATTTCTTTATTTATTTATTCTTATTTTTATTTTTATTTTTTTTGCAGGCGCTCATGCCGCCCCTCCACAAATGCCGCCCTGTGCGGCTGCCCATATTGCCCATATGAGGAACCGCCACTGGTTATGAGACGCAAAATGCGCTTTGATATTGTAAATCTTTTCTGGCAGTTTATTTCAGACAATTTTTGTCCATACACACGTTTGAACGGCTTCAATTCAAGATCCTCCTTAATTATCCTCCTTACGCTCGTTTTTGATATTCCAAGCTCTTTTGAAATTTGATTTGGTGTCATATGGGTACCAGGTTTATCCTCTTGACTAAGGACACGTTCCTCTACATTTTGAATATTTTCAGCCACTCGAACTGATTTTGGTCGCCCACTACCTTCCTTCCTCTCAATGGTTCCAGTTTCATCAATTTTTTTCAGCAACTGTGCTAAACCTCCTTTAGACCATCCTTTATAATGAAATTCGGCAAGTAACTTTCTTACACCATAACCTTTATGAAACCTATAATGCTTAATGATGATTTTTGTCTTCATAAGAAAAGGCCTATTTACTAATTTTATGATTTAAATTAATTCTAAAAAAAAAAGAAATTGATCATTAAAAAGTATAATATTGTTCAAACATAAAGTCGGCTGTCATTTTTAGCATTTTTATAAATTAAGACGTCACAGCTTTATTTTTAAAATTATATTCTGAAATTTGGTCAACTTATTAATAAACATATATGTTTTATTGTGTATAAATTTCATTTGAATTAATTGAGAAATTTTGATTTTATAACCTTTTTAAAATGTACCCTTTTTTTATGGCACACCCGTTTTTTATATATATATATTTTTTTTTTAATACAGCCTTTTGTGTTTAGATATCCAGCCGTTCAGCCACCCCAGCCACTCTAAGCCAACTGTCACTTGGCTTTGGGGAACTATCCCCCACCCCAGAGCATTTTTCAAAGCTTTTCCCACTGGGCTGGGCGACAAAGGCAGGTGGGGAAGTTGGGGGGGATTAAGGTAGGGGTGTGCTGCCAATTTCTTAACAACTGGTTCTGATACAGATAGGGGTGTAAATCGGCGAGCGCCAATGGCGCGAGTCATTGAGCTAGGGGGTCTGAGGTGAGCGGTAGCTCCCCCAGCAGGGTCCGGGGCTCCACCCCGGAAGCCAATGCATTTTAGCTTTTCCAAACAGGATTTTGTAACATTTTGGCAGAAATTATTTAACCTATTCTTTACACTCACTAATGACATAATTATCTAAAAATAGACTAATTTTTCATCAAAAAATAAATAAATATTGAAACGACCACTGCTTGTGATACTACTTATATTTTTCTATAAAATCCTGAAAAAATGAAAAAAATTTAGATATAAATAAATTTCTACTGACTTAAATATTTGTTAAAAACAAACAAATGGTTCGGTGATCCAATCAAAATTTAACAACCGGCTCGGGCGAACCGGACCGAACTGGTCCCAGCACACCCCTGGATTAAGGATACTGTGGATCCGGATGTTTCCTAATCAGGCCACCATCCCCGTGTGGTCTGAAATAACACTAGCACTATCTATATATATACATATTCAATGTAAATTTCACATTTACAGTTAGGATAAACTTCTAATTGTGGCATATGTGCGTGTATTATATATATTTACATATGGCTTCCAAGACAATGCTCCCAAGACAACTCGCAAGACAATTCTATTTTTACAAATTTTGAAAATTCCTTGTTGCCCAGTACCCTGAAATTTCATTTACTGGGCGACAAATTTTCTTCACTGTGTGACATTCATGTCGCCCACTCACTAGGTTAAAAAATGATCTGCCCCACCCTCCTTTGGGGCCTTGTGATTTCTGTGCTCTGTGTCTTTCAGAGTTGAATTTGGACATTACACCAAGAAAAAGAAGTAAAATAATTACCTCGCATGAACATACATCGCTCACACAGAGAAATTGCCCATGCAGTCAAAGTTAGTGTGGGAGCAGTCAATAAGATTATTAAGAAGAAACAAACCACGGGCTCAATATTCTCATCAAAGAAAGGCAAATGTAGAAGAAAACGAAAAACAACACCCAAAGATGATGCAAAGTTAATACGAACGAACAAGCAGAATCCCAGAAAAACTAGTCACATGCTTAACCCAGGAATTAGCAGCATCAAATAGCCAAGTATCATCAACTGTAAGACGTCGATTTCTGGCGGTGGGACGCAAAGCCGAGAAACCTATGGAAAAAAACAATTGCTAACAACAATAATGAAGACAAAACGCTATACGTGGGCAAAGAGATATGCTGGTTGGTCAAAAGATTGATACAATGTATTATTTTCAGACGAGAGTCTTTTTCTTGTTCAAGGTCAACAAAATCGATTTGTACGCCATTCACCTGGTGAACCCACAACCAGTTCCAAAATAACCAAACTGCGAAACATCCAGAAAAGAAAATGTTCTGGGTTTGTTTTTCTGTATGATGAACTGGCTCATTAGTGCCTGTGGAAGGCATGATGAATAGTAAGCGATATATTGAGGTTCTAGAACTCCATATCAAACTAGAGCTGCAGAAACTGCTCCCAAAAGAAGTTTTCCAACAGGATCTGAATCCATGCTATACATCAAAATGTGTTAAGAAGTTCTTAAAGGTGAACAATATCAGTTGTTTAGACTGGCCGGGAAACTTGCCAGATCTAAACCCATTCGAAAATCTATGGGACAAATGTAAGACGACTTAAGAAATTGGACTGTACAACTAAAGAAAAACTGATCGCGTTTGTCATTCAAGTCTGGTTTCATGATGAAGAATTAAAGAAAATATGTGAAAAACTGGTACATTCTATGCCAAAGTGTGTTCAAAATGTATATAAAATATTAAGGTTTGTTCCAGTCTTCAAAATATATCTTGTTTACTGAAAATTCTAAGTTTTTTGTCCTATTCACATTAATTTGCACAATACTGTGCATATCAAAAGTCCAAGCTACAGAGCATGGTTCTTTGCCCTAGAGGATCATCTAATATTTTCAACTCATCTACAAATATAGTACTGTAACACATTAAGATACAGTATGTCCCATATTCTGTATTCTCTAAATGTAACTTTTTGATAAAACCATTGAAAATTTAAACATTACAAAAGGGGCAAAAAAAAAGAAAAACTCATTGAATCTTTTGAAATGTGTACTCTTTACCTAAAACGATGGGGTCATCCATCTCATACCTGGGAACATTTTGTTTCAGTCTATAATAAGACCTTAGGAAACACTAAACAGAGAACACCAACAAAAACAAGTTGTTCTTTGCTGTCTTTAAATAGACCAGGGGTGGGGAACCTGCGGCCTTTTGGGGTACTAGTTGCGGCCTTCTGCCTACTTGACATTCAGAATTCATACCGTACGATTTATTATAAAAACCCTCACGTATTATCAAGTTTGATTTAAAATTAGTAAATATGTAGATTGTAGACTAAAATATGACATTTTGTTGTACTGTATATGTTAAATAGTCAGCATGCGGCCTAATAGGGTCTTGGTTAAATGAAATGCGGCCTAATAGGGTCTTGGTTAAATGAAATGCGGCCTAATAGGGTCTTGGTTAAATGAAATGCGGCCTTCCAATGAAAAAAGGTTCCCCACCCCTGAAATAGACTATAATTTATTTAAAAAGCAGAATACAGACAAGATAGGATTCTCCAAATGAAAATCAAAGGAGTGTGTACAGAAACAATCAGTATGCAAGTTGAACCTGAGACAATATAAAATGTGAAAGGAAATTCCTAATGCACTAACTAATGACTTTCAAATTATGCCAAAAGAAAAATAGCATAGCTTCAACTAAAGTACTAGAATGCTATTTATTAATGGTATTATTATAATGCTGTTTTTTACATACAGTACATTTATTAGTCGGGATGATGCTCCACCCTTCTCACTTTATCAAGTTTGATTTAGTATGTATTGGCTTGCCCTTTCGATGAAGGGAGACAGTGCGTAGGAGGAACTGCTTTTGATCTTCATTTTTCGTGATAGTGGAGTTGAAGTCGGAGATTAGGGTGATTCCTCGTTCCTCAGCATCGTTTACAATTTTCAAAGTTTTCACTGCATCCAGGCATTGCCTATAGACTGGATTTGTCTCCAAGTCTCTGGGCCCTACTTTAGAAAAGTCTGTTATGCCTGTCCTTCGTCAAAGAGTAGCAGGTTGAAGATGTTCTTCGTTTTTCCTGTGACAAAGGCCTCAACTGTATTATCAGCAGAGAAGCATTTTCCATCAAGACGCTTCAGGCTTTGGGAGTGAGGTTCAAGATCGAAATTTTTCAATATGGCTCGTTTTTGTGTTGATTGGCACATGGGCATCAAATAGGGCTAAGCCGATCAATTCTTCCGACACATACCACAAGTGCCGCTTGAATGCAGGCAAAGCAGTTTGGGCAATTGCAGCCTTGGGTATATTCATCTGAAGAATTCTCATGAACTGGAGGTCATTCAGTAGAGCTTTAGCAGACACGGATGCTTCATCCCAGAATTTGGAATAAATCAGGGCAATGAAGAGACTAATTTCCGTGGCGGCTTTGAGCTCACCGTCCTTTAGAAGAACCTGATCTCGAAAGAGAAATATTTTGATGCAGTAAATGGCTTTGGCCATCCACCGAGCGTGGTGGAAGGCGTTTGGTGTTCAAAACCTTGGTTCACGATCTGGTATATGATATCAGCCTTTTAGGCCGTGCCTTTTCAACCTTTTCAGCATTTTCAACCTTTTCAAATGGGTTACTGATTGGCTGACTGGGACTGTTTACTTAAACCTGTTTCTATTCAGAGTTGACAGAGTACGGATGTTAAATTTAAGTCTTGAAATTTTATATATTTAAAGTATACAAAGTGTTAAAATTTGGTGAATAATAATTTATTTTGGAAATCTTAGTATTAAACAGGATGTTCAGTGCTGGCTGTGCTGGCATGTGTGTTGTGTTTGTGAATAATTTATTTTGAAAGTTTCAGTATTAAACAAAGCGTTCGGTGTAAAAACTAAAGCGTTCGGAGTCTTTCAACGGTGAACATTATCAGTTTTTATTATTATTAGTCTTAGTATTATGGCTAAGTCAGTGTTGCCGCTGGTTTCTGTACTCTACTGTATATTATTGTTATTGTTATTATTATTATTATTTGTGTCTATGACAGTGTTGCAGGTGACCCTATACCTTATATCAATAACTTTATTGTGTTATCGTGCTACCGGTGGCATTTCTTTCCTTTGAAAAATTTTACTTTTGAGATGGTGAGCCCCTGTAGTTCATATTATTATTAGTAATTTTATTATTAGAAGTATTATCGTCTAAGTCTGTATTACTGGTGATCCCTAAAACTCATATTTATATTAGCATTGCATCAGCCCGATGCATCAGGTGACCTCAACACCTTATCTCCTTTGAAAGTTTTTACTGTTAAAATGGTGGTCGCTAAAGTTCACACGTCACATTACACTGGGTAACAAAATTTGAAAACTTTTCTGTTTATTGTGATTTTTTAATCGTTTCTTAGTGATTTCGGGGCGCTGATTCCAAAAATGATATTGGTTTTGCTCTATCAACAACCGTTTCAAAAATATAGGTTATCACACTTTTATATGGCAAAGTATATAAAGAAGGCTAACATAAATATTTTCTGAAAATAAAAAAACTATTGGAAATTAATGTTTATTGAGCCAAAATTGTTTGACAAACCCAAAATGGTGCAAAGGATATAATATATATCATGAGGAGAACCGATAAGAGAATAACAAGCCTCGTTATGCAGTGTGCGTTCCTTAAAAATGCACTGAAGAACGCGACTTCCGCGTATGAACATTCTTATCCTTTCTGATCAGCGACCATACGTAGTCTCCCATCATGGAAGCATCCCAATGGCCCTGGTACCTTTTCTCCATCGTTTGAATATCTTGATGGAATCTTTCGCCATGTTCTTCACTCGCATCGCCCAGGTTATCACGAAAAAAGTCTAGATGTGAATGCGGATAGTGTAATTTTAAAGACATACGGCACCCCATTTTGCCATATCACTTAATCAAGTTTGACACTAACTCCTTATAGTTTGGTGCTTTATGGTTGCCTAAAAACCCACGAACCACATCACGGAAAGCACACCAAGCCTCTTTTTCGATCGGAGTTATCTTGGCTTCAAGGTTCTTTGAATTCAACAGCGCCTTGACTTGTGGTCCTACAAAGATGCCAGCCTTGACTTTGGCCTCAGAGAGTTTAGGGAACATGACCCGAATCTGTTGGAAAACTTCCCCTCCAAAATCTAACGCAGTTACAAACTGCTTAATTAGACCCAACTTAATATGGAGAGGTGGTAGCAGAACTATGTCAGGCTTCACAAGAGGTTCCCTGAGTACATTGTACTTTCCTGAGTGCAGTCCTTCATGTGGAGGCCACTGAACTGTTTTATAGTGCTCAGTTGAAGCCCTGCTATCCCACAGGCAAAGAAAACATGAATATTTAGTAAACCCTCCTTGTAAACCTAACAGGAAACCAATCATTTTGAAATCACCACACACGTCCCAGTTATATTGTTCATACCTGATTTGAGTGAGCAGTTGTTTGAAATTTTCATAGTCTTCTTTCATTTGAACAGAATGTGCAACTGGTATAGATGGATATTTGTTCCCATTGTGGAGTAGAACAGCTTTTAAACTCCGAGTTGAAATGTCAATAAACAGGCGCCACTCTGAGGTTATATGTGTTAACCCAATAGCTGTGAATAGACCATTAACCTTGCTGCAATAACAGAGAGAGCCATTGACATAGTAGAACCTTGCAAACTCTTCATGCCGCTTTCGGTATACAGTGCTCTTGCAGTCTTCTCCAAGCAAATTCCACTCTTTGAGTCTGGAGGTCAGAAGCTCAGACCCTGATTTCGTCAGACCCAAATCTCTAATTAAGTCGTCCAATTCCCTCTGATTTGGAAAGTGAGGGTTTGTACTGAAAGTTACTGTATATTCTTCATCATGACTGTCCTCACCAGCCGACATCTCAGATGAGCTAGCTGCATCCTCATTTTCAACCTGCAAAGCAAAGAAACAAAATATAGGCATAGCTATATATGTAGAAGAGCATCAGCACTAAGAAAAATCGACACATAATGACCCACAGTCTGTAAATACAGAAGGTAAAGTAATGGATAGATACCTTTTCTGGTGGACGTGGTATTGGAAGACCTTCGCCATGTGGTACAGGAGCTATGGACGACGCTATGCTTGGATACTGAAGAGTCTGCCTTCCTTTAACTTTCCTGTACTTAGAAACATCTACCATTCAGTAGTAGCAATCGTCGTGGTGGCTCTTTGGTTCTCTCCATATTCTGGGTACCGCAAAGGGCATTGCCTTGCGTACTCCCCGCAGCCACCCTTCAAGTGTGGAGCGGCAGCTTCCACAGATCACATGGGGTGCCCAGGGCTTATCTTGGTCACCCATAGGCATACCAAAATAGAGCCGATACGCGATCCAGAACTTGGTACCTTTCACAATCTTGTGCGATACTTGCTTGGGGCCTATGTAATACCCACAAACGTAGCAGAATATATCCGGCGAGTGTTTACAAGCTCTAGTTGCCATTCTCTTTACCAAACTGTACTACATTAATCATAACCTGCAGATATAGAGAGAAGAGTTATTAAATCTGCAACAGATTACAGATTCCAGAAAAAAGATGTATTCACAACACTGAAATAATGTTCGCAATAAAAAAGGATCGATAACACTCAAATCGTCAGCACAGAGAAGCACAGAAACACAGTACCTCAGTGCTGGTAACCATCAGACAAACAACCTGCTTTCTTTGTGTGCTCACACTTACTGACTTCTCAGACTCTGCGCTCTTCTTTATATAGCACAGTGGAAGTTTCGGGTAATTTCTAGAGCAAGAAACTGTCAACGAACATCCGGATTCTTCTCAACAATTCCTGATTATTCTGATATTGCTGCGCCCATAATAACATTATACTGGTAAAACATGAAAAATGGATTATCTCTGAAACCAGTGATGATACACACAAACCAAGGTCAGATTTGGACTCAGCGCCCACAAATGCATATAAAAACAAAAAATTCTATATAAACAGAATCAGTGTTACACAGTGTTATTATTTTTTTATTTATATAAAATAAAAAAATAATAATGTGACGTGTGAACTTTAGCGACCACCATTTTAACAGTAAAAACTTTCAAAGGAGATAAGGTGTTGAGGCCACCTGATGCATCGGGCTGATGCAATGCTAATATAAATATGATAACGAGATTGTCCTAAAGTTACTGTCTGGTTGGGTATGACCAAATCTAAGATTTATGGGCCCTTTTTCTTTGCTGAAGCTACAGTTACAGGGCTTATTTATCTGGACATGCTTCAGCAATTCCTGAAATCCCAGCTTCATTCAGATGGTATTTTAAACACCGTCGCCTTTCAACAAGATGGGGCACCTTGTCATTACGCAAACATTGTTGTTTTTATTTTTGTTTTTATTTTTTATATTTGTTTTATTTTGATTTTTTTTTGTAATCAAAATCCAATAACAGATTAAGATCTTATCAAGGATTAAAATTTTGCTCTACTGGCACTCCTCAGTGACACTCCCCTTCGTTTCTCCTCAGGCACTCCCCTCATTTCTCTTCAGTGGCACTCCCCTTTGGCACTGTCACCCCTATCCCCCTTCCCCCCCACAGCATAAATGAAACCATACTACTTGAATATATATAATATTTACAAAGGTGTCGTAATTATTTATTCAGGAATTAAATCTCCCATTTTGCCATACATTGTGATGCATGGTACATCTTTACTCCTGAAGGTTCATGGACTTGTACCATATTAAATATTTACAATATATAGAGTGTTTATAAAGTCCCTATCTATTTCAGTGAAAACGTAGCAAAAAGGGTAAAATTCAATAGCAATATAATAGAAGGCATACATTTAATGAATACTTAAGCATATGATTCTACATGAGCACCATCAGTATCTCTACAGAGTTCGAATCTGTCAGCAGCATTGCGGAACACATTTTGGAGCATGACAAGGGTTATTTTTGTAACTGCTGTTACGATACGAGCGCGTAAATCTTGCGGATCTGTAACCCTCGTTTGATAGACGTTTGATTTGATAAAGCCACATGCAAAGAAATCCAAGGGCGTTAGGTCAGGAGATCGAACCGCCCAGGGCCTGTTGCCTCCACGTCCGATCCACCGATTTGGAACTCGTTCATTTAGATACTCCCGAACAATGTTTGCGTAATGACAGGGTGCCCCATCTTCTTGAAAGACGACGGTGTTTAAAATACCATCTGAATGAAGCTGGGATTTCAGGAATTGCTGAAGCATGTCCAGATAAATAAGCCCTGTAACTGTAGCTTCAGCAAAGAAAAAGGGCCCATAAATCTTAGATTTGGTCATACTCAACCAGACAGTAACTTTAGAACAATCTCGTTCCCATTGATAGAAATCAACTGGCTTTTCATTAGCCTATATGTGGCAGTTATGGCGATTAACCTTTCCACACGTGTGTAAAGTTGCTTCATCACCGAAGAGAATGTGGTCCATTAAATTTTCATTCTGTGTGTTCAACAAGATCGGCACACATTGCACTTCGCTTTGGATAATCCTCTTCATGTAAGTCATGAAGCACCTGAATGTGATAACTTCTTTTCGTCAACGTCGATTTCAAAATTTTGTAGACAGTTGATTTGGGTATCCCGAGTCTACGTGATGTGGTGCGAATTGACATGCTTGGATATTCATCGATAACATTACGTACCGCATTTACAGCATGCTCAGAGACACTTGGACTTCCAGATCTTGACTCATCATGAACAGATTCCGTTCTTTTAAATTTATTAAGCAAATCACGAAATGTCTTGTCTGTAGGACCTGGCTTGTGAAATGTTCTTTCAAACCTCTCTCTAATTTCTTTGCATTTCTTTCCTTTAATCCGAAGTGTCACCACCATCACCCGTTCTTGTACTGTACATTAATTTTCATAGGGTTCTGCAACAAAAATAAATAAAAACCGTTAATTCAACGAAATAGATAGGGACTTTATAAACACCCTGTATACAGTAAATGCAATACTTGAACTAGCCTCGCTTACATTCAAATTTCTGTAATATAATACTTATGATACTTATTATTGGGGAGTTGAGTTAAACAGCTTCCAAAAACATTGTTACTTACTTTATGTTATTTTAAGAGGGTTTGAACGACGGTTTAGGATCGACCTGCGGTTGACCCCTCTGTGGCATTCCGCCTCATTTGCGGGATTTGGCGAAGGAGGGAATTGCTTTCCGATCTCCTCCTGCCCTTGTAGCCAGTTACGCATTGCTGGTCAGGGACTTTGCGCAGGAACTTGTCCAGCTGGTTCTTAAAATTATTCAGGTCGGTGTGCTAGAGGTTCCTTACTTCTTTTGACAGGACATTAAAAAGCTTTGGGCCTCGTATTCTGAGGGTATTTTCGATTCTCGTTTTCATGGACCCTGTCCCACTGCAGCTGAGACAGTACAAAATCTGCTTCTTCTCTCACTCCATTTTGTTTCTATGAGTATTTCATTTCTAGGGTGAGGGGCAAAACCCTCGAGTAGTTTCGATATCTATATTATTATTATGCACCCCTCGCGTCTTCTTTCTAGAGAGTAGAGTTTCAGGGATTGTAGTTGAGACCAGTAGTCTTCACTCTTCACTTCCTCTATCTTAGACGTAAAAGTTCTTTGTATAGCTTCAATGTTCGCAATGTCTCGTTTTCTCTATGAGTTTGAGAGTACTGAGCAATACTCATTTATCGGTAGGACTAGACTCTTCCATAATTTGAGCATGTTGTTTGCTTTTCTGCTGCGGAAGTTCCTCCAGATGATTCCCATTATTTTTCTAGCCGTTGTACAGTAATTTTGATGGTATATGGCTTGCAGTTTTGTACCCTTTATTCTGTAGTTCCTTGCTATTACCATATCTTAGAAGTTGGAATTTTTCTTCGTTGAACTTCATATTGTTGTCTTCTGCTCATTTGAATGTTTCAATGTCGTTTTGTAATTTTTCTTTGTCACCTTCGTCCAATATTTCCTCGCATATCTTTGTGTCATCCGCGAAACATGATACAATACTGTCATTAATATCTGCATCATTGTCTGTAATCATTATTATGAACAGCAAGGGAGCTAATACTGTACCTTGTGGAACGGAGCTCATGACTTCTGAAACTTCAGATTTAATTCCATTTAGTACCATTCTTTGGGTTCTTCGAGTCAGAAAATTAAATATCCATCTTCCTACCTTTCCACTAATTCTTGTATTAAGTTTATGTGCTATAATTCCATGGTCATATTTATCGAAGGCTTTGGCAAAGTCAGTATACTGTATATTACGTCTTTGGTTTGTCCTCGACACAAAGTTTCTAATATTTTCTCCTGGTGGTCTAATAGCCGTGACAGGCATGATCTTCCAGCCCTGAAGCCATGTTGATTTGGGTTCTATAAATTCTTTTCTTGTAGGTAGTAACAGGGACGTAGCCAGGAATGTCAAAACGGGGGGAGCGAAGTTGAGCTACGTTCGTCAGGTTTCGTGGTGAATCGGGCGAGCCCATACAGTTAGGGGGTCTGGGTGAGAGCTGGAAGCTTTCGTAGCGGGATCCGGGGCGGAGCCCCGTAAGCCAGCGCATTTTAAGTTTATTTTGTGTAAAAACTGTCTGAAAATGTCAGTGCAACTGCCATTTTCGAACAACCACCATACAGCCATCCACATGAAATCTGTACCCTTTCCAACAAAAGGGCAATCTAAGCTATATTATGGTGTAATTACTTGTTTTTCTGAAATTTGAAATCAAGTATTGATCCTATAGTTTTCATATTTAACAAAGAAAGTAATTATTTTATTCACACATTTATTGATTTCATGCATACAATTATTTAGTGTATACACATTTTGCGACGTTTAATTAACAGATAACATATCTGTGAATAACGAAATCATTAGAAGAGATCCAAATGAAATTCTCACGTAAAGGCAAGTCAGACGGATGCAGAAACAGCTAGATCACTTGAGACAGAAGAAACGCACATCTGTTTAACATATATAAAGTTTTAAATAGGATAATCGCATGCAAAAATAATTTAGGGGCTACTTGACAAAAAAATATGTACTTTATCAGTACGATACGTGTTTAAACACGTCCAAACGTGTTTGGACGTGTTTAAAAAAAGACACAAAATATCGCTTAAATAATATATATATATGTAGCGGATCGACAAGAAATAGACCAACAAATAGACAGGAATACTTTCCTTCCACGCTACCATCAAACAGTCTTGGAACACACGTGGGCAAACAAACAATGGAAAGTCTGTTTCTTCCCAAAAGGCGCGAATGTAAGCTTTTATCAACTAAAGGACGCGCGGACAAAGCGTCTTAAGATTTGGTGCAGTCCTACGTCACAGAAACTACGTATAAAAGCGAGCACCCACTCTCACTCCTCCTCACTTCGTTAGCGCTTCCATTTCGCTAGACTACTCTGTACGATACCACCTCTTCAACCGCCTACCGGCTTCGGCCGGAGGCTAGGCCTGCTGCTTCCTTCAAGGCCTACAGTTTATCATCAAGTAATATCTACAGACCACCTGCAGAAGCAATCCTTCGAGGCCCAACCGGAATCGTTTCGGGCCTGCGGTTTGCCGGGTCGGCCTTCAAGTTTCTCCACGTTCCTCGAGATATCTTCAGCACCACAGGCCTGCGCCTGCAAGATCACAAGGCCAGCCTGCACCTCGAGAAGTAACATCACCTCAGGCCTCAACGAAGCCTACACCCATCATCTCAAGAGGCTTAACGGACAACGACAACTCGAGTTTTCGGTAATAGATCTTTCTCCAACCCACCTTCAAGAGTTTACATCGTCCTAAGATAAGTACCTCCTATTCTAAGTACTCTTGTGAAGCCTACATTAGCCTACCGCCGAACGGTAGGCTATACTCCCAAAGTGTGTAATCACGCGTTCCAACTGACTCTCGTGAAAGAACGCAGTAGGCCTGTCATCCAATTCAAGTGCCATTACAATACCGTAATTCCGCGTATCATCCGTCATTATGTTCAATTCATATATTTATGTGTTAACTAAATATTCTCTTGATGTAATCACTTAACATCACATAATGGTCTTATATATAAATGATATTTGTGTATTTGTCAAGCATTTCAATCCATTATTATTAGGCCGCATCAATTATTCCTTGTGCATCCATGCAATCATTTAGCCTACATAATCAGTGTCAAGTATTCCATTCAATGTATCAAACGCACGTGCATTCTTTATATCATTTACTAGGCCCATTCAATGTTCCATGCCGCATGCCATTTACATACCATCGATGAGTATTACATTATTATTTACGTGTCAATTAAGCTATTAACATTTCATTTTATTAGCTAAGTCTCTGTCACAAACATAACGTAAAACTACCAATTAATTACTGTCAATTCTTTGTTATATCACAGTGAATAAATAACGGCTTTATTTTCATAATAAAATACAAAACAATATAAGGTGTCTTTTATAACCTTAATATTAATTTGCTTGGGTGTAAACCAAGCTGGTGACCTCGCTGCCTTTTCGGTCACTTCCAATAGTATAGTGGATCTAATCAAATAACCACTTATTCCAATCGGTGATACTGTATGACATCATAAATTATTAACCCAGCCTTTCATTAATAAGCAATCAGTCATTGCATCAATTAATCATTGCATGCAATTAAATCATTATCACCTTAAACGGTTAAAACTAGGTCCACTATATATATATATATATATATATTATATATATATATATATATATATATATATATAGACACTCCTTTCATTATATGTACATAGAGACCAAAGTGTCAAATGTTATAGTTTGGCGGTGAACATTGGTTGTAATTACCGTAGATTTTTTCCTGGAATTTACAAAGGGTGGGGGGTGCGACCGCCTCCGTCGCCCCCATTTGTCTACGTCACTGGGTAGTAAGTACTTTTGCCTCTAATTATACGTTCAAAGCATTTTATAATGTTCACGTTCTTTAATGGAAGTGCAATTTGTCCTGTGTTGAGTTACTTCCTCCATAGTAAGTATATCGGCTTGGCAATACTCTTTTTACATTCCTTCAGAAACGTGGCACTCCATGTGTCTGGCCCTGGTGCCGAATTTTCTCGCATCTGTGATAGAGCCTTAATTACATCTCCTTCCGAGAACTCCAAGTCTATTAGTATGTTCGTGCCGGAACTTGTTCTTGGCAGATTTGTATCAATGTCGGAAAATTTCTCTGGGTTTTCTATTTTCTTCTCGGACTTAGAGGTGCTAAACACAAAGTTAAATTGTTCCTTAAGCAGTTTTCTAACTTTTTCTGGGTCACTTGTGTATTCGGCCACCCTGTCTATCAACGGACCAATACTCTCTTTACACTGCATTTTTGTTTTCGCAAACGTGTAGAAGTATTTTGGGTTATTTTTTTGTTTTCTGCTACCTTGTTTTCCTCCTCAATTGTCTTATGGATGAATATTTATTTTTGGTCCACTTCAGTTTCGTGTAGTTTTTTCTAGTTTGTCTCCTTGCTTCAGTTCTGCACCTGTGGGAATTTTTTACGATTTGTCTCCGTTGTTTAAATAGTGTCCTGACTTTTCTCTCGAGCTTGGTACATTTTCTTTTTTGTCTCTCTAAAACATGTTTCAGTAACATAGGTTTAGTTTCAGCACGTCTTGAGTCTTCTCGTGAAATAACAATTCCCAATTTCCTTTCCTTATATCTGTATTTACACTTTCCCAATTTACTTTCTTTGAATTTATATTTAAACCTTCAAATATTCCTTCTCATTCTCTGGGATGGGTTTCTGGACCTCTGGGTGCTAATTTTAACTGCATATCGATTAGGTTATGGTCGGAGAAATTTTTGTACGTTACTTTTTTATTTATTATTGTTGCTGAGAGGCGTGAAATTTTATTTATGTAAAAAGTGGTGTTACGCACGTGTAAAAGTGAATGATATTTTGAGTGGTTTGGAATAAATGTAGGTGTTAGACAAGGATGTGTGATGTTTCCGTGAAAGTCATTTAACCCTTTCATACCTGATTTTCGTTTACTTTTCATGCCACAAAAACACACTTGTGTTATATCTCCAGAATGACTAAAATCTCATAAAATTTGATGGTCTCATTTGCGCCCATACGGCATGAAAGGGTTAAATAAATTTTAACTGCCGTGCATGCGTAAAGATTAGTTAAATAAAAAGAATAAACATAAAGTATAAAATACATGTACTAATAATGAGAATAATATAAAAAATAACTACAAATATACTGAAGGCTGATTGACTAAAGTTAAAAGTAATAATTAACCAAAAGTAATAATTTATTCCCGAAACCCTGGTAAGTGCTTTAGTGGAAAACTGTTAATGGGATAGCATGAAGTTTATGTGCTTTTAATACATTTCCTTTTCAATATAACTTACGAATGTAAAGTAGATTATCTAATTAGATTATATATCTAATATACTATTTCAGAAATGAAGCCTTATATATATATATATATATATATATATATATATATATATATATATATATATATATAACAGTTTTTTTGCGCACACCTACAGGTCGCTACAATTAGTGTAGAACAATGCGGTTTTCACCATTCGATGCGGCTTTTTATTGTGCAGTGTCCATGCTAAAAAAAAATTCCCGAACGTAAATCCTGCCCCCCCTTTTAGGGGTACAGTTCTTCCCATTTCTTCATTTTTAATCATAATTTTGGCACAAAATGGGGGAGGGGGGAGGGGTAATGGGGGAGGGGGTGGGGTTAATGGGGAAACTCAGAAAAATAGATGCGATATATATATGTAACCAAAAAAAAATTAAAGTAAATCCTTTGCAAGGTGCCAGCCCCTTCCCCCCTTGGGGGTAATGGGGGAAGGGTGGGGTAAATGGGGGAGAGGGGTGGGGGAGGGGGTATTGGGGGAGAGGGGTGGGGTAATGGGGAAGGGGTGGGGTTAATGGGGAAACTCAGAAAAAAAATTGGTGGGGTAAATGGGGGAGAGGGGTGGGGTAATGGGGGAGGGGGTGGGGTTAATGAGGAAACTCAGAAAAAAAAATGATAACCAACATCGATTCCGGTCAGGAAGATCATGCTTATCACAACTAATGGAACACTATAACAATATTACTGATGCACTCGAAACAATGAAAACTATGATTTGGCGGGCCATAAAACTATAGAAATGAACGCAGTCATGAAAATCTTAGGCTTCAAATCCGAGCTCATTGTATTAAGATTTGTGAAGCTTTAGATTTTCATGGCTGCGTTCTTTTCTGTAGTTTTATTGAATGAATAATTGGTTTGCCAGTAACTGGAAGGCCGCAGGCACCCCAATTACTGAGGCCCAAGGTGAGAGGAATAGGAATGATATCCAGATAAAGGGCTACTGATGTTCAAAATAAAATACGCCGTAGGCCCACAATTCAGCCGAAGCACCGCAGATCTAGCAAAATCGGCGCGTAGCGCCGACCTTTTGCTAGTAATTGTCTACATGAAAGAGAAAATAGCAGTGATTGTAGAATATGCATCATATGATTAGAGAGTTGTAGAGGAGAAGAATGATTTTTGAAAGGCTTTACAGCAGTGTTTCTCAGCCGGATTTTCCCCACGACCCCCGTGTCAAGGTCTTAGTTCGGCGCGACCCGTTATCATTCCTACAGGGTAAAGAAACTCACAAAGCTTCTTTTTTTTTTTAGCGCACAAATCACTACTAACAGAGGTAAACAAATTACGATTCATGGGGTCGCGACCCACCGTTTGAGAAACACTGCTCTAGAGGGTAAGAAGGTACCAGGAGGAGATTGTAAACACTAATCGACCAGAGAAGTACTCCGGAGGGGTAGACGTTAGGCGGAAGACAGGGAGGGCTGAAACTTCCGTTTCTCCTGTTACTGTCCTCCTTAGCTGATCATTTTCCGTCTCATCTACCCTGTGAGCAATCCAGCATGCTCTTAAAAACACACTTCTCTACCTATTCTTCACTACACATACACATACATATACATACACACACTTCCTCTTACATCTTACAATCTTTTCAAAATTTAAAAAAAAGGGAGATTGTAGACGCCACTCGACCAAGAAAGTAACCCTGGGGGTTGGGGAAACGTTAGGCAGGATACAGGGAATGCTGGAACTCCCGTTTCTCCTGTCACTGTCTTCCTTAGCTAATCTTCTTCTGTGTTTCATCTTCCCTGTGAGCAGTCCAGCATGTTCTCAAACACACATTTCTCCCTCTCTTCCTCAGTACACATACATGCATCGTACACATTACACATTCTTTTCAAAATTAAAAGAAAACTTAGTAAGAATAATATTTTTATTTTGGTTCTCTTCTTTTCTTTCTTTCGCGGAGGGGTGGGGGCGTTTCTGCGGGCGTTCGTCCATGGTCCCTCAGTCCTGCATAAAAAAAGAGCCTCGGAGTCCCCTGGGGAGGGGACCATAAATGTCCCACTTCTGACTCCCCTGCTGCCGATACCGGGAACGCAGACTCGGGCAGCGGGGCTTGTTCTGCTACTGCCAATTCGAAATGTTCTTGGCCTCTGCCTGATTCACTTTCCATAAACTTCTGCAACATTCGTGGCCTTTCCTCAAATTTTCAATCAATTGAACACTACCTCTCCTCTAAACCTCACCTACTCTTCCTCACTGAAACTCAGGTGTCTGGGACGACTGACTACAACCCCTTTCTATACCCTCCTACTTTCTCAATACTCAACTTCGCTCCAAAGACAAGTGCTCGCATAAAGACTTGACCATATGAAGTTTTTATTGAGAAGAACAAAAAAAAAACCATACATAACTACAAAATAAACAAACAGAAATTTATTTTTTTCTAATATTTGGTGATCCCCCCCCCCTTGCCTTGATGAATGCCTGAAGACGTCTGGCATTGATGATGCTAAATTTTGGCAATAATGTAGGTCCATGGCTTTGATTCACATATTCTTTAATGAGCTAATGAGACGGGGCACTGAAGATGTATCACACTTGTGAGGTTTATTTTTCATGTAATGCCACATATTTTCTTGGGTTTAGGTCAGGAGAGTTCCCTGGCCAATCAATGACTTGAATACTGTTGTCAAAAAAGCATTTAGTGACAGTTTTCACCTTGTGACACGGTGCACTGTCATGCATAAAAAAATCGCAGTCATGGATTGTATAAAAGGGCAACAGATGGTCTTTGTAAAACATCAGCATACCGTTTAGCATTCATTGTTACGTTCTTAGGAAGGAAATATATTCCTCCTCTGCCACAAACATCACTGAAAAAACCTTAAACTATGACACTGTCTGGATGCTTAAAAGTGGCCCCGGCCACGCAAACAGTAACCATTCCATGGAAAATCAGAGAAGTACTGCCTGAGGGACTCCCCAAACTGGATTTTAATTATTTTCTTTTTTTCTCTGTTTTATTTTTATTCTTAATGCTATTTTACGCTAATTTCTGTATTTTATAAACGGGTAGCGCGGCCGGTCCTCAAATGACATGGAGCCTGCAGCCGACAGGCTGAAGAAAGCGAGATAGTGGGAAACGGTTTAGTTTTAATTAAGACAATGAACATGACAGGGGAAAGCGAATACGAATTTATAGTTTAACATTTAGATTGTGGAGAGAGCTTCTATTAACTTTAAATCGCAATTGCATCTTAACCAAACAAAACACTTTTTCTTACATCTCACCGCGTCCGAGAACGACCACCGTTAGATTTCCACCGTTCGGATCAAATCCACCCATTGGTATCATTCTTATTCTCAAGAGCACAAGTTATACCAGACTCAACTCGTTTAGTATTCATCGGCTACGAACGTGCGTTGATCCCTCGATTTTATAAGGTTTAGTCTTAGTTCTAGTCTTGAAACTTAGTCGTTTCCTTCTAGTCAGGCCTTGATGAGGAAAAAATATATTTGGCCGTCAAGTTCTGTCGGTAGGGAAGACCCACTCGAACCGTAAATCAAAGTACCTAGGGCTTATTAATTACTGGAGGTGAAGCTTAAGCTATAGCTCACAAAAATCCGACATACTGTATAGTATCACATTTCACAATTGCCTGATCTCTGAGCTATCGTATCTAAAATTAATTTCTCTTGTATTGTAGGTAAGTCAGTCAGCAAGGCGTAAGTGACTGACACAAAATCCACGACAACATATTAGTGATGCCCGAAAGAAGAAATTAGCATATGAAAAAAGAGAAGGTTCCTTGGTGAGCGTGGGATTCCTTTCCGTGGAGGTGATGAAAAATGGGTCTAAAAAGAATGGAAATTTTTTGGGTATGATGGAAGTTATAACCAAGTTTGACAC
The DNA here is from genome assembly GCA_023014485.1 of Bathynomus jamesi. NCBI lineage: Eukaryota > Metazoa > Arthropoda > Malacostraca > Isopoda > Cirolanidae > Bathynomus > Bathynomus jamesi. The sequence goes on from JAJOZX010000102.1 coordinate 1,032,738, forward strand.
TTTGCTGGCAGAACATACACAGAAACAGGCGAACAAAGGCAGTGGGCATACACGTTATCTGTCATCAATCATTTCTGAGGAGTCATTGAACTGATGGGCAAGAAAATATTCAGCTCTGTGTTTCATGGCTAAAATCATCAAAATATTTTTCCTGTATCTGTGGATTCTATTCCACGTAATAGCAGTACTGATCAGCTCACTTCCTGTTAGATATTTGGAAGCTGATGGTCCTGTTGAAAAATTTTAACATTCATGGACAGTCGTGGTCACACTGGTCAGAAGTTAGCGTCATCACTTTTTGATCTCTTTGAAATGGTCGGCATTGATATAGAAAATTGCCTTGGTCAATCTATGATAATGCAGCCAACATGAGTGGGCGATATAGTGGGATGCAAACTCTTGTTACACAGAAAAGTCCGCTGGCAACATTCATTCCTTGTTCTGCACACTCATTAAATCTTGTTGGGCAAGTTGCTGTTGATTGTTGTGGTGGAGTGGTGGCTTCTTTCGATTTTGTGCAGAAGCTTTCACCATCTTTTCAAAACCAACAGGCTGTTGCCAATTTTTTAATGGTAAACTTAAAGTTAAAGGCCTACTGATGCCAAAGGAGTTATCAAACACTAGATGGTCTGCTCATGCAGATGTCACAAAAGCATTACAGGCTGGGTTTGCTGAGATTATGGATGTTCTTGAGGATATTTCCAGCGATGAGGATGAGAAAGGTGGGAATAGAAATACGGCATCAGGTTTGGCAGAGCATTTTTTAACCTAGTGAGTGGGCGACATGAATGTCACACAGTGAAGAAAATTTGTCGCCCATTAAATGAAATTTTAGGGTACTGGGCCACAAGGAATTTTCAAAATTTGTAAAAATAGAATTGTCTTGGGAGTTGTCTTGGGAGCATTGTCTTGGAAGCCATATAAATACATATAATACACGCACATATGCCACAATTAGAACTGTTTATCCTAAATATAAGTATGAAATTTACATTGAATGTTTATATATAGATAATGCTAGTGTTATTTCAGACCACACGGGGATGGTGGCCTGATTAGGGAACATCCGGATCCATAGTATCCTTAATCCAGGGGTGTTCTGGGACCGGTCTCGGTCCGGTTCGCCGGAACCGGTTGTTAAATTTTGATTGGATCACCGAACTGTTTGTTTGTTTTTAACAAATATTTAACAGTCAGTAGAAATTTATTTATATCTAAATTTTTTTTCATTTTTTCAGGATTTTATAGAAAAATATAGGTAGTATCACAAGCAGTGGTCGTTTCAATATTTATTTATTTTTTGATGAAAAATTAGTTTATTTTTAAATAATTATGTCATTAGTGAGTATAAAGAATATGTTAAATAATTTCTGCCAAAATATTACAAAATGCTGTTTGGAAAAGCTAAAATGCGTTGGCTTCCGGGCTCCACCCTGGACCCCCTGGGGGAGCTACCACTCACCTCAGACCCCCTAGCTTAATGACTCGCGCCATTGGTGCTAGCCGATTTACACCCCTATCTGTATCAGAACCGGTTGTCAAGAAATTGGCAGCACACCCCTGCCTTAATCCCCCCCCTCACCTCCCGATCTGCCTTTGTTGCCCCAGTGGAAAATGCTTAAAAAATGCTCTGAGGTTTGGTGGAGATAATGTGTAAATTGGGAACTGGGATTTTCATTGATCTGTGGGGCACCATTCTTGAAAGGTTCAGTATGAATAGCAAGCAACTACAGGTTGTAAAAATGGATCTCAATATCGCTGTCATTCTGCTGAAATCATTGGTAACATTTGCGCAAGCGCTGCGAAATCGTTTCGATGATTTTGAACAGTCAGAAATTGAAAAAAGTGGCACAGAGAATACAGTGTACAACAGAATTGTGTTGGCGTAGGAATGTGAGATTAGATCCATTAGATTATAGCAGAGGTAAAGAAGTGCAACAGAGTCCAAAAGACCACTTCAGAACTTTCAATTTCATATCCGTCATCAATCGTCTTATGCACAAACTTGAAAAGAGAATTAAGGCTTATTCTCATGTGTCTGAAGAATTTGGTTTCTTGAATGATCTGGTCTTTCTAAGTGATAGTAAAATTCAGGAAATGTCATCTCGATTAGCTCGACTTTGCTGATCTGGAAGAGTGTCTTGGTAATCAACTTCTTCAATTCCGCCCATTTATGGAATTATTTTTGGAGAAGGATGATCATGATGACATCAGCAATGCATACTTCATAATCAGAGCAAGAATCGCAGATCAACCTTTCCAAATGTGGAAACTATTCAGATTTATCTGTCACTCATGATATCTAATTGTTAAGGTGAAAGTTTTTTTTCAAGGTTGAAGTATATCAAGAACAATTTGCGCACAACAATGACCGAAAAAGACTGAATTATCTTTCTTTAATTTGTATTGGAAGTGATGTGCTTCATGGCCTTGACTTAGACATAATAAATGAATTTGCAATTATTAAAACATGAAAAGTTACATTTAAGATTGTTTATATTTTTTTCTATTGTGAAATAAACAATAAACATGCATAATAAAATTTGGAGGAGGAGATTGTTGACACCAATCGACCAGGAAAGTACTCCTGGGGGAACGTTAGGCAGGAGACAGGGAGTGCTGGAACTTCCGTTTCTCCTGTCACTATCCTTTTAGCTGATCTTTTACTGTGTCCAGGGGCGGCGGAAGCCATTTAACATTGGGGGAGCATTTCAAATTCTGACATCCTTAAATTATTTCATACATTGGCTATCCCCATGTTGAAAAATATTACTCCGAACATAATTTCCAGCTAACAACCTAAGAAACTGTATAATACACCCAAGAATCATTATAGAACCTTCAATGAATTAATACTGGTACGAATTACCCGTATAAATTGATTACCATATTTTGTATTTCAAGCCCTGAACATTACCATTATACATGATTACAGCAATTATAAAATGTAGCAAAAGGTGATTGTGCAAAAACATTAGAAATTGAATCAGGCGAGACGAGATTGGAGGGAAGACTGAGACAATGTATTAATTTTAAATCAAAGTTGTATAGAGATCTGCTCTTGTTTTCCTTCTATAATAAAATGATTGCCGTTAAATTGTAAGCTGCGAAAAGAAATTCGACAAAATTTTATACTTTTTAGTTTACTTAAATACCATTTCACTTCTTTATTGCTGAACAATCTGTATACTTGACAAAAATATTGGGGACAAATGACCCCCCCCTGCTCTCCTCCTAGTTCCGGCGCCCCTGACTGTCTCATCTACCCTGTGAGCAGTACAGCATGCCCTCAAACACACATTTCTCTCTCTATTCTTCACTACTCATACGTGCATTTTATACACTACACAATCTTTTCAAAATTTATTAACAATAAATAAAGAAAATGGCATCATGGGCTTCACAGACCTTGATTTTGGCTCTCTCTTTCTTATTTAAGGGGGTTGGGGCACTTTTGTGGACGCCGGCCCTTGCTCCTTCCTTCCTATATAAAAAAAAAACCTAGAACTATTTTTTTGAAGATATTCAAAGTTTGAAAAGAGAGAGACATTCTAAATGGTTTCAGTGACAAATTCTGTGACGCAGATGCAGAGAATATGGATGCAGAGACTCACCCGATAAAAAGACAATACCAAGAATTGTTAGAAAATGTAGTCAATCAACATAAGAGTAATAGTGGTAGGCGGCGATCAACAAGAACTGTGCAACACGTAAATATGGTTCATGAAATTATTGCTCGCAGTCCACGGAAGTCAATTCATCGTTTGTCAGCAGAAGTAGGTATTTCACGAACATCTGTGCATCGTATCCAATTAACCCTTTTTCCCAACAAAATTCATCCACAAGTTTCACTGACTAATATTCAAAAACAAAAACGAATGGGATTCCAACATGGATGTTAGGAAAACTAGAAGATCCTGAGGTTTTGAAACACATCCACTTCACTGACGAGTGTTATGTATATATGTCTAGGAAAACTAATAAGCAAAATTTTCATTACTGGGGAAGTCATGCTGGCGCTCCACTAGAGCTTCCATGCAATGTTGCTAAACTCATCATCTGGGTCGCTTTTGGGTAGTATGGTGTAGTAGGTCTCTCTTCTTTGAGAATGAAATTTGAAAAACAGTAACGGTAACGCAAGATTCATATTGTCAGGTGCTACAAGATTTCTACTTACTACAACTAATTAGTTTGTCTCGGAAAAGAAATAACTGCATTACCCCAGATTCACAGTGGTTTCAGCAGGATGGAACACCTCCACACACTACTTCTGAAACTCGCAACTTTTTGAGGAAGCATTTTTCCGATCAACTAATCTCCCTTCATGAGCCAGCTGAATGTTTCCCATATTCACCTGACCTCACACCCCCTGACTTTTTTTTGTGAGGTTACGTAAAAGACAGGATTTATTCTACCAAGCCTAAGACACTTGAAGCCCTAAAGATTAAAGTCTGTGAGGTAATATAAGAACATCCTTTGGTTAACCTTTGGTTTTGCTTCCGCCCGAATTGTTCATTCTGACGAAGGTCAAGCTTTTCACTCCACCTTAGACCTAGAGTTTAACGTGGAATCCGAACCACGACCCACCAGCAGCCCAGCGTCTTAACCACTAGGCTACCAAGGGTACCCATTTATCTACCAACAAATTTCTTTATTGTGTGGAAGGATAAACAGCTGGGTTTTGCTGCGCGCCGCCTGCCGTCACCGGGTCTCGATCCCGGGGCCGATGGATTCGTAGTCAGCGACGCTAACCACTACACCACCGAGGCGCATAGAGCATCCCAGCTGAGCTATTTCCAAAAATTATGTCAAACATTTGTGTAAGGTGGAATATTGAGTTAGAAAAGAATGGTGATAACACTAAACATTAAGGTTAATGAACTCCTATGTTGTTGTTGGTTAGCCCACCCTGATCGAGCAAGCCGGCGGCACGCAGGTAATCGATCGCCCTCTTCGGAGTGGACCAGAGGTTCAGCACACTAGTGATGTTGTGTTGTGTTCGTTGTTGTGCTAGAGCGGTACAGTCTGTCATAATGTGTTCAATTGTTTGTGGTGTGTCAGGTGTCGTCTGTGGAGTTGTCTAGTCTGTGTTTATATGTCTGTAAGTTGGGGTGATGTCCACATCGGAATCGTGCTAAGTTAACTCGATCCGATCTGCTCAGGCTGGTCTCTGACCTGTCAATGGGTGGCGGCTTCGCACCTAGGACCGCATTCGGACCGAGTCGTGTCAGTGCTTTGTGGGTTAGGTGTGTGTGTATGTGTTTTCTGTAATAGTGTGATGTCTGTGGGGAGTGGTATGAAATGAAGTACTGTATTTGGTTATAATGTCTCTCTGGTGTTACCTTAATGGTGCGAGGTGTTGGTGCGATTCTAGGGCAATTGCGTAATGGTCAACTGCGTCCCGGACAAATGCGTCCCGGTCATTAGCGTCCCTGGACAATTGCGTCCAGGACAATTGCGTCCCGGACAATTGCGCACTTCTCCAACTACTATATGAAATATATTTATTAGAGAAGTGAATAGAAAGTTAGTATCGGAATTTCAAATATATTTTTCATTTTAACCTATTAAACTTGTTATATGTTCATAAGTTCTGTTCGAAACTGTTCTCTAAAACTTTATCCATCATCAGCAACATCATTGTCAAATTTTATGGGTTACGTCCACTTAAGATAAAGTGGACATACAGTTGACCTAACTGGGCATTCAATTAATCTAACCGGGCATTATATCCCATACAAAATTACAATAATAAACATACTCTTCCCTCGTCATTGGCGTCCCTGGACAATTGCGTAGGTGAAATCACAATGAACTTTCTATGCACTTCTCTAATAAATAAACTTCATATAGTAATTGGGGAAGTGCGCAATTGTCCGGGACGCAATTGTCCGGGACGAAATAAAACCGGACGCAATTGTCCAGGGACGCCAATGACCGGGACGCATTTGTCCGGGACGCACTTGACCAGGACGCAATTGTCCTGTCACCATTGGTGCATGATTGTACACGTAGTGGCAAGGGTGTTGTGGGTTAGTTGTCGCTGCTGCCATGAATTGTGTTCCCCTCATGTCTAAATGTTCCCTAACTTTCAGTTGGTCCTGTGAGTGTGTGGAATGTTGGTGTTGTTTAGTGTAATCTGTGGAGTTATCTGGTGATGGTTGATTTTGTGGGCGCTACTTTGAGTCTATTGTGTGCGAGCCAGTCTTGTATACTGTTTATGTATGTTTGTAGGTTATTTGTAGCGTTGTCGATGTTGTTGTGGGTGGATGTTAGAGTGATATTATCTGCATATGATGATAAGGTAAGCTTGTTATCTATGGGTGTTGGAATGTCATGCATGTATAAGTTGAACAGTGTTGGTGAGAGAACAGAGCCTTGAGGGACCCCGTTCGGAAAAAGTTTGTTTTTGGATGACTTGCCATTAAATGTGACATGTGAGTATCTTCCTGAAAGATAGTTGCTCAGCCACCTTTTGGTGTTATTGTGCATGTTTGTGTTGAGTATTTTGTTTATGAGAGGGAAGCGTGGGATAGCATCAAATGCTTTACTAATATCTATTGTTGCTAATAGTGTACGTTGAGCTGGTCGTCTGGAGTTGATGCCATCCACGATGTGCTGCGTGAGGTTAGTGAGTAGTGTCGTGGTTGAGTGGTGAGGTCTGAATCCATGTTGAGTAGACGATAGTGGTATGTGTGGGTTGGTGATTTGTAAGATTAGTCTTTCTGTTACTTTGGAAGGTGTCTATAGGAAGCTGGTTCTGTTGGATTTTTGTTTGGTTTGAGTAGTGTAATAATTTGATTGAACTCTTATGTTTTACGTATCTGTTGCGTTTGTCTTTTTATCTAAATTCTTTTTTTAGCTTAGAACATTTATTTAGAAATAGGGACATTTTGGGGGGGACACCTGGTATACAAGGGCGGATCTAGGTATTTCAGTAGGGGGGGGGGGTCCGAAGAAAAAAGGAGCACGCCGGAAAATAAAAAGGGCACAGTAGTATAAATTTTTTTCTTAAAACAGACCACCAATAAGCGAGTGTAAAATCAATTGTATTGTTTTATTAGATCAGTCTCATTCAAATATGATACAAAATTTATTTTATTTTTTCGTGCTTGAAAAAAGGGCACTTGCAAGAAATTGAGAGGGGTCCAGACGTCGCCGACCCCCTCCCCTAGATATGCCTTTGGCATATATGAACAAACAGTAACTTCGTAACCTCGCAGCAGTTCCGCGCGTTGGCCTCTCTTCACACGAAAGTGAAGAGAGGCCACAGGGGCCTTGCATGGTGAAGAAGCGAACTGCTCTCTTGCGATCTCCTTTGTACAAAGCCAGACACACCCGGCTCATCTGGTACCTTCCTGAGCCAGGCGTCTACTTTTCTTTTGAAAATTTCTACCTTGACACTAGTAATGTTCCTGAGTTCCTTCGAAGTTGAATAGTTGGCCCCCTGACAACCAAGGTATCTTTCTTTAGAGTTGAGGGTGTCCCTTGTCTGGCCTTTAGTTTGGGAACACTACACATCCTACCTCCCCTATTTTCCGTTGTTGTTTGGATGGTTACTGGGTTTAGTTTGAAGTTAGGTACCATTTTTCGATCATTCTTCATATATAAATTATGAAACTTGAAAATTTGTACGCCAACATTTGTAAGACGGAAATTTATACGTTATACGCAAGAAATTCATGATTAGTTAATAAAATTGAATTTGAAACTAGGTAAGTTAAAATACAAATTATCACAAATTATGAAATTACATATTACAATAATTAAATGCATAATTGAAACTAGATTTCAGCTTATCAATTTAAGAGAAAATGTAACTAGCGATATACAGAACGAATGTCATTTAAAAAATCGGAGAACAAATCTTGCGAGTTTTTTCTCATTAAACTCCAAACCTAACCTAACCTAACCTAACCACCTGTACCTATTCAATAACCATTTACCTACCTGTTAATCCTTTAATGCGCTGTGATATATGATAAAATTTTAAATTCTTCAAATTGAAATTATTTTCAAAATATTTAAATAATGTTTACTTTTATTTATTTATTTTTTTTTTGCACCTGTGCTTATGTTTATATAAAAAAATGAAGTCACGGTTATTATCATGGGTAGATCGCATACTTAAGTCAAAAAAGTCCGGTAGAGCGCATACTTAAATTACCGTCTTACAAATGTCAGTCGTATAAATTTCCAGTCGTATAAATGTTCTGGCGTACAAATGCCGGCGTATAAATTTCCGTCGTACAAATGTTGACGTACAAATTTCCGCACACGATAAATTATAGTGTATATCTCTTCTTTCCAGCGAATATAGCTTATTTTAAGCAGTCTTTCCCAGTAGTTGAGTTCTTTGCAGCCATCACTCATGGCTTTGAAATTTCTTTGAATTTCTTCTAGTTTATTAATTTCTTCCTTTTTATATGGGGACGTCAAGACTAAGCAGTATTCAAGTGGTATGACCAGTGCTCACAGCAGGGGAATCAATACTCTCTTGTCCCTTCTTTAAAAGGTTCTCCGGTCCTGTCCTGTGACTCTTTTTGTTTTGTTTATTGCTATCTGATTTTGTATCTTAAATTCCGCATCATCGGTCATTATAACTACTAAATCTATTGCTTTCTTGCGGCCTTGAATTTCCTCTCTAACCGGGACATAATATGCTGTTTGTTTCATTTCTTCCATTTCTCAAGAGCTGAAATGTCTCGGTGTTAAATTTGAATGTTGTTGTCTTCTAATTTGTATATTCTGTTCGAGCCCTTCTGCAGGGCCTCCACCTCTTCTGCATTACTGATTTTTCTGCTGATTTTTTTTATCGTCTGCAAAGGATGTCACTATACTGTTGCTGTTTCCTCCACTGTCTGTCTGTTAGCATGAGAATGAACAGGAGTGGGGCCAGTATTGTACCTTGTGGTACTGAGCTGCGTACCTTGGATTTTTACGACCTGCTCACGTTCTCTGAGGAAACTGTAGATCCATTTTCCCACTTTGCCTGTTATCCCCTGTTTCACTTTATGTGCTATTATACCATGATCACATTTGTCGAACGCTTTAGCGAAATCCGTGTATATGACATCGTAGTTTTCATTGCTTTCAAGTGCGTCTATGATAGTGTTATAGTGCTCCATTAGTTGTGATAGGCATGATCTTCCTGATCAGAATCCGTACTGGTTCTCATTGAATCTTTCCAGTGTCTCCAAGAAGTAATAGACTTTCTCTCTAATTATTCTTTCAAATATTTTGGTGAGATGGGACGCATTTCTTTCTTATCTGTGCAGTATACATATTAAAATATACATACTGAATCCAATGCGAAAGAGTACAGAGTCGCCACAAAGTCCCTTTGCAGTGAAATTACGGCATATCTGTATGTTGCCCTTGTTTTTCATACAAAGGGACTTTGTGGCCACCCCGTAGATATACAAAACTCCCTCAGTATATCTTAAAGTCTCATGGCCGGCTCGCAAAATTTCAACCTTCGGTGGCATTAGTTCGAATCTCACCGAGGTAACATAAATTTATTTCTAATGTATTTAATCTTAAAAGTTAAGTTGGTGTTAGTATGTTGTTCCTGATCAACATAAAATTGATATACATGTAATTTCACTCCGTTAATGAAAACAAACTGAAATTATGTTTAATTGACATTTTCTCTTGTAGATGGTGCCACCCACTTCGATTAAATTATTTTCAAGGAATCAGTTCCCGAAAAGTATTTCATCAGGCATCGAAGTTTGATGAAAATACTGTTATCACCTCAGAGCACTTGATCAGTGAAAACTCCCTGTCTCTTGATGAAAACTCCAGTCTCAATGTACAATGTACATGTTAAAAGTTGTCGCTAAATATTTTTTGTTTTATTAAGTTTGAATTTTTAATGGCAAATGTTTTTTTATGTTATTCTTGTCCTTTTTTTAAGGTTTATCATTATGCACATAAAAAAGATTTGCATTTATGCAGGACTCATTTTCAGAACTTTTTTTCAGCATTTTTCAGACGTTTTTCAGCAGTTGTTCACTGAACTAATTTGATTCACTGAACATTTTTTATGAAGTATAAGCTGAGCTTTTCATATAATTATAATATAGTGGACCGGCCAAAATTCAAAAATCGACTTTGAACGGCGTTTTTTGTTAATAGCTGGCACCCATGCTAAATCAATGTACCTGTGGGTGAGGAATAAAATGCAGGTGGATGCCACTCTCGCTTTTGGTTTTGAAGGTCATTTTCGAGGTCAAACTGTGCAAAAAGTGATATTTTCTAATTTTAATTTTTAAAAAAATATTCTGAACCAATTGGTTTGACCAAATGTTTCATTTTGCCACACTTAGTGATAAAGAAGTATGATGACACGCTTATTCCATCCGAATTACCAACTGAAGGGCAAATTCAAGTTAATCACGACCGAAATTGTGCTAAAAATTTGTGATTTTTTATTTTAATTGGCTAAAAAGAACATTGAGCAAGTCTGTTTGTCAAAACAATTTATTTTAACATGATTAGTGCCTAAGTTTGATGGCATGAATTAAGTACTCACAGTAACAGAATTATCACAACTAAATCACAAAGCAGTAAATATAGTCCCATAACTATACAGTTTACACACTAGTAACATCTACAAGTTCACGTTTCTTGATGAACAGCACCGAAATGCTGCACTGACAGTCACAACTGTGTGGATTGCAATCACTTAAGAACAGAGTTATTAGTTCCTTACAGTACATTCCAGCTTCTCTCGATTTCAGCCCGGAAGAGAGACATAGATCTACTGTCCAGCTGAGGTACAGCAACCGCTGTCGTCACAACCACAAGCTGTCGTACACTTCGTCCTTTTCCTGAAGCAGTTGCATCTAGCTGTCTTGCACTTTTTCTTGCAACCACAAGCAACAAGCTCCAGGCAGGTTTCAAGGATTGGAGGAAGTCTTGTCCACACTGGTAGGAGGCTCCCATCTTCCAACTTCCAGGCTGAAGTGTCCACCGGATCTTCAACATCTACGTGCTCTTTGTCAGCTTGGAGCCATATTTTGGCCTGATAGTTTGCCCGCTTGGCGTGGAGCTCCAGGGCATCTTTTGTCGGTGGGAGCATTTCCAGTCTTCTTGGCCTTCCCAAAAAGGTGAACTCTGGCGTCATCAACTGTGTGTTGTTCCGGGGTGTCATACAAATGACACACAAACTTCACAACATCTGCGGTATCCCCATCTCGACCAATGGCGTGCAGCAGGAGTAGGTGGTCACTGAACACCTTCCAACACTTCTTTTTTCCATGACCACTGAAGGACGAGACTGTGTCACACCCGGTCAAAGCGTGGAAGCTGACCAGATTGTCCCTGACTGGGGGCGACAAACTCTTGAATACATCGTGCACGGGGTAGCATTTTCGGTTCTTGGCCGTTCCGCACAGCATCTACACTTCAGCGACCTTGGTGCAAACGAAGTGAATCAGCAGCACCATTACATCAGTATCTCTGCACACTACCAGTATTCGTTCATAGCCCTGGGACGCTGCATCACATGAGTGAAGGATGAGCCTGGTGTCCGCCTCTTCATGGTTGCTATGCAGTGGAACGTCATGTCGCCTGGTTGACCGTACTTCAGTGGCTTCAGAGAAGCCACCCCCTGTCACCAGCTGACATCTTTCTTGAAGATCTCTGCCCTTCTCAGTGATGACGTTAGACAGAAACAAGGCTAGGTCAGCCTTGTTTGTATCCAGGGCCATGAAGTTTTTCCACACTTCAGGCAGTGGAACTTGTGGGCCATCAATGACTTTCCGAATCGGTTTCTTCTTGCTTGCACGCTTTGTCCTGGTAACTGCTTTGATCGATCCTTCCCCTGCGTACCGATCAAAGATGACATCAACTCTTGTGTGTTCATTGAAATAACTTGTCACGGCCTTGAAGAACACTTCAGCATAGTTGCCGAATGTCCGACAGCCGCCAGGCTTGCCAAGAGCTTGGATGAGTGCATGGCCATCTATCATCACACAGGTCTTCAGATCAGAGGTTGGAACCTCTGAGCTTATGGTCTGCTGAGCCATCAGGATGTTCATCAGCTCAGACTTCGATGTCGAATTCATCTCTTCTCCTACCTTCGCCAGACTAAATGGGACTGGGGACAGTTCATGCTTCAAGACGTTGACCATCTCCACCATGCGACCTGCGGTCGCGGCATTCAGGAGCCGCTGTAGTAGCTTTCTTTCAGCTTTGATGGTCTTCTGCATGTTCTGCTTAGTGGAAACTGTAGCTTTGTACACATCAACGAAGGTTTTCGACCGATGTTTCTTCATCGTTTCATGGAAGCCTACTATCTGTTCAATCAGTCTCTCCTTCATGAAGCCGATTACAAGTGGGATGTTAGTGGCGGCATCTGTATCTCGTGCTTCACGCCTAGTATCTCGTGCGTCACGCCTAGTGCGAGAAGGCAGACTGTCAATCCGAGTGAAGGTGGCTTCCCCATCATCATCTTGAAGAATGAAGAGGCATCTTGTGTCTTGAGAGATGCGTGACCGCTCTGACCATGTGATGCAGAACCTGTCTCTTGCTTGGTCATTCTTTGTGATGCCGATGATACCATTGTGCATTTTGCATGTGTGGTCATAGATAGTTAACCAAGGCAGCATTGCAGCAAAGGCTTCTATGTGGAGACCACATGCCATCTCTCTGAGCTCTGATGAAGGCCAGTAGGATCGCTACCATTTCCATGTAGGATGACCACAGCATGAAGTTAGGATTTTCAGAGTGCTGGTCATTGAATTCCTCCATGAAACTGTGGAATTTCTCATCTGCCAAAACGTCTGAGAAGTTGTCAACAGCATCGCGCATCTCATCTATGTCAGCTCTGTCTTTGAAAAGCGAAGCAACATTGAGGGCAAGCTGTTTGACGTTCTCATCTCCGTTGCCAGTTGCAGTCAGCCATGACTAAAACATCTGCCACTTGATGCGCCACAGTGCCTCATACGTCAGCTGGTGACATCTCACAGCTCGGTAGTAGGCCTTGCCGTCCAGCATTGTCTCAGTGGTGTTAGCCGCGTACACACCTGCCTCTGTCCATAAGTCATCAAGTCCCACACTTTCCATGTGTTGACCAATGGCTTTCAGAAAGTTGACGCAGATAGGGAGGCCTCCCATGAGCAAGACCACGTTGGCAAATTTCGAGTTTGCCCAGACTAGTTCCTTACTCCTGCCGTACAGAGGCTGATCAGCAGTGATGATGGTGTACTTCTGGCTGACATACTCAGAAATGGCCATGAAGCGATTGATGACGGTGGTCATGGTGTAATTGTTATCTGCTGGTGCCTGCAGGATTGGCAACATTCCGGCGGTCGTTACTGGTGGATCCGCAGTACTGACAGATTGAATGAATGCTCCCCAGCTTGGAACGGACATCGCTTCATCATGGATGCGTGACACCACCTAGGCCAAGTCCTTGGCACGTGCCCAGTCCCTCTCAGGTCCATGTGACAAGTCGTCTCTGTCAGTGTCGTAGCCAGGAGGAGATGGCCTCTTGCCAGATGGAAGGGTAGCCTGGTCCAGCCTTTGGAACTCCTGTAGGTCATCAGGTTTGATAGATTTCGATCTCTTGTGTTTGCCACCCCTTTGGCCATGACTGTTGTGGAGGGGGGCCTCTCTGCCATACCATCAGTTGAGTGCTGTGGAAGGTGTTCTTCCCGTCTAAGGTTGACTCCAAGACATCTATGTTGTCACAAGAGCAGTGAATCATTCTCTCCTTGACGATGGTGTCAGGGATGTAGACACATCCATTCTCAGCATACCTCTCCAGGATGTTCTGAGCGATGGTGGTGTCTATCCTTCTTACAGTGTCGATACCAATAGTGTGATTTGCCGCGTGGAACAGATCTAGGAGTGCTTCTGAGCGGGTGGCTTGGTGCAGAGTAAGACCCACGCCCACATGCTTTGGTGTCGACTTTCGTCGGTTGTAGACTGCATAGACTATGTCCTGGGCAAAGCTACACCCACTTTGCTTCACTTTTTGATCCTCTTCACTTCCCTCATCCACAGCATCCATTCCCCCAAAGAGCAATCGTAAAAACAGGTACAGACTGTCGGGTATGACGGCATCAACATGCTCCTGATCAAGACCTTGCCATGTCTCGGAGTGTCCAGGAGTTTCAAGAAGATCTTGTCGAACCTTCAGAGCCACGTGTACCATATCTTGGAATATGCTGCTAGTGGCACACATGCGGACATCAGCATCTTCATCTTCAGTAGACTCTGACTCAGAGGTGACAGGACCTTGTTCACAAGACAGCCAGTGCTTTGGAGATGATGAAATCTGAGCTCTCTCCAGGGTAAATCAGCAGCGGGCCCCTTGACAATGGGCGTACATAGCTGGCGTTTGATCCAAGCATACTCTCGTATCTGTGCCAGACGTCTCCCATGTTGTATACCTGACCACGAGACAGGCCTACTTTCAAGTCTTTGCACAGCTTCGTCATGCACCCATTTTCAGACCCTTGCTGCTCCTCTGACACCGCTTGTTTTCTAGTACGTCTCTCAAATGTCACCAAACATGCCAGATGATAGCAGCCTTCAACTGCAATCACATCACTCACCGCTGACAATGGTATGCTCATGACAGGGTCGTGTTTGGCACACTGGATCAAGTCATCTGACTTCTCCATTGTCTCCACCCTGTGCAGTTTCTTTGTGGTCTTCTTTAGGCAAAACATGCAGAGGGTCCAGTCAATCACTGGTGTTGAACGTCTACGCTTTGGGGGAAAAGCCTGAGAGCCTGCACTTTTTGTAGTCGCCGATGCACCCAGGGCTGTGGAGTCGGAGTCGGAGTCGTGGAGTCGGTCAATTTTGAGTGGAGTCGGAGTCGGAGTCGGAGTCGGAAGTGTATAGTTGGATGGAGTCGGAGTCGGAGTCGGTGCAAATCCTTCAACTATAACCATAGCAGCCTAGGCCTAGACCTAGCTCAATTTTATGAATAAAATAGATTTAACCTAATGTTTTAATATATAATATAATATATAAATAATATATAATATATAAATATATAAATATAAATAATATAAATATAGTTGCTTATAATTAATAAGGATTATAATTAATTAATTAATTAACATAATTAATAATAAGGAAATTTAAAAATTTTGTACTAGCAACCCTAAATCTTTTTCAGATTTTTAGATTTCAATTTGATAAGTAATGATAACAGCGTAATGTCACATCAAAAGTATAAATCTGCTGTTTTTGAATATTTTTCACTCACTGCTGATGGAAAATATTACGTATGTCAGTGCCAAAAGGGCACTGATGATCAGGAAAAAATATGTGATGCCAAAATTAGTGCCTTCTCAGGTGAAGGATCCAATGCTCCAACAAGAGCAGGAAATCTAAAACGCCACCTTCAACGGCATCATCCAAAGGATTACAAAATTGTGAATGAAAAGGATGATGAAGAAAGAAGAAGAGGCTGATGACAATTCAAACACAAGTTCTCGTCAAACTACTGTCACAAAATATTTTATGAGTGAAAAAGTCAGTGACTATGACAGCAGACAAATTTAAAGCATGCATAATTGAAATGGTTGTAAAGAATTCTCTCCCTCTAACATTTTTTTCAACCCCGGCCTTTGCTAATCTGAATGGGGAAATGGCAAATATACTTGGCATTTCGTTAGAACGTGGCAACATTCGTAATATGATAATGGAAGAATCGCAAAAGCAGAAGCATGCACTAAAAGAATGTCTTCGAGGACGAATCCTGTTCTTAAAGATGGATTCCTGTACTCGCCATAGAGTAAACTATTTTGCAATTAATATTCGCTTTATCGATGATAAAAAAGAAGTAGTCACGCGGTCATTAGCAGTAAGAGATACTAAAGCACAGCATACCAGTGATTATCTTGAAAAACTACTAATGGATGTATTAAATGATTTTAACATCAGAAAGGACCAGGTATTGTCAATTGTAACGGACAATGCTTCCAACATGGTGAAAACATTTGAAAAATTTAACAAAAAAGAAGTTGTGGAAGATTCAGAAGACAGTGATGATTATGTTGATGGTTATTCTGAAGATCTACAGATCTACAGAAGCTAAGGCTAACAAAGACCCTAAGATCCACTCTAAGGCTAGCCCGAGAGAAAGGAAAGAGTAGGGGGTTAAGAGAAGAGAAGAGAATAAGGGGTTAAGTAAGGAGCAACACCTATCATTCGTGGGTTAACATTCATTCAGAAAAAGAGAAAAAAAAGGCTCACCATCATCATCCGCCGGCCACTGCCGACAAGTCACAAAAAATAGTCGGAGAGAATAGGAGAGGGGTGAAAGATGAAAAGAAGTAAAATAAGAACGCTTATAAACCATGCAAACACAGTCTTAACTCACAGTCATACCATGCAAGCGAACTACAAACATGTAAGGAAAGAGTTACAAACATGCAAAGTAAGGAGAGGATAAGGAAAAAAAAAAAAAGTAGGTAAAGTTAAACAAAAAGTGGGTTAGTTTACGCTACGAGTTACATCTACGTTCGTGTTAGTCTAATTTTTTTTTTTTTTTTTTTTTATTGCTGGCATCACACGCTGGCATGTCACAAGCTGGCATTCTTCGTCAACAGACTCATCCTCGAGCACCACCACCAGAGCTCCTGTTGTTAACTTTTTTTTAATTTTAAACAACGTTAATATTTTTAAAATGTCTGTCAAGACGGTTCTTAAACATATTAACGCTGGTAGAATGAACGACTGACGCGGAAGATTATTCCATTTATCAATTACTTTAAACGTAAAGAAGTTTTTAGCGATATTAGTAATGAAGCGTCTGCCACGCAACTTAAATCCGTTATTGCGAGTATTACTATTATCGAAAGTGAACAATTTATCAAAATTTACGTTATCGATGTTATTAACGATTTTGAAAACTTCAATAAGCTCCCCCCTTAATCTCCTAGTTTCGAGTGAATACAGGTCTAACTCTTTAATCCTATCTTCATAAGGCTTATTGCGCAATGACGGAATAAGTTTCGTGGCACGACGCTGAACCCTTTCTAACCTATCAATATCCTCACGCAAGTACGGGCACCAAAACTGAACGGCATATTCTAAATGAGGCCTGACTAGGGACTTGTAAAGGGGCAATATAATATCCTTCGATTTAAATTCGAAATTACGCGCTATGAAGCCTAACATCCTATTAGCTTTTGCGCAAGACTCCAGGCACTGGTTCCTAATTTAAATCTTTAGATACGCGTACGCCTAAATCTACTTCCTCGTCAACGATCGCTAACTCCCTATCATCCATCGTGTACGCGTAATTATTGTTGCGAGAACCTATATGCAAAACTTTACATTTATCTACGTTAAATTGCATCTGCCACTTATCTGTCCACTCCATAATCCTATCTACATCGTCTTGGATCCTATTTCTATCGTCCTCGTTAACAACCTTACCGCCTATTTTAGTATCGTCCGCGAATTTTGACACGTTACTAGTCAATCCTACATCTATGTCGTTAATGTAAATTACGAATAGCAATGAGCCTAACACTGAACCCTGTGGGACACCGCTACCTACATCTAACCACCCCGATTCACTACCATTAACTACGACCCTCTGTCTCCTAGCACGAAGCCATTCTTCTAACCAGTTAGCTACCTGACCGCGTATACCGTGCGCTTTGACCTTCGCAATTAGTCTCCTATGCGGAACTGTATCGAACGCCTTTTTAAAATCTAAATAAATAACGTCAGCTGCTCTATGCCTATCGTATTCGCGCACTATTTCGTTATAAAATTCTAACAAATTAGTTAAACAAGACCTATGGCGTCGAAACCCATACTGACTACTATTAATCAAATCTCTACTTTCTAAGTGATCGATAATACGATCCCTAACTACGGATTCCAAAAGTTTACCGACAATTGACGTTAAGCTAATGGGCCTATAATTGCTAGGTATCGCGCGATCGCCTTTTTTAAAGATAGGCGTGACGTTAGCAAGAATATCCAGCAAGAATATCCAAAATCCATCATATGCGCTGCAGTGTCCACACACTGCAGTTGGCAATACGCGATGGCTTGAAAGGACAACATGCAGCTAATCTCATTGGAATAATACGAAAAGTTGCTGTGGCAGCTAGAACGCCAAAACTAGACTCTATTTTGAAGCGACGAGCTGGCAAAGGAGCAATTTTGGACCAAGCGACTCGGTGGGGCAGCACATACATGATGATTCAACGGATTCTTGAAATAAAACCTTTCCTTAGCGACATGGCCTCCCCGGATGTCATCATGACTGAGGCTCAGTGGGATCAGGTAAAACAACTCGAGGGCTTACTTCGCCATCCTTATAACGTGACAAAAAAATTGCAATCGGATGATTTGACTCCTGGCTTATTCTATAAGGAGTGGAAGACGCTTATTTTCCGTCTTTCTCAAACTGGTGGCATACTAGCCGATGATATAAGGAATTCGATGATACAGAGAGAAAAGCTTCTGCTAGACAATGATATTCTTTTGGCTGCTATATATGTTGATGCCATGTACAAAGTGACATTAACAGAAGCGCAGCAAATCAGAGCCAAAGCTGCCTTATGTGATGTAGCCATACATATTAAAGGTCTACGAGATCATGGCCATGATGAATCCGAGGCAGTAGTTGGGCCACTTCATGGCAGTCATACGATTTCGTCGTCGTCATCAAATTCAGGCTCTGATGAAGAATTAGATTTTGAAAAACATCTGGACAGACAAGAACGATCAAAGCGAAGGCGATTGGAATTGGAACAGGAGGAACACCCCCAGAGTGCATTGGATAAATTCAAAATCAATTTCTATAAATCATTGGAGGAGGTGGAAAAGATTGATCGTTCATCAAAGTTGACTGTGAAAGAAGCAATTGCTAAATACCCCAAAATTGTCCAAGATGCTTCTATGACTGTTACGGCCTTGCCACCTACTCAAATTAGTGTAGAACGCTTATTTTCAGCCCTTAAAATCATCCGCTCTGACTTAAAAGCATCACTGAAAGAAGATTTAATGGAAGCGATCCTTTTTTTAAGAACAAATTCAGTTTAGGTTAGTACATTTTGTTACGGTTGTTTATAATAATACAAAAACATCTTATTAATTTGCTAAACCAATAATAATCTTATTTTGTTTAAGCTTCAATCAGTTTGTATTTTGGGATTTATTGTAATTTTTTAATAAAGAGAAAAAAAGCCATTAAGGCATAGTTACAGCCACTAAGTAACCTGATGAGTCATGTGGTGGTGACGAAATGCCTTGTTTATGAATCTCCATTGGCCCAATAAAGCTAATCGTAATCAATTTGGCCTTAACATTCCATCGGAGTCGGAGTCGGAGTCGTAATTATACAAGTCAGATTTCTGGAGTCGGAGTCGGAATGTTAAAATTTTTGGAGTCGGAGTCGGAGTTGGAGTCGGCAAATTTTATCACCGACTCCACAGCCCTGGATGCACCTATGGTCTACTGCTGACTTCGCAGCCTTTTGAGTTTGCCTTCAGAGGTGAATAAAGAGTAGCATGATTTATGCCACTTGAGTTCCAATGCATTGAAATCATCCTTGGAATGACTTTCCAGTCTTTGTAAAACATCAAGATAGTAGGTATCTCCCAGGTTCTTTCTCTCATCGCCCACAGTCATAGTTCTTGCTTTTCATTCTGTTGATGCTGTGCGCAGGTCACCAGCGCTGCTTTGGCAGAAGAAGCAACAATCCTCACTGACATCCTGACGTTTCCTCTTGCACTTGATGACAGCTACAGGGCTCACTGCTGATGAGCTCCCTATTTGCAAAGACAAGTGGGAATGGCAGTATGTAGTAGCCACAGATATATTGAAGCAATTCGAAACATACCTATCCTTTAGCAGTATTATTATTATTATTTTACCAGCTGGCACTATCTGCACTCTTTTAATTGTATATACCAAATCAATGTCTGGCCAGCCAGTGCATTGAAAATATTCAACATGTGAAAGTATACTATTACTTGTACTATGGTAGTAGTAGGCACATGCGCAGTCTAGGGTGGCCCACTTTTCAATTTTTTTTGAAAAGTATAGGTGATCGTGGTTTTTCCCATTATTTGGCACTATACTAGCACATTGGTACCATTTTTACAAAAATTGATCAATATTTAGGGGTCTCGCATCGACCTTGAAATTACTAGTTTTTTTTTAAAATGTGTACTTTTTAACTTTTTACTGAATCAAGATAAATCATTAAGTAGGGATGTTTTCTGAATCCTCTTAATGAGAGAAGTCGTTTGGTGTGCCTTCCAATGTCATACGACTAACGGTTTAAAGGTTGTGCCTGTATACAGGTAATACCAATGTGCTAGTATAGTGCCAAATAATGGGAAAAACCACGATCACCTATACTTTTCAAAAAAATGAGTCACCATACCCGGGCGGAATGTATAATGTATATAGGTAATTAGAAAATGCACTATGCCTGTGCCAGGTACCTAACCTATTTCTTTTTTTGCAGATCATAACATTTTGAAATTCTGTCTGAGTTCCTCATCCTTTGTCATGGACAAATCGATGGCAACCATAACTGGAAGAACTCTTGAAGCTACAAATAGAGTCATCAAAAGGAAAGGCGAAAATAACATCGCTACCTTCTCTAAGATCGGCCTCGGAAATTTTTTTAGTTGGCCAACCGTCGTCCTCCATCAGTGGTAGCAAATTGCCAACAACACGGCAGGTTTTGCAATACTTCTTCAGTGTTATCCAGTACACTGCTAACAGGAAAGACGCATTCAAAGACACCGTAAACAACGTCTTAAAGTTTTGGAACATGGCCCGCATTAAAACAATCACAAAGCTCAACTGCGAACGGAAGCTAGAGACATTATGGAAAGAGTGGCACTTACTCCAAAAGAGCAGAAAACGAGAAACTGACGCCGGAGGAAAACGGCAGAAGTTTTCGGACAGTGTGGGCAAGCTGTGGGATATCGGAGCATCTGACGCTGTCGAAGATATAAAGAAGAATCGACTGCTGTCCGACAAGGACAAGAAAGAAGACATTGACTTCTACCTCGATCAACGTGGTCCTCGGGTGGCAACGATGAGCGGGAACGATAAAGTTTTCGCTGTAAAAAGAAAGCTACAGGAAGGAAGAAAACGTCCTCGCCAGGAGCCGCAAACCTCAAAGTGTGCATACGAAACCGGAGATGAGGCCATGGAGAATGATGATACTGGCATGTCAGGAGAGTCGGAGACAGAACTAGCGTTCCCCCTGCCGAAAGAGCCAAGTGTGTCTGTCAATCTTCCTCGCCGCATCCTTAATGCACCTGCTGTCATGGAAGTGGCTGATCGTTTCCGCATGTCCAATAATCAGGTGCGTATTGTGTATAGTATTCATCGATAGCGTCAGTTTTAAAGTGTCCCGTAACCCACATGTATTCTTGACAGTTTCCTTTCCACTTTCCATTCTCTACATAGGTAGTAAGCATTGTGGCTGCTATCACACGTTCGGCGGATCCACCAGCAGACCTCAATCAGTTCAGCATCTCGAAAGAAACTGCTCGCCGGGGAAGAGTGTCACATCGCCGTGAAGTGGCGACGGCTGTGAAGGACTCCTTCACGCCACCGAGGCACACTGTTGTCCACTAGGATGGCAAAATGGTCAAGGTCAGTTGATTAAGTTTTCATAGCTATCAATTTAGTAATGAGATTCATGAAGCATAATGTCAATTAAAAAGAGAACTGAATGTGAACAAAAATAGGTTACTTTACAACCATGAAATTGAAATATATGGCATGTGTTTCAGAACTTCCTTGGAACGGCGGAGCACCGCCAAGCAATTCTCATCTCCGGGGCTCCTCATTGCACAGAAGGAAAGTTGCTGTCAGTCCCAGCTGTTGCTGACGGCACCGGACTGTCGCAGGCGCGGGCAACCATACATGCTCTCGAAGATTGGGGATGTGAGGAGAGCGTCATCGGACTCTGCTTCGACACCACTTCCACCAACACGGGGAGGGTGCAGGGTGCAGTTGTCCGGCTGGAAAACATGCTCGGGCGATCGCTACTCCAGCTGGATGCCGTCATCACGTCCTAGAGCTTATCGTGGGGGCAGTAGCCGTCACCCTGCTCGGAAGGACTACGGCACCAACTGATCCTTTGTTTCAGCAGTTGAAGAGAAGGTTAGTTCATTTTTTGTGCAAGGTAAAGTTAGGACACACATGATATTCCACTAGTTTATAAAACAGCAAGCCAAACCGGAACTTCAGAGTTTTCTCACACAATTTTCTTGTTTATTATTTTTGAAGATGGGACGAGCTCGATCTCTCGACCTACTGCAAGCTGCAGGTCGAGAATCTGGCGGAGAGTACGTGGCTAATAGAACTCCGGGACGCGGCGGTCAGCTTCCTGAGCACAGCTTCTGGTTTCGTCAGAGACGATTACCGGGAAGTGGCAGAGATCACGCTCCTGGTACTCGGGACACAACCACGCCGTGGCATTCACCTCATGCGCCCAGGAGCCTACCACCACGCAAGATGGATGGCTAAAGTTAGTATTTTCAAACAAAAATAATCTAGAGATAAGTTTAAATGCTATTCAAAGATAAACATTTCATTATAACGCAAACAAAGTAATTGGTAACAATAAACCTGTCTTACTTACAATGGTGCCTATTCTGTTTCAGGTCATCTACTACACAAAACTGCTGATGTTCAGTAGGCAGCTGGAGCTCGACGCCGAGCTGGTCGACAAACTGCACAGGATCGTGGTGTTCATCGCTCTTCTGTACGTACCAGCTTTGGTTGGCGGCCCCTGTAGCAGCTGATGCGCCGTTGAATGACCTGGTACTATACCAGCGTTTTCTGAGGTATAAGGCAGTGGACCGCGAGGTGGCAGAAGCGTCACTGGCAGTGATGAGGCGGCACTTCTGGTATCTGAGGGCTCAGACCGTCATCTTCGCTCTATGCAGCAACAAGGTGGATGGCACTGTGAAGCAACAGATGGCAGAGAAGCTGTCCCACCTCCCTGTACCCAAAGACTTCACATACGAGAACGTCTCAGTCGACGAGATGACGCTACTCCCCGACCTGATCGACGAGTCCTCCTGGATTTGCAGGTCTGAAGATGTATGGGTCTTCGTGGCTCACCCTGCCAACTGATAAGTGGGACGAGAACGAGGACTTTTGTCGTCTGAAGGATGTGATCTCTAATCTTCAGGTCACCAATGACGTCGCTGAAAGAGGAGTCCAACTTAGAGACCTGCACGGGCCGATATTTTGCGGCCCGCACCCGCCCGTACCCGGCCCGTAATTTTTTTTCATGTTTTAGGGCCAGCCCGTACCCGGCCCGTAATTTTTTTCATGCTTTGGGGCCCGCCCGTACCCGCGGCTCGTGATTTATTTTGTTTTGGAACCTAAACCAATCTGTGTATTTAAGTTTAAGATATGCACGACCAGTAATATTTTTGTTGATAATTACTTAAGTACTTCTTTCAAAAATATACCTATGAAAATTAAATAGATAGTAAAATTATTTAATTTTGTACTCACTGAATTGATGGAGGTTTTAAAATTCCAAATTGCAATGCAGAAACAAAAGATCGTCGACATTTTCTTCTTTTAAATTAGTTCTCCTCTGTGCAAGTGTAATTCCCGCAGTACTAAAGTTCCTTTCGCTGGATGCACTGGATGCAGGAATATTTAAGTATTTCCTAGCCAGTTTAGCAAGCAATGGGAACATTGATTCGTGAGTTTTCCAAAACTGAAGAACATCACTTTCCTCATCAATTTTGTAGCTCATGTACTGCTCAAGTTCTTTACAAGAAACCGAACTTTGGGATTCCTCATTATGACATCGTATGTCTTCCCATTCATCAAATTCTGAAGTCTTTACTCTTTTCGGAGATGAACAAGCTCTTTCAGGCTCATCAGTTACTTTCTCATTGTCCATAAGGTCAACATGAATTTGCTCACGAACACTTGTTAGCACTTTTGCACGCTCAATGTCAGTTAGCATTCTAAGCTGACGAAATTTAGGCCATAGAAATAGAGAAATTTTATGAATAGGCAACACTTTATATTTAGCATGAAGAAATTCTTTTGCACGTTCTTTCAAGGTTTTTATATTTATTGTGTCATTTTCAGAAATGTTCAAATGTTTAAGAAGTTTCAAGTGATAAAGCAATATTAGCTGTAGAGTTGGAGATTTTTCACTTTCTAGCGTATCACTGGCATCTTTAAATGGCTTCAGAAAACATACTAACTCTTCAAGACTGCCTTTTGAAATGTTCTCTAAGTGGTTCAAATTTCTTTCTTCCATCAAATCCTCGATGCTACTATATTGATCTAGAATCGACTCTAGAATAGCAAGCTTCGAATTCCATCTTGTTTCTACTTCTTGACGAACAGTATGCCTCAATTTGCTTACTAATCCACTTTGTTTCAAGAAAGTGACAAGAGCTTTCGACTGCAGTATAACCTTTTGAATTTCTGGGGCATATTTTTCCAAATAATCTTCATTGAATGTATGACGAAGAATTGTATTTATAATGTGAGATAAGCAACTAAGTCTGTTATAATTCTGCAACGCTTTTACTATGTTTGCTCCTTGGTCTGTTACGAAAGTTAGTTTCTGCACTAAGTCATCTTCAAAGCCTAGCTTTGCAAATCTTCTTGTTATTTCCTTTTTTATGTTTTCACCAGTTTTACGTTCCTCATGAAAACTGGACGTAAACATAACTTTATTTACCAGTGTCCAAGGATCATCAATATAATGAACAGTCATTGAAATATACGAAATCTTTTTATAATCATCTGTCCACAAGTCTGTTGTAGCTGCACAGCATGAATTACTCATAACTTCTTTGATCTTTGGATAAATCTTTTGACGTACAGTTACTACAGTTTCAGCTACATGCCTAGAAATAGTGGTTGGATGGGAAATAACCTCATTTACGTCAATATTACCATAAGACGCGCCAACTGCAATAAGTTTTTGTGCAAGATTTAGGAAGCCTTCACCTTTTAAAGTTTCAAATGGTCTTATGTCTTTAGCACAAAAGTTGACACATGCATCTAGCATTTCTTGTTTGGTCTTCATTGTCACTTGTACTTTCTTTTGGAAAAATGAAGCTAAGCTTTGTGATTGCGAAGTACTTGTGCCACATTTGTGACGAGAGAGATGGGAAGTGCCTCCTTTAGAACCACTATATGTCAGTTTTTTTTTGCACTTTTTACATTGAACAAATCCTTGTTCCTTTTTACTGTTCTTATCAATAACTAAGTCAAAATTATCCCATACTTTGCTTTTTCTGTTTGAAACTGGCTGTAGAATTAATTCCCCCGAACGCAGTTTTGAATTAATCACTGCTTCACTGATAGGATGTTGCATTTTGGGGACAATTTTAATTTAATAAAATGTATAACATACTAAACATAGGATAGAAACTAGAAAGCACATCTACTAATAAACAATTAAGGTAATTAAGACAAGTATTTGTCGTACAGTATGCACTAATTACGCAGAAATGGTCAGACCATCACGAACAAATTCTATTTGTACAAAAGGGTACAGCGACTACAGCCAGAGGCGAGAGAGGCTAGCATTACACTGGTATGCATCAATTTTGCTGTCAAGGGTTTTGTAAGTGATTCTTATAGAGTTTTTCCTGCTGATTTCGAATCTGCAATCCGTTTTTCTCAATCAGCTCAGGTTATCCGGCTATGGCCTCATAAGTAAAATAGAATTTTTCGTGATTTCGTCAAAGCGGAATTGGAACAGTAACATCTATCATCACTTGTTTCACTTGTATAATATCTTTTTTTACTTTTCAGGCATATAGATAAAATATTTCATAATGAATAGAACGTGTAAAAATGACCCCAATAGATTCTGCTACATATGTGGGACAGTTACCATGCCAAATAACCAGTCCCAAATCACTAAATTTGTGAAGACAATGTATAGAGCATACTTTGGAATTAAGCTAGGGGACCAGGACAAAAATTTCGCCCCTCATATGTGCTGCAAGACGTGCATTGAAAATTTGAGAAGATGGACCAAAGGCAGAGCGAAATCTTTGCCTTTTGGAATTCCCATGATTTGGAGAGAAAGAAAGGATCACGTGACAGATTGCTATTTCTGCATGACAAACCTCCAAGGTGGGCTTATAAATTTATTTTTCTTAAATATTTTGAAATCCTCGTATGAAACTTGACATAATTCACCATAATGTAATATTCACCATATATAGCATAATATTCACCATAATGGTAATCATACATTTACATATACATATTGTTATAGAAAATACATTTACACATACATATTGTCATACAAGTTACATTTACATATACAATGATTGTATATTTTCTTTCTTTTTCATTCATATTGTCCCCGAAGGGACAATATGAATGAAAAAGAAAGAAAATATACAGACTCCATCGACCTATTTCATATCTTACAGACCGCGGCCTTCCCTCACGAGCCGCCACTGTCTGAATGCTTCTTCTATTTCATATGCAATTTTATATCCATGTTTCTGTGTTTCTATTTTCAGGAGTTAACAAGAAGAATAAACACATTGTTGTATACCCTGACATTCCGTCTGCTATGAGACCTGTACCCCATGGTCCTGGAATTCCAATACCCGACCCACCTCAAACCCTGGACTTCGATGATTCTGATGATGAATCAATGACCAATGCCAATGACAATGACCAGTCCCAGTCGTATATACCTCAAAATACCGCTTCAAATGAGCCGAGGCCTCTCAACCAGGCCAAACTTAATGATCTTACCAGGGATTTAGGACTTTCCAAATTAGCTGCCGAGATCTTGGGCTCACGACTTCGAGAGGACAACTTGCTGGCTCCGGGAACAACATTCTCCTGGTATAGGAAACGAGAGGAAGAATTCCGCAAGTTTTTTGCAGTGCACGAAATACCTCTTCCTTAGTGTACTGCTGCAATGTTGAGGGGCTAATCGAATCCTTGGGCCTGCCATATAACGCATCAGAATGGAGGCTATTTATAGACTCGTCTAAACGAAGTTTGAAAGCAGTACTTCTCAACATTGGGAATAGGGTTGCATCAGTCCCTGTAGCACATTCCGTACAACTTACTGAGAGCTACGATAACATGAAAATTTTACTGGATGCTCTCGTATACGACCAACATAACTGGAGGATCTGTGGAGATTTGAAGGTAATACTAATATCATAAGTAAACTATTGCTATTGACTATGTTGTTTTTCCAAAGGTTATTTGAGAGCGTATAAGAACACTTAACTTCCCCACAGAAGTGATACAGTCCAATGCATAGATTTTTTTATCTGATAGAACAAATTCTCTAAATTCTTTAAATATTTTCATTTTTTTTCAGATTGTGGCATTTGTATTGGGAATGCAAGGGGGATACACGAAATACCCATGTTTCCTCTGCAAATGGGATAGCCGAGCGGATGAGAAGCACTATGCACAGCGTGAATGGGCATCCAGAGAGAATTTTGAACCTGGGTCGCATAATGTCGTTTCAGTGCCCCTTGTACCACCAACAAAAATTTTGCTCCCACCACGTCATATTAAGCTGGGCTTGATGAAAAATTTCATCAAATGAATGAATAAGGAGGGTTCAGCATTCCGATATCTCGAGAGTAAATTTCCTCATATATCTAATGCTAAACTAAATGCTGGGGTTTTTGATGGTTCCTCAAATTCGAACTTTGATCAAGGATACTCAGTTCGAAAACGCAATGACTCAAACTGAGAAGAATGCCTGGCAGGCATTCAAATCAGTTGTCACTGATTTTCTTGGCAAGCGTAGAAGTCCAGAATACGAGTCCGTTGTCGAAAACTTGATGGAAGCTTTCAAAGCTCATGGGTCGCGCATGTCCATAAAAATGCACTTTTTGTGGTCCCACTTGGACTATTTTTCTGAAAATTACGAGGATTATAGTGAGGAACAGGGTGAACGATTTCACCAAGATATCAAAATAATGGAAGAGAGGTACCAGGGAAACTGGGATATCAATATGCTGGCGGACTATTGCTGGTGTTTGAAGCGAGACGTGCCCGAAGAAAAACACAGACGGAAAGCCAAAAAAACTTCATTCCTTCCTCAATAAACTTTTTTCCATATTCATTGTATGAATAAAAGTATTTATTCACACAATGTTTTCATTTTTCACGAGTGTTCTTATAATATTACTCGTATCTACAGTGTTTAAGCTAAAAAAATCAATAAATTTGGGGATAAAATTGGACTTATAATAAATGGCCAATAGAGAAAAAACCTGACCTGATTGAGGAAAACAATGTCATTTTCGAATTCAGCATGGTCGAATTATATAATATGAGTTGAAAAAACCCTCACAGCAGACAAAAAAATTTCATATGCATACCAGTGTTATAGTAGCAAATAAGTAGCATAGCTGAAAAAATGCCAGTTAGTTCCAGCAAATACTTATGTTCAAAAAATTTCTTATCATCGTTCAAACAAAATCAAAAACTTTAGAAAAGAAAATGTTTATATATATTTTAAATACGCATAATCAACATAGGTAAAGGTTTGGCATTCAATTATATACTGTGGCAATGTAATGTAGCTAACATGTGTTAAACATTATGCAATCGTAAATAGCGCTGCCGCGCTGGTCGGCATCTTACTCGATCTCATTTGCAAAACCATAAGTGTAAGACGTATCGAAAAGCGAAAATCACCCACCTATATCATTTCTTCCATTAGCCAAAAAAAAACTCATTATTATTACTATCTATTGTCCTTATTCTCATATTCATTGTTATTATGGTAATTATTGAAATTAGGTCAGTATCGCTGTACGATAAGTTCTAGTTTTGCTATACACTGTGACTGTATACAGCAGGGAAACATAGGCTACTTAGCCTCGGTAAGGTCAGCTGGTCAGGTTGGCTTTGGTCACGTGGTGCCGGGCGTACGATACGAATACTCTAATTTCTAATGTTTAATTTCTAAGTTATTTCTCATTATTTTTGCACGTCGTTATATATACGTTATTTATACGTTGCGGGTGAAAACATAACTTCCTTGGCAGAGGTAATAAAATTCATAATTAACAACCAAAACACAGGCATGGATGTTGTTTGTCGTTTGCATGTCCCACGCAGGCACGCATGCATGGCGCATGCGCTCCGCGGCTCCAGTTCCTGCCTTGCCTCGCTGCCTCACCCGCTGCGGCGTTGCATGCTTTTTATAGCATGATTCGGCCCGCCTGTGCCCGCCCGCTATAAACATGATTCGGCCCGCCCGTACCCGCCCGTGGGACGGGCCGGACACAGGCCCACGGGCTTACCCGTACCCGTGCAGGTCTCTAGTCCAACTGATACAAGACTATGCGAACACGGTCACAAAGGACGAGGCACAGCTGCAGGATCTTCTGCAAGTGGTGGAAAAGAACCGGAAAGAGCTCGGCGACTTCAAGAAGTCATCACTCGCCACGATGACATAGCACAGAGGGACAACGTTGCAGCCAGTGACGTGTGATAGTGGTCAATACAATGCAAAAGTGATTGTTTAAGTTATTGGTTCTTTCTTCCTTATTTGTCTGCTATTTGCTGATTTTTTTGAAAAGTATAGGTGATCGTGGTTTTTCCCATTATTTGGCACTATACTAGAGCACATTGGTATTACCTGTATACAGGCACAACTTTTAAACCGTTAGTCGTATGACATTGGAAGTCACACCAAACGACTTCTCTCATCAAGAGGATTCAGAAAACATCCCTACTTAATGATTTATCTTGATTCAGTAAAAAGTTAAAAAGTACGCATTTAAAAAAAAAAACTCGTAATTTCAAGGTCGATGCGAGACCCCTAAATATTGATCAATTTTTGTAAAAATGGTACCAATGTGCTAGTATAGTGCCAAATAATGGGAAAAACTACGATAACCTATACTTTTTAAAAAAAATTGAAAAGTGGGCCACCCTAATGCGCACCTTACCCAGCATGCTAAATGTAGTTTTAATGGAAATAAAGACATCCAGAATCATAGTTACATTCAATTATTATCCATAAAATCACAAAAATATGCTTTATGTGCTAATGATACACCTTTAAACACGTTGTTACATAGAGCCACCGCTGAAATGCAAAAATTCTGAATTTTTCAGAATTTGACGTTTATAACCTTGCATGGGACCTTCAAACCAAAAATTGAGAGTGGCATCCACACCACATTTTGTTTGGCATCCTCAATACTACTTATCTAAGGTGGGTGCCTGTTATTAACAAAAAACGCCGTTAAGTTTTTTCTAAAGGACTTTTAAATTTTTGGCCGGCCCACTAATAATAATAAGCAGAATTACAGTGTAAAGTAAAATTATTAATGAATAATTTTATTTAGCACAATGTTTAAGTTGAATTATGGAATAAATGGCAAAAAGCGGCTGTTTAAAACTGAGAGAGAGAGAGAGAGAGAGAGAGAGAGAGAGAGAGAGAGAGAGAGAGGGGGGGGAAGATTAGTCTTTTTAAACTGTTACAGTTACACTATTTTCTAAAAAATAGTAGGGATTATACAGAATACCCATTCAATGTTGAAGATTTTGCAGGCTTCAGAGTTACGCACAAATAAAGTGTCGGAAGTACAATACGGCAGAACGCCTAAAGTTCCAAGTATGCAGCAGTCAAACAAGCAGTCAATCAAAAAACAATATTTTAATAGCATTGCAACTCGTCAGAGAATGAAGGAAAAAGGCAGCAAGTAGAATATAACCTTCGTTAACCTTGGTTTTGCTTCCGCCCGAATTGTTCATTCTGACGAAGGTCAAGCTTTTCACTCCATCTTAGACCTACAGTTTAACGTGAAATCCAAACCACGACCCACCAGCAGCCCAGCGTCTTAACCACTAGACTACCCAGGGTACCCATTTATCTACCAACAAATTTCTTTATTGTGTGGAAGGATGAACAGCTGGGTTTTGCTGCGCGACGTCTGCTGTCACCGGGTTTCGATCCCGGGGCCGACGGATTCGTAGTCAGCGACGCTAACCACTACATCACCAAGGCGCCTATATATATATATATATATATATATATATATATATATATATATATATATATATATATATATATATATACAGGTCACCCTCGCTTTATGCGAGGATTGCGTTCCAAAAAAAGTTCGCATAGTGTGATTTCACATAAAGAGAGCCATTTATTACATGTATTTAATAGGGATGCGTTCCAGGACCTCTCCTGACTCCCCTAAAAAACCTTTCTAACACTTTCATAACAAATCCAATGAAAAATCACCTAATAAAGTAAAACAGTTATCTGACATTATATAAAAAAAAACATTAAAAGAAATAATAACAGCTTCTAAGAGGTTAGGTGTGCTGTACTGCCTCCGCAGTTTCTTCAGCTCTGCTCAGTTGCTGTCTCTGTACAGGAGTCTTATCCGCCGCAGTATGGAGTATGCTTCTCATGTATGGGGTAGCTCAACCCACACAGCCGTACTTGACCAGGTAGAATCAAGGGCTTTTGTCTCATCAATTCCCCGCCTCTTACTGACTGTCTTTAATACCTCTCTCTTCGACGCACTGTTGCCTCACTCTCTCTTTACTCTCGCTATTATAACGGACACTGCTCTTCTGAATTCTCTGACTGCATGCCTCCTCATTTAAGGAGAGCACGCAGCACCAAACTTTCGACACTTTCTCATTCTTTTTCTATCCACCTTTCTAACGCAAGGGTTAACGCAAGGACTACATTTTGACAGCTTCAGTCGGTATTTTCAATCTTTATATCAACTCAACCGGTCAGCTCTGGAACAATCTTCCTCAATCCTCCTTTCCCCTGTCTATGATCTCCAATCTCTCAAACGCAAAACCCTGGACCTTGATTTCGGCTCTCTTCTCCTATTGGGGGCGCTTTTGCGGGCATTCACCCTTGGCCTATCCTTCCTGCATAAAAAAGGTATTTACTTGAATACTCATTGCACTAAAGTCAACTCTGCCTCGGGGTGGGCAAGTCAGCCCATCCCCCAGCCGGTCCCAACCCCGGATAAAAGAGGAGGGTTGGCGTCAGGAAGAGCATCCGGCCGTAAAATTTATTGCCAAAACCAGCGAGGATGGCATGCGGACCAAAGAAGGCTCAAGAGAGAAGACCATGGTATGGGCATGTAATGAGAAGGTACGAGAACTACGTTGGGAGGAGGGTGTTATCTATGGAAGTGCCAGGGAGGAAGAAGAAAGGAAGGCCGAGGATGAGGTGGAGAGATCGCATCAGGATGGACATGATCGAGAAGAACCTGACGGAGGAGATGGCGCGGGATAGGGCGGAGTGGAGGAGAAGTATCCGCAACAGCGACCCCATATAAATGGGACTAATAATGCTGCAGAAGAAGACTCATTGCACTAAAGTCAACAGTAATGGCAAATCCACACACTACAAGATGAGAGCGAGTAGCGTAGGTCACACACAACATTGGACAATGAGACACTGAGTGAAGGAGATTGAGGAAGCGTGCGGGCTGCGTCACCACTCCACAAGCACCAACTGCATCGTGGAGTCCGCGTGCGCCTACAGTGGTCGCACAAGCTTCGCACATCCAACCCGGCCAGTCGGGAGAAGGCGAGATGACAAAAATATATACATATGTACAACGGGACAGAAAAATAAAAAGATTAGCACCTGATTAACAAGAGTTAATTAGAGGCAAAAGGTATTTTAACAGGATATTGTCAATTTTATACATTGTCGCACTGTTATTGAAATTATTTTTAAAATGGATAAATGCACATTCTAGAATATTCCTTTCAATTATATCTCTGTTTTTAACGAGCGCTTTAGAACTATCCCACTTGATACTATGATTACATCTATACATATGGTTAAACAATGCATTAAAATTATTTGCTGTTTTACCCTAATATCTAACGTTTTACTCATTACCGATGACTCGGTACAGAACTTAAATTCCCTACCGTTTCATCGATTTGTCGTATCTGGTATTCCATGCATTAAAACCAAGCTCACCCTTTCGTCTATTGTTAATTTCGCAGCCATCCCCTACCTAAAAGGAAAAAATATATATTATAGTCAACACTGAAAATTCCTATGATGCGCGACTTTTGCGCCACTCTGTATATCATTGAAATATTTGTAATTGATTATGAAGTGTAATTGTGTATTCTTGTAACAAGAAATCTATTTGCGTTCTTTATAATTGGTGTTCTCACGAAAGACCCCAAACACGCTTCGAGGACGAGAGATTTGGTCAACACTCTTAATACCCTGACTTAACCTTACCTAATTTTTGATAATTTAACCTAACCTAATATATAAAACACTCGTTGATAGAATGGCCTGTAGACGAATGTCGCATGATAGGTTCAAATGCAGGGTTGCCAACTTATCGAAGCGGCACACCCGGGCAGCCAATCTCCTTCACAGACAGGTTTCTCTACTGTTGACCTCTAAGGAAACTTCTTGTTGGGTAGCAAGATTAAGAATATATACAGTATATATATATATATATATATATATATATAGAGAGAGAGAGAGAGAGAGAGAGAGTGGGTCCAGATGAACAGGAAGATACAAATATATTTGGTATAAAGATGTTCGTTAAGAAAACGTGTCGCCAAACCGAAATATAAAGATAATAATTAAAGCCGCACAAAACTAGCATGTCGAAGAACGCCTCCAATTAAAGAATTAAGAAAAGATGATGGGGTGCAGTGATGAGCTCGCTGCACGTAATTAATTGTTTTAATCGGTGCTTCTTTTAAAGGAACTGATTCTTCCTGGTTTGTGGCGTTACCACCTCCCGCAATGCCGTCTGATGGGCAAAGAACGTCAAATGGATCGATCATCAGATCCATGAGGCTCATAAAAATCGAATCTGGCCCGTCACTCTTTGCGAGCGAGCTACGGATATAACATAAGAGAGTGAATTTTGTATTTCTTGCTACTCTCTCTTCTCTCTCTCTCTCTCTATATATATATATATATATATGCACTAGAATCACAAAATAACACGTGACCTTATTAATATATATATATATATACACACACAGACCTGGTGATAAAAATCGGCAGAATTTTCAGGCACAGAACAATTTGAAGAATGTGCCCCCCTCCTCTTATCTTTTCTTATGGCGTTTGTACATATGTACTGGCTTTATCTTACTGTCGGCGGCCCTGTGTATATAAGTTAATAGCCTAATAGAGAGAACTGATTTCACTGCTGGAAACTTCAGTCATAAATAGTCCAAAAAATAGTCACGCTGTTCGAACGCCGGAGAAATCATGGAGACGATGATGGAAAAAGTTGTAGGAGTAGACAAACCACCATTTGTAACAATGGTGCACTTATTTGGCATTCGTTCACTTCATGGTATGAATCGCCCACTTACCTTCACCGGATTGGCTTTCTCCGATGGCAAGACTAATTCCAGCCTACGCATTATTCTTTGGTTGAATTCACATTTTAAATAAATGTTTAATGGAATAAATTCTGTAAATATTAATTTACTACTTTTCTTATCTTTTTCATTTCAAACAAGAATTTATCATTCGTTTTTCTTGATACTGAGAATTGTGATAATTATTACAGAAATAAATAGTCATTTTAACAATATCACAATTTAACTTATGTTAATAGTAACAGATAGGAAGGCTATTGGAAAATAACGTACTGTGTGTATATATATGTATATATTTCGCCTTCGTGAAATAAGGAATTATCGCATGGAACATTTGAAAGGTTGAAAGGAAAGGTATATACAGTGTGTGTGTGTGTGTGTTGTGTGTGTATACACATGCTACTGTTGTCACCTTTGTTGTCTTTGTCTGCGTCAACCCCTCTGTAGCATCCCCCTTATTTGCAGCATTTGGTGGAGGAGAGAGCTGTTTTCCATTCTCATCCTGCCCTCGTAGACAGCTACGCATGGCTGGTCAAAAACTTTGCACAAGAATCTGTCCAGTTGGTTCTTGAAATTTTTCAGGTTGGCGGATGTTCCTCACTTCTTTCAGTAGCACGTCAGAGGTTTGGGCCTTGTATTCTGAGGGTATTTTCCATCTTCGCTTTCATGGCACACTGTCCCACCGCAGCTGGGACAGTACAGAATCTACCGATTCTCTCATTCCAATGTGTTTCTATCTTGTTTCTAAAGTTTGGGACACATCCCTCAAGTATTTTCCATACATATACTATAGCGTATCGCTCACGTCTTTCTACAGAGTAGTGTTTCGTTTCTTTTATCTAAGAAAGTAAAAGTCCTTTGTATGGCTTCTGTGTTTGCATTGTCTCGTTTGCTTTTATGCTGTGGAAGCTCCTCCAGATAATTCCGTTATTTTCTATTTGTCGTAATTCAATGTTCTCTGAATTCTGCATCCGAAAACGTTATTACTCTAAGATCTCTGACTTGTGGGTTTGGTGTTATCTAATTGTTTTGTCGTGTTTTGCATCCTTTATTCTATAGCTCCTTCATTTGATATTTCCTTGTTTAATTTTGTGTCATCAGCGAAACACAATACGACACTGTTATTATTATTTGCATCAGTATCTGCAATCATTATTGTAAACAGTAAGGAATACTGTACCTTGTGGGATATTGTTGACAACTTCTGTTACTTCAGATTGAACTCCGTTTACTGCTAATCTCTGCGTTCTTTGAGTCAGAAAATTAAATATCCATCGTCCCAACTTTCCAGTAATTCCTGTATTCGAAGGTTTTAGCATGATCTATATTTTGACTTATTTTATTTTGGTAGTCTAATAACTGAATAAATTCTTTTCTTGTAGGTAATAAGCAATTTTGTCTCTAGTTACACGTTCAAACCACTTTATAAGGTGTGAGGTTTGAGCTAGTGGGCAATAATTCTTAGGGGTTTTCCTGTTACCCCCTTTGAATAATGGGACAGCGATCGCGCCCTTTGATAGGAGTGGGTTTTGTCCTGCGTCAAGTGATTTTCTCCATGGTAAGTATGGTGGCTTAGTTATCGCCTCTTTGCATTTTTTCAAGAAAATTACATGAATCTTGCTCTGATGCTGATTCTTTTTCATGTTTCTGAGAGAGCCTTAATTATATCCTATTCTAAAAATTCAAAATCCATTAATAGATTCGTGTCCGTACTTATTCTTGACTGATTTGTACTTATCCCAAAGAATTCATCTGGATTTACTACTTTCTTTTTGGACTTTGGGGTGCTGAGCACAGAGTTAAATTATTTCTGGTTCATTTATGTATTCAGTTATCCCATCTTTTAGCGGACTCATATTCTCTTTACATTTCATTTTTCTTTTCGCAAACGTGTAAAAGGATATTTAGTTATTTTTTATGCGTTTTGCTACCTTGTTTTCCTTTTCGTTTGTCTTGTGGATGAATGTTTGTTTTAGGTCCATATCGATTTTGCATTTTATTTTCTAGCTCGGGTCTCCTTCCTTCCGTTTTGTCAGAACTAAGTCCAAAACGTTCTCGTTACGAATTGCTTCACAAATTTCCTGGGTAAGTGCTTAGTTTTCCATAATATCTAGTAGCATTATTGTCTTCGTTCGATCATCTTTTGTAATGTTACCATGTAACTTTTCAACGTATATACTGTAACGTCATAATTTTTCTTCAATGTTATGATGGGAAGTTAAAATTCCCAGAAATTAAAATACTGGGTGGTGGGATTTTAATTTATTTTAAGGCATTTTGTACTTCATTTGTAACGAGTTGTGATTCATTCTTTGTGGTGTTTAGTGGCCTGTACACATTCATAGTGATTAGGCTTAGTTCTCTTGCGTCTATATAAGTTGTAGTTCTGTACTGATTGTTATTTCAGTCTTCAATGCAGTTTTCACAGATATCTGCATTAGTTTCCAAAACTAAGTTTCGCAGGTATTGTAGTTTGCAATCTGTTTTGGGCCGTGTACAGTCTTTGCATATTTGTGTATATTAAAATGAGAGGGGTAGTAGTCGGGACGGTGTTGTTAACGGGACGATCTTGTTGGTTTTGTGATCGGTGTTATTGGATGGATAGTAGCACTTGAAGATATTTGGGGTGTGGTCCTCGGTACCACTGTGGTAATTAAATTGGCTGTGGGTAGTACTGAATAGGTGGGTGTAGAATGTATTGCAGTGGTAAATAAGTCTGTGGAGCTAGATCTTTTCTCATTAGGAGTGATAGTTGTTCTTTTAAAGTTCTTATTTCCTCTAAAAAATTTCCTTCATTTATAATGTCATTTCTTTTATTTGGGATTTGAGAGGCTTTCTTTTTCTATTCTTTGCGTGCCCTTGATGTGAAAATAAGGGCATTCCATATTTAGACATTTTCTCTATCTGGCTGAATGTCTGCATAATAGAAGGGTGAAAGTTTGAAGCATATCGGCAAGTTTTATTCCATATGTTCAAATATTCCTTGAGATGGTTGTGCGTGCATCTGAGGCCATATTTGCACAAACCTGTTTTGTAGAATTCGCATATGGTTCGTTTTTTCGTTCGTTTTTTTATGGTTACTGAATTTCATTTTTTTTGTTTTTGCATTACTTCATCCGTACTCATTATTTGTATGAACTTCGGTGTGTCTACACTTTTATATGTGACGCTACATCCTCTTATTTGTAGAGTTTCTCTGTCTAAGAGTGTCTGAGAGTTCTTCAGCACATCCCCTTAGTCTGTTCCCCCTCGGTGACCTGTAGTTCATTTTCATTATCATCAGTGTTCTCTGAGCTTTCCTGGTGTCCTGTTGGTGATTTTGTTGCAAGTGTTTCAACGACTTCTCTTTTTCAACATTCTCCATTCCACTTTTTTATGGTTTTCCGTGCAATTTACACATATTGTACATACCCATAAAAACACTGATTTTATTATTCATTTTATTCAGCAGTTTTCTATCCTTTTTCCCAGGTTCATGCAAAAAAAGCAAAGAGCCTGGGTCACGACGTGAACTCCTTGCCGATTAGTCGGACCTCCGGTAAATATTTGGCTGGACACAGGGACTACATTTTTTATCAAAATTACATTTTTCTAGTGTAGTTTTCTCTGCTTTGTTCGAATCTGATACCCATTTCTTGTGCAAATGAATAGGAACTATTTTTTTCCATTCCAAAATACGGAGTGTTTCTACTCATTTGCACAAGAAATGTGTGTCAAATTCCAACTAAACCTAACCTAACCAACCTAACCTAACCTAAATAACCTAACCTAACCTAAATAACCTAACCTAACCTGCCGGTGACAATAGTATATATGTTGGTCCGCGCGATAAGAACAGGAATTGTTACATTTCGGGCATTGCACACAAGCGGGCAGAACTCCGTGGCGTTTAAAACAATCCACCGCTGCTTCGTTATTTTCAAAATATTTAGA
Source organism: Bathynomus jamesi (assembly GCA_023014485.1). NCBI lineage: Eukaryota > Metazoa > Arthropoda > Malacostraca > Isopoda > Cirolanidae > Bathynomus > Bathynomus jamesi. The sequence goes on from JAJOZX010000102.1 coordinate 1,071,027, forward strand.
AATGGCGCGGTAATACTCAATCTCGCAACCGTCACATTCAAAACCTTCACTAGCTTCAGCCATTGTCTTCAAACTGCGTGAAGCAAAGGAAATTCCAATGGCGCACGTCGCAAAAAGTGTCTAATTGGCCAAATCTACACAAAAAGTGTCTAATTGGCTCAATCCAGCCATGTGACAATCTGAAAACAAGTGATACGTCCACGAAACGCATTACCGTACATACAAACACACGGAGCGCTAACATACATACATACATACATGGATACATACATACATACATACATACATACATACACACGGAGTCTCCACGTAACAATTATATATTAAATGAATTTTATAACCGCGCACTAGCGCAAAAAATGATTAGTACTATCGTAAAGAGCATGAAAAATAGTGCTAGTGAAACACAACCTCTCATTTCTCGTTAGCCCCTGTGTCCAGCCAAATATTAACCGGACCTCCATTCGACCGGTTCCCATGCAGAAAGCACCTTGACATCACGTGACATAAAACCATTGACCGTGGTAGTGTTTGGCCAGGACGTTTTTTAGCTCTTCGCGGTGACAAAACTCCCCTCCGAAATTGCAGAAGCCATGGCATCGGCCGTCGTGATAATTATCGAAAATTGGAACCTGACTGACTAAATCAGAGTAACACCGGACAGAGAGAAGGTGCATGCGTCCTGACTGATAGGAAGCTGGACAGGGATCTCCTATATCTGGTACGTCGTCATTACACGCAGGAGATCATGGTTGAAAAGGTCTTCGTCAACCTCTTCGGACGTTCAACAGACCCAAACATCATCCTGTTCAAGCGAGTCCAGCATAACTGGGCTTTCATAGACAACGAGAAGCTGAAACCAGCGACGGACGGCTAAAAGGTCAGGTTAAAAGTAGAAAGAGGAAATAACTGAGGCCTGGCCGGAGCTTCCGGAGTATCAAAAGACTCATGGGGCTGTTAGGAGCATAAAGGTGGTCAACGATTTAGCAGAGCGCGAAATCGCTCTGATCCAAGAGTACAAAGCTTCCATCACCAACAGCGAGGGCAGAAGTAGTGCCTCCTCCAAGTTGTAGAGGGCCATCGGCGGAGGTTCTCGGATACAAGGAAGGGAACGCTGGCTGAGGGTCTTGAAAGTCCGACCAGTCGTCAATGAGTGGTTTGCAGCAATGACACTCCCTCCGTTCAGAGGCTAATACTCACCCCCACAATTAATTTCAGAATTTCCTCCAAATCTGCACAATGCAGTTTCTAGAAGAAATGAACAAAAACCATGGTTCCGTGTGATGAAATTCAGAAGTCGGATTTTAAGGCCCACCCTAATATACAGTATGTTCCATATTGTAATAACGTGGGGTGTTAGACCCCGTTAGGTATTAGGTTAGCAAATAGACATAAAAGGTACTTAAAGGTACTTTGATTTAGATCTTCTTCGGGACCAATCATTTGCGCCAGCGTCAACAAACCTCGACCAACCCAGTCCTACTTTACAAATTTAAAAGCTAAAGACATAACCCCTAACTGACATAATAATTCGGCAACTCAATTTAATCACCAATTAGTCATTTTAGATTAGACACCAAATAGGATTTAGAACCACCGACTGCTGCAGATAGAAAAATACATGCTACTTAGGTCAGTCCATGAAACGAACAGGCCGCGTCCTTAGTGAGTGTTTATATTTTTGTGTTGCCATTTATTTTCCTTTTAGTGAATTTTCCATTCAGTGACTTTTAGACTATATATAACCTTTGGTTAGCTTCCGCCTGAATTGTTCATTCTGACGAAGGTCAAGCTTTTCACTCCACCTTAGACCTACAGTTTAACGTGGAATCTGAACCACGCCCCACAAGCAGCCCAGCGTCTAGGCCACCCAGGGTACCCATTTATCTACCAACCACTTTCTTTATTATGTGGAAGGATGAACAGCTGGGTTTTGCTGCACGCCGGCATATATGTTAACCCCTCCGTCTATGGCCCTGGGGTGGTTCGGATTGACGGGGGTTCTGGTTTAGGAGGCAAGCAACGGATGTGTGACTTGAAGTGGTTTTTCTTCTATGTTACTCTCCGAGTTCTTCTATAGTGGCTCGGAGGACTCTGGTAGATTTGCAATCTAAATGCTGAAGGTTCCGGATTCTTCTTATAGCGTATCCGGAAAGTTTTCTAAGTTTTTCTGAAGAGAGCAAGGCTCGAAGGGGACAATAAAAAGTTTCTTCACTTGTAACTTTACTGCTAAAAGATACAGGTAGTGCTCAGCCTCTGAATTAGCTTCTGAATCAATGGATTAATTTTAATGGGTTTATATACCCAAAAACTGCTAACATTATTATTATTAAATGCTAAGAAGGCTGTATTATTTTTGCACAATATTTGAAAATAAGTAAATTTTTTAGCTGTGGTAAGGCTTGAACGAGTAAACAAAATATTTGAAGACGAAACCATATTTTTATCTTAAACCGCGACTTTTCAGATCTGATGTTATCATGATCTGCCAAGTTAACTAAAAGTGGAAATCGGACTATGCATCTTTACACTAAAATATGCATATGAGTGAAATTTTAAGGTTTAAGATGTACAATTTTAATGCTTAGGCAAGACATGATCTCATTGTTTATAACGAAAGAGAGTGTATACAAAATGTGAACATTGCAAAGCTTAACAGGATTCCTTATTAAGCGAAATCTAAAAAAATGATTATGAGATTTTAAAAAACAACAGGTCACCAATTATTTAGCAAAGTAGAAAGCGAATCAAATATTTTATCCAAACTCGCGTTGGGCGATTTTGGTCCTTATGTAAAAATGAATACACACACGTACATACATATGAGTATAGGCATTATATAAAGTTAAATATATAAGATTATACATGAACCATATAACACATGAATTTTTAAAATGGATACTTTTTCTTACAATGGATACAGAGACTATATAAATGAATACAAGAATTACATGAAGGATAAGATAATATAGGAATATGGGAATTATTTATGGTTCATTTTTACAGGGCTCTTCCCTCTAGAATGATATTAATATAATAACGTAACATCCTAACTAAGGCTAACTAGATGATAACTATTGGTTTTATAATACAGATTTATATATACAACATAAGTCGGGTGGTTAAGTCTAGTTCACGTGGTCTGGGTACGCACTCTTGGTCGTGCAAATAGTTTCATGTTCCGTGTCACTGGGTTTTCTTTGTTCCCAGAATGATCTTTTCATCACAAATATACCGAGGATAATAGCACACACAATAATGATACTAACGGCAGATGTTGAGAAAATGGTTACCGGTTGTAGTATTTGTAAGAGGTTGTTTTGGTTATCATCCGAAATTTTAAACCGGCTCAATTGATCATTCCATTCAGGGGCATGCAGTTCGGGTAGGATGGTTACAGGTTTTATGGAGAGATTTAAGATCTCTATGACGGGTTTAAATTTAATTTGCGACGGAAATGGGTATGAGTTATTAAGGGTAACCTTATACGGGTTGTATATTTGGAGGGCTTTTGAACGCAAGGAGCAACCAATTGGTAGCCGAATAATCATAGGGATTGTAATGAGGGAATAATTTGATGGACACTCGAGGGTAGCGGCAGTCCTGTTCGCGAAGGAAACCCAGATGTCTGGTCCAATTCGTAGTTGGATGGTTTTAGGGGAATGAAATTTTTTAAATGAACATACGGGGGCATGCCGGTCACGAATTAAATCGATAAAGCAAGACCTAGTAGTGGGAAGAATAACTGGTTTGAGTGGAGGGCAGATGAGTTGTTTATTTGGTTGCGGGAATCGGCAATGCCGGACGTCGCTATCTGACATCATAGAATAAGCTGATAGATCTTTGGTGAGGAAAAGGTAAGGTGGTACGGTGGGTAAATACAATCGATAGACATTAGAGTTATTTTGGTAGGGTGTTGGGAAAGGGTGAAATTATATACGTCATAAGTGAGGAAATCGAAAAATGGTATAATTATGAGGTATGTGTAGGGGCGTGGTCCATGTACAGTCCAGGTGTATTCTAGAAATTGAGGGTAATTAGTGTGGTTGAGTGGGAATATGGGTGATAATTTTAATTGTGACTGGGCGGTGTGAATCAAGGACTGGAGTATTTCCCATGGTATTAGGGTGGAAAGAGTGATTTTTCCATGGGCTAGCTGGGTTGCACGCAAAACCTTGGAATGAATCGTAGTTATTCGTTGTAAGTATTTATCGATTAGGGTTACTTGTATGTTCATTATTTCTATTAATTCTAGATATCGTTTGTGTTCTTTGTATTGAGCTAACATGGATTCAAGGTATGTGAATCTGTCCGAAAGGGAGTGAAGGAAGCGATTGTTTTCGTGTAATGACCTAATAGTTGTTCTAACATGTGTCCATTATATTGTCGATTCCGAGCGAAGAGATTCAATTTAAGTTCAACTCTTTTAATATCTTCTTCGGTTGCTAATCCGAATAAACCTTTGAACAGTTTCCCTCCTATATCTATCAGTCCCCTTTTACTTCTTTGGTTAAAGTTTTCGGAATTTTTGGTTTCAGTTTGTATCCATGGTAAGGCTAATATTTCTGATAGGGCGCGTGCTGTAGTTTGAATATTTTCGAGGGTATTTTCTAACAGAACGCGACTATCTGATCTTTTCCTTGGAAAGAATTTTGGACTTTACTTTCAAACGTTTCTAATTGGGTTTGTATCTGAAGGAGATTGATTTTAATTCTAGCAGGGGGTTGCAAATTTATATAAAGGTCTGCGTGCCCTTTCAAAAATTTACCTTCTGCAAGTTTTTCTATAACAACTCCGGTAGAAATTCTAATGCTAGGTCTACAAGAGTAAATAATTTGGAAAATTATAAGGGGGACAATTTTATTCATTTCTACGCCTTAAGTTATACGGAGCTGGGGGTAGTGTGGATACTTGTGTGGATACTTGTGTTTGTGGGCGAAGGGGTCGGCCTCGTTTTGGTGGTAATGGGGGTCGACCGTTGAGCTCGGATTCTGAACGGGTTCGTTTCTTATGTGAAGGTTCTAGTTCACGTGGGTGATGCATTTGCGGGCGGTATGTCGGGTCCGTGCGTCGATCATCAATCGGCGAGGGTGGTGACAGAGGAGATGGTGGAGTTGGAGGAGATGGTGGAGTTCCACTGAGTGATCCTCTCGAAGGGGTTTCTCCAGGGTCTGGGTCCGATGGGACGCTTGGCTCTGGGGCCTCCTCTTGTTCAGAGATTGCCTCGAGTAATGGTGGTATTACGAGGTACCAATCTTCGTCATGGGTAGCGGTTCCCGCGGTGACTACTTCAGTTTTGTGATCCCTGCCCGATTTGTTAATATCTTGACCTTTTGAAGGATAGGCGGCTCGAACGCCTGGCAGCTGTTTTTTGGGAAGGTGTTGTTCGGAAGCTATCTTCAAATTGTCAGCGTGAATGATCTTTAGTTTGGAATGATCCCGGAGGTCGAGGATTTCATAACGATTTTTTCCGAGGTCTTTCATAATCCTATATGGGCCATCCCATTTTGGGTATAATTTGCGATGAGCCCCTGGCGGTTTCACGCTCTTCAGATAACATCGCATACCAACGATTATAGTCCGTTGACGGGGATGACGCCTATGTTGCTCTTGCTCCATCTGTTGGTTTCGTTGGTCGAGGGCATAGCGGATTATGTCAAAAATCTTGAAAGATCGTTCAGCTAGTTGCTGATTTGCTTCTGCCATTTCGGAAGATGTTAGGACTGCCGGGTCGGTTTGGTCGGGCAAATCAAAAGGTAGACGCTTGTCGTAGTGATATAGAACGAAATGAGGGGTGTCCCCGATGGACACATTATAGCCATTGTTGATGGCTGTTTGTACCATGGGAAGGGAATCATCCCATGTACGGGAGGATGCATCGACAACGTGGCGCAGGGCTTCCAAGATCTTTCGATTGTGCCTTTCCACTAAGCCGTTTGCCTGCGGTGGTATGCCACAATGTGTGTATTTTTAATTCTACACATGTTACAGAGTGACTCGAACAGTTTGGAAGTGAAACTACGGGCGTTATCCGAGATTAGGATGGAAGGAGTGGTATGGTTTTGGATGACGCGTTCCACTAGGGCTCTTGCCACAGTTTCCGAGGTCTGGTCTGGAATGGCGGCTACTTCGCTGTAACGCGAGAAGTGGTCCGTAAACACAATGATGTACTGATTTCCCTTTGATGTTTTGGGAAATGGTCCCAGTATATCCATTCCAGTTCTTTGCCAGGGCCTCTGGCATACTGGATATTTATGCATTGGAGCGGTGGATGGTACGTTGCCCTTATGCTTTAAACACGATGGACATTCGGCGATGTATTCATGTACCGTTCTGTTCATCTCGGGAAAATGGTATCGCTCCAAAAGACTTTTGATGGTGCGATCCGGCCCCATGTGTCCATAAAAAGGTGAGTCGTGACAAAGTCCAATGGCTATATCAACGAGATCCTTTGGTATCTCCACGAGGTCGTTTCCATCTTCGTTCCTGAAATGTACGAGCCCATCTTTGAGGTTGTACTGTTCTTTTACCTTCGATGGTTCCTTTTGTTCCAGGCGCGCCCGAAGGTTTTGGGTGTGTTGGTCCTGTTGTTGGGAGTATTGCAGACACTCGTAGTCGAACACAGGAAGAAGTCCTATTTTATTCACTCGGGCGTCGGGCTTGAGTCTCGACAATCCGTCTGGAATAACTTGCAGTTTTCCCGGTTTGTATACGATTTTCGCTGCAAAATCCTGAATCAACAGAGCCCATCTACTCAATCGTCCTTCAAGTAGCTTGTCCTTGAAGAGGTACGTGAGTGGCTTATGATCAGTCTTGATGGTTACATCGTAGCCATAGACGATATTTCGGAATTTTTTCAAAGCCCAATATACCGCTAGGGCCTCTCGGTCCGTAGTGGAATAATTCCGTTGAGGTGCAGAGAGAAGTTGACTGGCATAAGCAATGGGTAATTCCACACCGTCTACGTCCTGTAACAGGACGGCTCCTAGTCCATAGGAGGAAGCATCTGTGGCTATGATGAAGGGTCTTGTGTAATCAGGATATTGTAAAATGGGATGACAGGTTAGTTTATTAATTAAAGTTTCAAAGGCATGTTGGTGATCGGATTCCCAGTTAAATTTCGAATTTTTCTGGAACAAATTAGTAATGGGTTTAGCAATATTCGAAAATTGGGGGATAAAGTTCCGATAGAATCCGACAAAACCAATAAATGCACGGGCGTCGTCGATGGTCTTGGGTACAGGGTACCTTTCCAGGGCTTCGAGTTTGGCTGGATCAGGTTTAATTCCTGTGGACGAGAGTAGGAATCCTAGGTATACCAGGGATTCTTGTAAAAAATTGCACTTTGCAAGCTTCAGTTTAAGGTGTGCTTTTCTCAAGTGTGATAGCACATTATGAAGGCGTTGAAAGTGTGTTTTTATGTCCGAACTATAGACGATAATATCGTCAAGATACACGAGAGCTTCGACACCTAATAGGTCGGAAAGGACTATATTCATCAACCTAGAGAAATTAGCAGGCCCATTTCGGACTCCGAAAGGTAAAACCTGGAATTCGTAATGGCCTCGGTTAGTGGAGAAAGCAGTTAATGCCCGAGATTCGGGACTGACCTCCATTTGCCAATAACCTGATGCTAAATCGAGGGATGAAAAAAGTTCGCTTTCCCTACGTTCAGAATTGTTTCCTGCATGTTTGGAATCGGGAAACGGTCTGGGATGGTAATGTTATTCAGGCGTCTAAAATCTATACAAGGGCGAGATGTTCCGTCCTTTTTGGAGACGAGAATCATAGGAGCGGACCAGGGACTAGCTGAAGGCTGAATGACATCCTGCTCCAACATGTCCTTGATGTGTTCCTCAATAGTGACTAACTGAGAATGTGGAACCCGATAGGGAGGAATGAAAATGGGTTTGGAATTGGGTTCCAACTTGATTTCAAAAGGGACCAAATTAGTTCGGCCCAGAGGATCTCCGGTTAGGGCAATCACATCTTTATTTCTTATCAGGAAATCGAGAAGTGATTCCATTAGTTTGGGATCCTGTAAAGCTGGTGACTCCTGAAGGGAGTGCTTCAGACATTTCTTATATTCTTCTTTTAATATTGAAGGCTTTAATTCTAAGGAACTGGAAACACGATTTATCGTACTGATGGGGAAATCTGAATCTATTTCTACTGTGGAAACAGTTCCTATTTTCTGATTTGAAGTTAATTCTATAGGACTTTCTCCTTTGTTTAAACAAACAACAGGGATAGCTGAATTCTGACTCTGACTAAGGACTTGGGCAATAAGAACATCTCTTTTGAAATTACTTTTCTCTGTAATCAGAGTACGCTCTGACTCTAATAATTTTCCTTGACTGTTAACTACTTTTGCTAGGAAACAAATCTTCTCATAAGGTGCTACTGTTATATGCTCGGTAGGGCATATGAAAAATTGTGAATCTGATTCTGGTTCGGCGACTAAAATTTGCCTTATTGGCTGAACTGAAGCTGGCTGACTGGAAACTGACTGACTGGAAACTGGCTGACTGGAAACTGACTGACTGGAAACTGGCTGACTGGAAACTGGCTGACTGGAAACTGGCTGACTGGAAACTGACTGACTGGAAGCTGACTGACTGGAAGCTGGCTGACTGGAAGCTGGCTGACTGGAAGCTGGCTGACTGGAAACTGACTGACTGGAAACTGACTGACTGGAAACTGACTGGCTGGAAACTGACTGACTGGAAACTGACTGTCTGGAAACTGCCTGGGTTGATCCAACTGGATTCAACAACTGGAACTGATTACCCTGGGGTCTGATTTCTGGAGCGGTTGTCCCTCTGGATGCAACCGGCCGACTTGATCTGCTATCAAGTAGAGGGGGTTTCCTATTTCTTTCGGAAATCTGAACTGAGCTAAGTCTATTAGCATTAAGTTGTCTGTCATCCTCGCGGAGATGGTGTGTCCTATTTCGACACTTTACTAACTTTCCGGCTGGGTAAATCTCCCATTGATTCCGGTTAAAAAAATCCATCCCTAGTAGGATGTCTGTCTGAAAGGTGGCGACTGTGTCCACTATACAACATTTCGCGGGGTATACCGCGTTTCCAATTTCTAAATATAACTCAATTTCTCCGTATGTGGGTATGGGTGTGCCCGTAACTCCTCTAAGTTGGCAGGATGGTGCCTTAAGTTCATATTATAATTTGTACTCTCTAGTAATTCATCTACGCATTGTTTCTTAATTAACGTCGCGTGTGCTCCTGTATCTAGGAGAGCAGTTAAATCTTGGTTATCCGTACTACAATTTATTATTAAATCTAAGAGGTCCGCACCTATTATCCTGATGGGGAGTTTGTGTGCGTATCTGGGCTTACTACTGTAATTTAGGAGGGAGGAGGTTGAACTGCTGCCTCCAATGTAGGGTCTAAAAAAGGGCTCACATGGTTTTCTATGGGAGGACCTGGATCATATTCTACGGGGATATCATACGCTGAAGGGTGTTCTTGAAAACTGTTCTCTGGGGAAAATGATTCCTCCCCGGGTACTTCTACGTACCGAACTAGTTGACCTTGCTGGTTGTATTGGGGTTTATACATGGGGTAAGAGTGTGGGTGACCCTGTGGTCGTGATTTATTGGGTTGGTAGTTCGACTGAGGCTGGGAATGGACTGGTTTCTGGGGATTGGTGACTTTTGGGATACGTTTTGGGGACGTGGTTGGTTTGGTTTCTGAAAGTGGGGTCTATACCCTGCAGGGGCTTTATCAGCACACTTTTGGCGATCGCCACGGCGATGACCATGTTCGTGACAGTGGGAGCAATACGAGGGGTAATTACATTGACTTATCATATGCCCGAAACTATCACAGTTAAAACACTGTGGAGGAGGGCGTGTATTCTGGGTTTGGGGGGCTTGTTTCTGGGGTGTTCCCTGTATTTGCCTTGGTTTATATTGTTGTTGTTGTTGCTGTTTGGTGTGTTGTCTGCTGCTGAATATACTGTACAGGGGTTTCTCTACCCTTTCGGTAGGTTTGGTTTGCTAAATCGGGGTGATGTTCCCGTGTTTTGTTTATGGCTACACTGACAGGTTTGTCAACATTTAAAAACTCCTGAAACTTTTTTTTAGGCGCTCCGGGTAAGTTTTGGTAAATGGTTGTGGCTACTATTAGATTTCTTTGTTTCGAAGTAAAAGTTATGCCACATGCATTTTCTGCGGCCCGGAGGGCTTCTCCTACAAGTTTGTGTGTACGTGTAATAAAATTGTTTAAATCCTCGTGTTCCTCTTTCTTCCATTTAGCTTGGAAGACTGCTTCTAATGTGGCTAAGGGTTGTGCAAGGGTTATTTCTTTAAAAAATTCTAATAGGTTTTGTTTAAAATCGTCCCATGTTATAGCTTCGCTAATTGATGGGACGTAAGTGACTGTGTCATGGGCATTTCCCTCTTTAGGGTCAATAAATCTTTTTGCTTCTCTGATTTTTATATCATCATCGGTAATATTCTCGCGTAAGAAATGTTGCTCTAAAGACTCAACCCAAGGTCTTACGCGCGGTTCAACAAAACGATTATCTATGGTCCCCTTAAAAATTAAAACAGTATGAGGAAGATTTACTAATCTGCCTAAGTTAATATATGCTGGGGCGGGGGTTTGAGACTGAGACATACTGACTTGTGTGTTTGGGAATATGTTTGAAGGGCGCGGGGTAGGTGGAAAAATGGGTGTAGGTAATTCTTCGATGTCAGAAAGCGCACCGTCTGAATCGCTCATATGTGAAGGTACTTATTAATGTTCTAATTAGGTCTGCTTGACCGATCTTAATTCATGGAATGATCACTTAAGGGGTTTTCCTAACTACACTATCTAAAAAAAATAATGCACAACAATTTGCCTAACTCGGGGAAAATTTGAAAAGATTGCAAAAAAAAAAAATGTAAACAAAATTTCACTCAAATGTACGTGATGGTATGGTAATACTATGTTTGGTACATTAAATAAAATTATACTATACTAACTAGAATAGTAAAAATAACTGAAAATAACTGTGACAATACTGTTTTCAATAAAAAGAGTGTATCACTGGTGTCTGAAGTGTTCACTGTGTTTTTTGTTAATTCTGGCTCAATACTAAATATTAATTGTTAATAATAATGACTTTTCAAATGTTTAGAAATTATTTTAAAAAAGAGTTTTGTACTTAACAAGATTCCTACGGCGAAATCCTTAGAGTGTGTCCTGAAGACGTGTCTTGCTGGCCACTTGTTCCTGGATGAAAACTAGGCGTGAAGAACTTGGAGTCGTGACGCACCGGTTCAAGGGTGGATGTGACGAACTAGAAGTCGTGACACGCCGGTCAACTGGGTGGATGTGACGAACTAGAAGTCGTGACACGCCGGTCAACTGGGTGGATGTGACGAACTAGAAGTCGTGACACGCCGGTCAACTGGGTGGATGTGACGAACTAGAAGTCGTGACACGCCGGTCAACTGGGTGGATGTGACGAACTAGAAGTCGTGACACGCCGGTCAACTGGGTGGATGTGACGAACTAGAAGTCGTGACACGCCGGTCAACTGGGTGTTGGTTCTGGTTCCAGGGTCTGGAAGACTGGAAGAATCCTGGAGTCGTGAAGATCCTGGTTAAAGGGTCGCCAGTTGTTAACCCCTCCGTCTATGGCCCTGGGGTGGTTCGGATTGACGGGGGTTCTGGTTTAGGAGGCAAGCAACGGATGTGTGACTTGAAGTGGTTTTTCTTCTATGTTACTCTCCGAGTTCTTCTATAGTGGCTCGGAGGACTCTGGTAGATTTGCAATCTAAATGCTGAAGGTTCCGGATTCTTCTTATAGCGTATCCGGAAAGTTTTCTAAGTTTTTCTGAAGAGAGCAAGGCTCGAAGGGGACAATAAAAAGTTTCTTCAACTTGTAACTTTACTGCTAAAAGATACAGGTAGTGCTCAGCCTCTGAATTAGCTTCTGAATGCCAATGGATTAATTTTAATGGGTTTATATACCCAAAAACTGCTAACATTATTATTATTAAATGCTAAGAAGGCTGTATTATTTTTGCACAATATTTGAAAATAAGTAAATTTTTTAGCTGTGGTAAGGCTTGAACGAGTAAACAAAATATTTGAAGACGAAACCATATTTTTATCTTAAACCGCGACTTTTCAGATCTGATGTTATCATGATCTGCCAAGTTAACTAAAAGTGGAAATCGGACTATGCATCTTTACACTAAAATATGCATATGAGTGAAATTTTAAGGTTTAAGATGTACAATTTTAATGCTTAGGCAAGACATGATCTCATTGTTTATAACGAAAGAGAGTGTATACAAAATGTGAACATTGCAAAGCTTAACAGGATTCCTTATTAAGCGAAATCTAAAAAAATGATTATGAGATTTTAAAAAACAACAGGTCACCAATTATTTAGCAAAGTAGAAAGCGAATCAAATATTTTATCCAAACTCGCGTTGGGCGATTTTGGTCCTTATGTAAAAATGAATACACACACGTACATACATATGAGTATAGGCATTATATAAAGTTAAATATATAAGATTATACATGAACCATATAACACATGAATTTTTAAAATGGATACTTTTTCTTACAATGGATACAGAGACTATATAAATGAATACAAGAATTACATGAAGGATAAGATAATATAGGAATATGGGAATTATTTATGGTTCATTTTTACACATATTATATATATATATTATATATATATATATATATATATATATATGATGAATAAAACCACGAAGGAAAGGAAACACAAAATGGTGCTCAAGCGCTTTCGTCTAATGACATCCTCAGGAACACTGAAGTACATAAAAAGGTTAAGCCTATATATAGGTTACAGAAAGAAAAAAAGAAAAAATAAATAACATACATACACACACACATATATATATATATATATATACATATATATACATACATATCTATATATACAAATACATACATACATACATACATACATATATAAATACAATAAACAGAGAAGTAAAAATAAAAAATTAAAAATTAAAACCTTAAAGGATTACCAGTGAGGCGTACAGATTTGTAAGGAAAAATATCGATTTTTAGCACAAGATCAAATGGATTATAAAAATAAACAAATTTATACTGGAACTGCCCGGGTTTTAACACACTGCTGCCGTGGGTCAGGTTTCGATATATATAAAAAAAATAAAATGCAAATTAAAAGTTAATAAAGTAGAAGATAAGTTTACCAAAGATTTAATGTTTTACCCTTCTTATCTAAATCTGTTTTAAAGGAATTCAAAATAACAGGATCGAGTTGAAAAAGACCTTTGCTTATGTTGAAGTTATTTGAAAGTTGGATAATGGCAGACTCAAGAATATTTCTATTAACAATGTTGCTTGAATGGAATAAAACTGAAGCATTATTCCAATCAATACAGTGGGCTAACTCTGACAAATGGACAAAAAGGCACTGGACAACTGTCCTGTTCTAACGGAATATTGATGCTGTTTTATACGTGTGTGCAAATCCTTTCCCGTCTGACCTATGTAAAAGGAATCACATTGTTTACAACCAATTTTATAGATAATGCCTGAATTATTGGTAGGGCTATTTTTTACTATGATATTTTTCACAATATTGTTATATGAAAATACTACATTAATATCCAAAAGTTTAAGTACATTAGCAATGCCTAAAAAGCCCGGGAAAAATGGAAGTACTAAAATATTTTTTGACAAAGTACGAGTGTTAATATTGACACGATAGAAAGTTCGTTTTGCCTTGTTGAGACAAGATTCCATAAACGCAGATGGATAACACAAATCACTTCCAATACCGTTGATTTTTTCCAATTCGGCATCGATGTATTCCGGACTGGCGATCCTAAGGGCGGGAGAAACATTGATGAAAATATGGCCTTCTTAGTGGGGTATCATGTCCCGAGTAAAAGTGTACGTAGGACAAATTGTTTGTCGTTTTCCGATAGATACTAAACTTAAAACCTGGGCTTTCCCTATGTACACGCACATCCAAAAATGGGATTGAATTGTCTTGCTCAACTTCTAAAGTAAACTTAATGGAGGGGACTTGATCATTTAACTGAAGGAGGAAGCTATCCAGGTCACGATTCATGGGCCAGATACACAAAATATCGTCGACGTACCGCAACCAAGGGATGCCAACCCCCAGGATTCTCGGAATATAGGTAATTTCGAAAAACTCCATATAAATATTGGAGAGGAGGGGCGATAAGGGGTTGCCCATAGCCATCCCAAAAACTTGTTGATAATACTCGTTATTGAAAGTGAATTTACAGTCTTTGATGCAAAGCTTAATGAGTTCCAAAACAATGTGTGAAGGTAGTGGCAGGTCATACTTATGTAATTCTTGGGAGAGAAAGTCAAGCATATCGTCAATCGACACTTTTGTAAACAATGAACAAACATCAAAACTGATCAATTTATCGTTAGTTTCAGTACGTGCATTATTCAATTTTTCCGTAAGATCCATGGAATTTTTTACATGTGAATCAGAGATAGTTCCGAGAATGGGGGACAAGACTTTGACAAGCCATTTGGAGAGTTTATAAGTAATAGAGCCCACCGAGCTAATAATAGGGCGCATAGGGTTACCAGGTTTGTGGGTTTTAATAAGACCGTAAAGGTAGGGCAGAGCAGGTGAAGTGGACATGAAAAGCGGAATTAAGTCCTTATGATCTTTGAGAAGGCGTTTCAAGCCACTATTAAATGATTTGATGACGTCATCCTGCGGGTTCTTCCTAAGTTTGGTGTATGTGGCGGGGTCCTGGAGAAGCTCGTTCATCTTTCCGATGTAGTCCACTTTGTCCATAATAACTATGGTGTTAGCCTTGTCTGCTTTAGTAATATGAAGCTCCCCATCTTTTTTTAATTGTGAGAGGCTATTGCGAAAACGTTTAGGAAAGTTATCTTCGTAATTACCATTCGCCGCACTATAAACGAGGCCTTTAACTATGTTAAACAAATACTGAGGGAGATTACACTGTTTTTCAAAACACGCGAGACTGTAACAAATTTGTAAAGCCGAAGGTTTTTTAACAATATGTATTTGTATATATAGATATGTATGTATATATATATATATATATATATATATGTGTGTGTGTATGTATGTTATTTATTTTTTCTTTTTTTCTTTCTGTAACCTATATATAGGCTTAACCTTTTTATGTACTTCAGTGTTCCTGAGGATGTCATTAGACGAAAGCGCTTGAGCAGCATTTTGTGTTTCCTTTCCTTCGTGGTTTTATTCATCATAAATATTTTTCACGTGTTACTTTCGTGAAATAATTTTCATATATATATATATATATATATACTGTGTGTGTGTGTATTAGGGCGGAGTGAAAATGATAATTTACAATGGCACAATGATATTTTATTGTATGATAGTTTTGGCTGAGAAAAACGAATATGATGATACAAATTGTGCCACGTTTCTCCAACTGCCCCATTTTTGCATGAATACAATTTAACAAACACAGAAAATGTCATTATGAAACCACAATTATAAATTTGTATAACTTTAATATATTATTTTGCGTCATTCCCAGATTTAAGTATTCCTGCCAAGGTCGTACTGTATACTTGTACGCATCGTGTCTTCTGACTCCCCAGGCATCACAGTTCGCCTGACAGCCAGCTGCAGTAGTTGTCCCCAAGCTACAGAATCCAGAGGTAAGAAGCTTGTGAGCATGCTATGAGAAATGAGATAAAAAAATATTCTATTTGACTGACGTGAGTAAACTGAGTAAGTATTTGTTGTTTTTCCTCAAGCAATTAAAATTCACTGAAATTTATTTGAATTTTTGTTCTTATTTTTCAGTTAATAATTCACCTATAGAAGAGTAGAGATGGACTCAGCATCCCACACACCAGTATCTCCACAACTGAAACAACATCCTTCACATTAAGCTAGCAACATCCCCTTTTGCAGCAACTCTACACCAACAGCTTTCCATGCAGCAGCATCTACGCTTTCAAGTTCCCCATGCTATTCAGCAAGGAAAAAAATTTGTGAGCTCAATGCATTCTAAGCAACATTGTATGTTTGGAACGCTTGAGAAGTTGTCTCATAATATTTTGCCAACTAATTTACGAGTGGATCGGTACTGTCTCTATCTTAAAGAAAGGAAAAATGCAGCGACCAAGCCAATCACCAGACAAATAACTCAAGAGCTACTAAAACTTTGGCAGCAAGCATTAATCTCTCCCCACAGTTCAGGAAAAAGCTGTGTTTCAAAAGGTAGCAAGATTCATAGGAAGAGGAGCAACGTTGAGTAAATGAAAAACATCAGTTAATTAAAAAATTAATATATGAATAGTCTCAGTAATTTGTTTGATATACTCGTATGTGCCCGTAAATGTAATTTAAAATCTCATACAGACATAGGATGCAGTGATGATTGTAAGGAAATTCACATAGATTGCATAATATGTCGGAGAGATAAAAAAAAAAGTACCAAAAGAGGAATTACAGTTTCTCTTTGATCAGAGGAGTGATCGTAAAATGTACATAGGTAGTGTAGATGTGCATGCCACACAAATTTTAGGAAAATTTTAGGAAAGCGATACAAGAGGAAGCTCTCAGAACAAGTAAAGAAAAGAAAACCATCAATCGTTCCACTGAAGTTCAACCTTTGAGTTCAGTAGAAAATTCGGGTCTTTTCCGTTTGGGGGCTAGCAGCGAATTTTAATGAAAATCGGTATACTAATGTAGTTTTGGTCACTGATTTCAAAAATAACTTT
Source organism: Bathynomus jamesi (assembly GCA_023014485.1). Classification (NCBI taxonomy): domain Eukaryota; kingdom Metazoa; phylum Arthropoda; class Malacostraca; order Isopoda; family Cirolanidae; genus Bathynomus; species Bathynomus jamesi. The sequence continues at coordinate 1,087,792 of JAJOZX010000102.1, forward strand.
CTTTTTTTGGAGAAATGAAAAACAAACATGTTAGAGCACCTTAAATAATTAATATGTGTTTTAACTAGCTTAAACTAGTTACAGAGGATTGTGTTAAATTTAGCCGGAGTTACAAACTGCTACTGTTTATGAAAAAGTGCTCTAAGTGTGGGAAAGTGTGTTCCTTTGATAAAAATACCCAGTTCTTTCGTTGCCAAAAGCGTCGGTCAAACGGTAAAAACTGAAGATTGTGGTTTTGAAAATACTGCAAGCCAAATGAGAATGTCTTTGCGGCATGTTGCAATGCAGGCAGATAGAGTTGATGTATTAGATCGTGCTACTGATGCTATTGCAACTGCAACTTTGATAGACGTTGGTATGATCACCAAAGTAGATGACCATCTCGTAATAGACAAGTAAAGTGCGGAGAGAAAGAGAAAGACTTCGAAAAAAATTGAAAAGTGATAAAGTGAATCCTATTACTTCTATATACTGTACTTCGATGGTCGAAAGGATCAGACTTTAAGTAAAGCGAAAGTCAATGATAGGTGGTACAGTGAAAAGAAGAGTGAAGAACACTATGTAATGATTGCTGAACCAGGTGGAGAGTACGAGTATATTACCCATCAGACACCAGCATTGAGTAAGGCTGCAGACAGCAAATTCAGTATTGTCACTTATTAAAGAGAGACATCTACAAAATGATATGGTTGTAATAGGCTGTGATAGCACAAATACCAACACTGGTTATAAAGGAGGTGTGATTCATGTTATGGAGAAAACACTTGGGAGGCTATTTCAATGGTTCATTTGTATACTTCATACAAATGAATTACCTTTAAGACATTTTTGAAACATTGGATGGCACAACATCCTTTGTTGGTCCTATTGGGAAAGCCATTCAAATTTGTGAAACAATCCAGCAGTACAATTCAAGCCTATAACTAGTGGTAAAGAACTATTACATCTGCCACAACACATTGTTGATGATCTTAGTGGAGATCAACAGTACTTATACCGCATTATTTCAGCAATTAGAAATGGTACAGTTGATGAACACCTTGCTCATGTAAAGCCAGGTCCTCTTAGTCGTGCTAGATGGCTAACTCCTGCTAATAGGGTTTGTAGGGTTTATGTTTCAACAGTGAAATCAACAAAAGAAACTTTACACAATAACATACTTCAATGTGGTAAATTATGGTCCTAATTGGTTTGACATTTAACCGACAGATAATTTAACCGACAGTGAATTATGGTCCTAAGTGGTTTGACATTTAACCGACAGTTATCCGAATCATCAGAAAATTTTATATTCAGTTAGCTCTAGTAGGATGGGCGCAAAATGGACGAGTGCAAGAATGTTGCAATGCAATTACAAATGTTGATCAATGTTGTAAATGAATATGCAGCAAAGGGGGAGAGGTTATGCAATGAAGGGGGTTATGCAACATAAATGTTGCAAGGGTTATGCAACTTGGAGGCGGAGTTATCCCCCAAGAGAAAGAGAGGACAAGGAGAGAGAGGTGTTCGCCTGGCAGGAACCAAGCGCATATTAAGACTTCATCTGAGCGCCCGCTGTCTTATAAGGTGTAAATCCGCCAATTGGCTTAGAAGGCGTAAATGGCTTGTTCAGGTGCACAGGATGAATTGCCAGAGTGCGCTATTTATTTAACTAAAGCATATATTATTGATAGTTGGCTTAGAAATCCGTCAGTTGGCTTAGAAGGCGTAAATGGCTTGTTCAGGTGTATATGGTTGAGTTGCCAGATAGCGCTATTTATTTAATTAATGCATATATTCTTTACAGTTGGCTTAGAAATCCGTCAGTCGGTTTAGAAGGCGTAACCAGCCATTTGGTATAACTAAATAATATCGTTTACAACCAAAATAATTAAATAAAACATCATTACATCATTCTGTTTATTTAGACGAATTATTGGAATCAGAAATATATAGAAAATAAATATGCAATCAAACGATGGAATATACAGTACATGGCTATTTAAAATGATTCATCCGATTTCAACTGAGAATACTTCCGTACCTATCAACCGTGCATCAACTGGGCATACACCACATGAAAGAGGAAATCTCCGAGTTTTACAAAATCACCGCGAGAGGGTTCCAAAGTCACGCCGTGACCTAGCCTAGCAACAAACAGTCAGTGTGAAAATGGCGTCCGCGCAGCAGAAGGCGTTTTGTATGTTGCAGTTTTCGAGCTGTAAATCGGTAGGTCGCCAGATCTTACACCGTGCGACTTCTTCCTTTGGGGGTACGTTAAGGATACTGTGTACGTGCCACCGTTGCCCACATCTTTGGATGAGCTCTGAACTCGCATTGTTACTGCCGTAGAGTCAGTGACAACGGACATGCTGGAGCGAGTATGGGAGGAATTCGACTATCGTGTCGACGTTGCTCGTGTAACTAGGGGAAGTCACATAGAGTATTTATGAGGTGAGAGACAAAATTTGGACAGTTTTTCTTTTGGTTGATGTATCACAAATCACTCTGTATTTGTAACATTAAAAAATATTCTCATTTGAAATCAGGTGAATCATTTTGAATAGCCCTGTATATGATCAAAAAAATAAAATAAAAAATAATAATAGTATAAGAAATATGAACGAGGACTAGGTATATAATAAAAAAAATTTAATAAAAAATAATATAACCATCAATATAACAGTACAGGAGAAATATATATATACAATTATATTAAATAATTAAATATATTGAAAATAAATACATACACTTTATCTTCTACTGCACTTAACTAAAATAAAAAAAAATAAAATGGAAAATAAGAAATACAAAACGATGGAGTATAAACATCAATATAGCAGTACAGGATATATATATATATATATATATATATATATACACACAATTATGTTAAATAATTAAATATATTGAAAATAAATATCAAAATAACAAAGAAGTTACCGTTAGCCACAACGTCATTATTAAATACAAGTTTATAAACACTCCTTTCCAATCGAGGGTTTATTTTTACCAACCAGAGCTTTTCAATCGTGAACTCTTTTTCACACTGCATAGCGGCAGTTGAAATAATGTTCTAAGTCGTTACGACAGCTGCTCATTATATTAAGAAATAGTTCTTCAGGGTGAACGGTGTAGGTGAGCTCAGCCCTGTGCCGCTCAAGTGCTTTGTACCAAAGTTCATGATATTTCAAAGAGTCTAAACCTTTTAAATAAGCATCCAGCTCGAGACCGTTCTCGCCTTGTTCAGTCCTACACTCGGTAAACCCATCGAGCAGAGCGGTGTATGCATATTCAAGAACCGTATCAAAATAAAGCATATCCGTAATACGCGCGCGTCTAATATAGGCTTCAGCTTGCGGAATCCGACGATTTCAAACATTCTGTCGAGGATGAAACGGTTTCGCGTAGGGACAAGAGCGTTATTATCAGAAGCATTCTTCCACATCAGTCGTATATCAATGCAAGGCTGATCGTTATTTATACACAACGTACAAACAACGGCATATGAGGGGGGAGGGGGTGTCACTAATCTGCTCTCTTCTTGTACCTACACCTGCAGGATCTTTATAACGATCCTCACTCCACTTCTCAACTACCACGAAGATTCAGTTCATCTCCTCAACCCTTAAATAAACAACATTCCGTTTGTTTGTTTGTCTACAAGTCGTTTCCAGTACATAGTTAATGGCACCGGTTTTACGCCTGAACACGCGCAACGACTTCGTCACGGACACATCGTACACGGCGTTGAGAATGCTGCTCAAAGGAAGTTCCATCGTATTCAAGGAGCGCACGTCCAGTCGGTTCAAGCTCTGAGATGACTATGAGCCACATGCAACGGATCGGCTCGACGGGAGGAATGAGTCACACCATAAGCTAATGAAACGTGTACGGCGCTGTTCCAACATGTAAGAGAATACTTGTATCCCATTATACTGGGTAGATGTTTTGAGAAATTTTCCGGTACGTGAAGCAATATCGGTTTTAAGGTTTTATCACTCCCACTCCCCAGAATACGCACCAGACATTTTTGCATAGGGGGGATTTTCACAAACTACACACATTTTATTCACACTCCGGCGCACTATTTGAGAGAAACATATAACCATATTTTTCCTTTTTGCTTAGCATGCGATACTCATCTCTAAATTCTGTTAAATGTTCACGCAGACCTTTAGCCACAACCTCACTACAAACCTCGTCATGATATATATTAATGTAGTAGTAAAAATACTTAAGATTCTCCATGATGACAAGATTTACATTCTCAGTCGCAGGGTACGAGTGCTCGGTATGATGCAACATGACATAATATCGCTTGTCTCCTCCACCCATCAACAAGACTCACTAACCATATCCGTTTCTTCTCTTCTGCACGTGTTGTTTCTTCTACTTATAAGTATATGTAAGCTTTTATAAAGTTTAGTCCTACAACATAGTTCAATACATCACTTGTACCACGAAATCTTGCAATGCTCTGGCCAGAGTCCTTCGCACGATTCAATGTCGCCTTAATTAAAAGTATCAAAGGAGGGTGGAATAACGAGTTTTTCAGTATCCACCACATCTTGGCACTTTACCGAATACTACTTCATAAACGTCGAACACGCAATATTAAAGGTAGCCATTACTATTTTTCGTGTACGCGGGAGAATACACGTCTGAGATCCAGGGCTTGCTGCGATCAACTGAGCACGCAGGGAATAGATATGCCCAGGTAGTAGCAAGAGTCATGTGACCAATCTTACAGTGGGCGGAGCTTAGAACTTTCTCCTGTACACACGCTGGACGGAGCTTAGAATTTTCTCCTGTGTACACACACACACACACAAACACACATAAAGGAGAAAGTGAAACGCTAATTAAAACACGATTAATTTAATGAACGAAATATTCAAGGTGTGTATATATATTTACAAATACGTGTAATAAATAAGTTAACAATAGACATATCAAAGATTATGGTAGCCAAAGGGTACGGTATCATAGGTACCAGGCACCTGGTAACGTTTCCTATAGGTGTTACGGCACACCTTTGTACCCCTAAGTTCCTTCACGCCCCCCAGCTTCTGCGCCCGAAAATTGTGGGTACCTACAGTTAGTTGGAGCGGCCGGTCGCCCTCATCATCATCCAAGCACACTAGATCCTTCAACGAATCAAAGTTAACAACCCGCCGATTCGCCTGATTGAGCGTGATACCCTTAGCCTTTACGATATATTTCATATCCTCCCCCACTCTCACCTGTACCCCATAAGTTTTTGCCCTGTTGAGACAAAAGAGTCGGCGTATGCGATGTCTCCATACTCATCCTTGATCTCATCAGTCAACTGTCCGAGGAATTCACCAATAGGAGGCATGTATTCACCCTCCCTCGCTGTGAATATCACACTATCTGTCTCGGCGTACAAAACCCTCCGCCCAAGAGAATGCAATAGGCTCCAAAGTTTGATGCGTGCGTAGGCCGTTGTGAAGCTGGCTACAGGTATGTTTGTAACCCGTGATGTATCTGTGGCCAATTCGGTATTGTTGTACTTTATTATGTAAGTATTACCTACATTCACGATTTCCATGACCTCTTTATCGGGAGCGTTAGCATAATCCCAGACTTCACTATAACTTTGTGCGAAATGAACGTTCCCTTTGCCAGTATTCTATGCAAATTTTCCACAAAGACTGTTTAGACACAACTTTGCACTAAAGCGCTTGCCAGGGTTCATTACAATTTGGGATCGGTCAAGTTGTATACCTTTACGGTCACGGTAACGTTGAATATAGGCCGATTTTTCATCTTCGGTACAACTCCTCGCGGATACCCTGATGCTTCGACCTTATCCTTCAAAAAAGCGTTTATATTTGGCGTGAAAAGGTTGGGTAGCTTCTGAAACCTCCACACCTCATGTATCTTCAATATTCTGTAGCCATGGCGAACAGCTAGATCCAGCTCTGGACTTGTATATACACCTCTGATCTTACGCTGGTTGGCTGTATGATTACATTCCCCATTGTTCTCCTCTGCGCACTTCACGCACAAGGGAAACATGAGCTTGTGATCGATAACGACGGGTAAAATCGGCATCCATAAATCGCGTTTGGGGAGCACATCTACGAAAGAAAGGCCGAAATAGTACCCGTTCAAATTTGTTGAGAACACCTCAATGGTGAGCAGATCAGTTCCCACCAGTTTCTCAGGTGCACCCATGGGGTACGGATTGTTCTTCATCACGTAGGGATATAAAGAACAGAAGTCGTAGTAATGGAGTTTCACGCCCTCCGTAGGCGGAAAGTATAGGTTGAAGGGATTTGTACGCCCTCCGAACAAGCTACCACCGCATTTAAGAGAATCCAGCACCATTGAACGTTTCATCGTGTTTATTTCTTCACGGTACTGTTCATCTCTTTCCATCCGTGCATCATACTCATGCTCCCACAAGACTTTGTGAGTGAACTGGGAGCCTAAAAGTTGATCGCAGGTGTGGGTCCACGCAAGACTGTCGGCAGGAGATCTACCATGGATATCTCCTAAGATTCCACACTCAGGACGGGGGTATCCGTGCCACCAGCAACCGTTAAAGGAGTACACAGTCTTCTCACCAGTGGTACGGTTTTCACTTAGACCATCAACCCAAAAAACACGACCATTATCCTTAATGGGTACTTCACCCGTGTTGCGGGCATGCTTTATGTATACACCTTTCTGCTGCTGTAGGTGTATGAGCCAGTAAATAGCCTTGTGCCCATAACTGCGGGGATTGTTTCTGTGGATAACGGCTAAGGTGTCTTTAGGCATGAAGTTATTCTTGAATACCGTAAAACATAATGAGGCGATCGTGGTTGCGACTTGCAACGGATTGCATTTGAAACGGCTATGTACATCCTTCTAAAGGCCTGGAAACATACTCTAAGCACGCGTACATCATTCACGCAATAACGCTCACATTCATCAGCTATATTATAAGGATTAGATTCGTTAAAACTGTTGTAGTATCGGTCAAAATCTTCACGTTCATCTGTACTCATCCATTCATAGTTAAAGTAATGTTTGGGTGGAGGTAGTCCTACGTAATTTAAAGTTTCGCTAGTGAGGAATGTGTAAGGGAAATATCCTTTTGAAACTTCAGCGGCTACGCCCATCACCTTGGGTAGCTTTGCTAATTTACAAGGTGTGAATAATAAAGTGTCTTTAAACTGTACATTACCTCTTATTTGCATCTGTATTAGTTTGGTGCCTCTTTTCAATGGATCACCTGTAAATATCTCAGATGACTCGTGCTCAAGCAACTCCTTATAAATGAACTGTGTCAAATTTTGCCCCGTTATGGGCGAGAATATACACAGTCATTTTTTTTAACTTGTCCGCTAATGACAATATAGGACACAAAGAGTTTCATAGGGCTATCGTGGGCATTCGTTTTAAAAACGTTTGTCCGTTTGCCACATTTGTGACACTCATCACACTCGATCTCCATACACTCATCACAGATAGTCTGGCTTACAAGTAAATGTGGAATAACGTCTTTGGTTTCAGCGTTCGTATATGTTTCTATGTCGTAGTACACAGTTATACAAGGGCTAGTTTTAGGTTTAGCGTCTTTCATATAACATACATGCTTTACTCCAACCGCCTTATATTTCTCATGGCATGTAGAACAGTGAATTTCATCACATTTATGCTTGAAATTCCGACACTTATCCATCATATGAAACATACCACATTCACAGATTCTCATTTTCTTGCACGTGCCAATTGATTTATGGAGCTCAAAACAGTTATTATTGAAAAATGTGCGTCTACACATCACAATCCCTCTTTTCAGCTTCAACTACACGGCTTTCACATTTGGAGCTTTTACATTACTCATACCATGTGGCAATCTTTACAATGTTTCATTATATCATCCGCAAACTCGATACATCCCTTACACAAATCATGATGTCGTCCATATTTTCGATTTTTATCATAACTCGCGGAAAGGTCCCTTATATTACGGATGGGGAGATATGTTGTTCCTGACAGGCCTAAAATAAGTAGGGGTCTTGTACGATCTCTCACACTGCTTTTAAAAACATACACAGTCCTACGACGATCATCCATTCTAAATACAACTATACGAGCATTCATTTCCTGTTCTACCCTTCTCAGCTCTTCATGACCCATATTACAGTCAAATTCAAGTTTACAGTCTACAGCTAGTTTACGGGCACGCTCCACTACCGTAGGCAACCAAATGTTTTTGACCCTTGTATTTAGTACAGTAAACATACGGGCCAAGACTACTGCTATAAAGCCGCAACCACGATTGAAGTTAAGGAGTATAAGGTGTGGCACTATGACCCGCAACACGGAATACACGGTCAATATTTACCGTGAAGTTGTCCATATTGAAGGTTATACTACTTTGAGAGGCCTGCATTATACGGCCTAATATATACTCTATATCTTCAGCTGCCAAGTGTCTGAACGGTATTACTACCCAAAAATCATCTACATCTCTGTCATCTGACCCGAATCCGAAGGACAGCCTCGTCCTGACTTCACGTTCGTCGCAGTTCTGAAGGGCAAACGCCACAATACGTTCAACTATGCGCCGTAGTCCGTGTTCAACACCATTGCTATGCATGGATCTAGGATCAACCCTGACTATATAGCTAGGCCGGGCTGAAACTCAAGATAGAATTAATCAGTCATTAACAGTTGGCTTTTGATATAAAAATAAGATTCCTGAAAAAATAATTGGTGGCCACCAACGTGTCTCCGGCCACCACCGTTTTTGTAAAAACATCTAATGCCGCACTAGCAAAATCAGGAAAATGGCAATATCTCTTCTTCTGAACATGCTAGAGAGATAGTTTGCATACCAAAAGATGTAGAATTTGATTTAGAACAAATTATTAAGAGTGGTATGTTTTCATAAAACCTTTAGTTTTTGAGTTATTTTAGAAAAACTAATTTTTGGGGCCCATAGACCCCCTTTCGACGGACCTTAGTGACAAAAGAAATTCTAAAATAAGCATGATTTGGCTTTTTGATTATTAACATCGCCCTAAAAGGATGTTGACATGGACATAGTGATCACATGATATGACTTTTCCTTGTTATCTTGCATCCATTATGCTTGATTAAAGAATAGAGGGTGGGGCTGCTTCATGAACTTTTTTTAAACGTAATAAATTGAAAACTTTTTTTTTTTCAGGTGCCTTTGTTATAAGTTTCCAACTGCAATTTGTCATTGAATTCAACATTTGCAATATAAAGTATGACTTCTACAAGGAAAACAGTTGCTAAAGTACTTGGTGATGTACGTTTTATGCCAGCAGAACAGTTTCCTTTAGGGAAATTGCCTACGTTGAAGCAAGTTATTGAAAGGTGTTTATGTTTCGGAGACTATAAAACAGATGCTGTACTGAGAGCTACTTCTGAGGAATTGCATAAATTGCGGGTCACATATAATGTTTATCCAATATCAGTAAATGCCATACAGAGCCGACTGAAAACCCAAATAAAGGAATTCAACCGCCTTCTGAAGTATGACAAAAAGAAAAGGGGACCTAAATATCAAGATCTGGATGATTTTCTGAAAACTGTAAACGTTTTATTTGACATATATCAACATGATCACAAACTGTTGGCAGATACAGAGAAAAAGCACTTACTAAAAATGACTGAATCTGATTACCAGTTTTATGAGGTAGGTCTGTTGATTGAATTTCAAGTTGTAAATTATTAATTAATATTAATTAATTACCAATTATTAATATTATCAATTATTAATAATTTGCTACAATTTTTAAAGTGCATTTAATAAGTTAGTAATATCAATAATACACTATTAATGATGTTAATGATAAGTAATATTTTTAGTATTTTCTCATTTTTGTAAGAATTTCAATTTACATATAGAGACCCATAGATAAAAGATACATTATAGTGTAATGAAATATAATCACTTTGTAGGACCAGAAAACAACTAGGCATGGTTACTGTACCCTGAAAGAAGTCCCAGAAACAGCCACTGTTCTGTGTCTGAGGGGAGTTATAGAGGATTTTGATGATGAATCTGGTAGTAGCAATGATTTTGCAGGTGGAATAATTGAAAGTGATGATGAGAATGAAGAGGATCATGAAGGTGGTACTGATGAATATCCTGCTATAGATGAGAATGTTAGGGTCTTTAGAAAGCCAATCATCAATTTCAAAGCTTCTGCATACCACAAGCTGTCTGCTATGTCCCAATGAGAAATTGTTCCACCTGTATTAAAAGAATTCAGTAAGGATGAACTGCGTGATATCATTAATACCGCATTGAAACTGGATCACGAGTGCCACAGTCAGAATGTTGAAAGGCACATCAAGCTTGTCACTGAAGTATCCTTGGCTGTTGTAGGTCATGAGCGTAGAGATGGTCTTATTAGAAACAAAATTAGATCACGTAAATTAATGAAAGATTTTGTGTCTAAAAAATATTTTAAGTTCTAGATTATTATTTATCATGGTAAAATATGACAAAATGACAATTTGTTAATTGTATAATTTAATGTTTGGCGTTTTGGAATGTCAAAAAGCATTTTCAATGAATTTAAAATGGCTGATTTTGATTGATTTTGATTGCTGATTGAAAACCACTAATACATGTCAATTTGCAGCTTGAGAATGTTTTATTGTGTTGACATTCAGTTGAAAGGGGGTCTATGGGTCCAAAAAATTAGTTTTTCTAAAATAACTCAAAAACTAAAGGTTTTATGAAAACATTTCACTCTTAATAATTTGTTCTAAATCAAATTCTACATCTTTTGGTATGCAAAGCATCTTTCTAGCATGTTCAGAAGAAGAGATATTGCCATTTTCCTGATTTTGCTAGTGCGGCATTAGATGTTTTTACAAAAACGGGGGTGGCTGGACACACGTTGGTGGCCACCAATTATTTTTTCAGGAATCTTATTTTTATATCAAAAGCCAACTGTTAGTCACTCTGATAAATTAAAATCAAACAAAAATTATAGTTTCAGCCCGGCCTACTATATACCGATTTCTAGTCAAGGCTGGGGTGGGGTTAGCGGTGCGCACCAACTCGAATGTTATGCCATCCTCAACAGAACGAGAAGCTGCTGTGGATATCGAGGATGTACCCGGAATTGAATCAGGAATAAGGGGGTATATTTGAAGAAGGTACTATTGTCGGGGTTGTGTCGTAAGACGTAGAGGGTTGAGGCTCTATTACTGGGGGTCTAACAACCGGCGCAATCCTGGCGCGCTTTATACCTGACGTCGTAGGCTCTTCATCATGCCTCCGCTTTGAATTGGCGCGTGCTACAAGTATCGCTGGTGAGGGTTCGTCAGCGGGGATGGATTCTGTGATCACAACTACACTGTCGTCGGGGTCATCTGTAATATCGATGATGGGGGGCTGTACCTCATCATCATTCACGGTTCTGTGGGAGAAAAGAAAAGCAAGACTGTAGAATATAAGGGTCATCACTTAAATATTTATTATATTTTGTAAATGATCCACTTAGGAGTGTGACGTGTTAGAAATGGATTCTGTAGAAAAATTCAGGTTCACGAGCCCATCCACATGTATTATATATGGCCCTACAGGATGATAAACTATGTTTATGCTTAAAATCATTAAAGAAAAGGGAGCGATGTTCTCAAAATTTGTGCATAGAGTTATATGGTGCTATTCGACGTATCAATCAGTGTTCAACGAGTACCAAGATGATATTTTGTTCCACAGAGGTGTATATGACATTAATTCGTTAAAGGGAAATGAACATGCAGTCATTGTAATTGACGATCTCATGTTGGAAATGGATAAAACGTTTGCCGAGACATTTACAGTATTCTCCCACCATCTTAACATAAGCGTGTGCTTCATAAATCAGAATCTATTTTTCAAAAATAGATACATGCGCGATGTGTTATTAAATACACAATATCTAGTCTTATTCGCGCAACGCAGAGATGTATTACAAATTGGGGTATTAGCCAATCAAATGTTCCCGAATCAGCGTAAGGAGTTTTTGGAAGTTTATAAAGAAGCTACAAGCCCGCGTTACGGATATTTGCTCTGCGACCTTCATCCGCGAAACACGTTTAGGGTGCTTCTAAGAACGAATATATTTCGAAACGAGCCTGAAACGGTGTATATTCCAGAATGACAAAGAGGCTAAAGAAATAACATGAGTTAATAAAAATCTATCATCGACTGCCCCGGGCAATGCAGCAGATGTTTGCTAAAAATATCGACTCCGATTTTTTAAAATGCATCTGTGAAATCTGTCTTAACGTTATAAATTGCAATATATCAATAAAACCACCTCAGAAGGCTCGCCTACGCCGTTACAAGAACATAATACGTGCACTCGCTCGTAAAGTCAAACTGTAAGGAAGAAAAAACGAATTATTGTACAAAGAGGAGGGTTATTCCTCCCCATCTTATTTTCAGTTTTGGGTCCTTTACTGACTAGATTAATATAATGAAGAAAGTAGTAGTGATTCCACACGAGGTGTATGCTTCACTGCAAAGTTCAAAGAATCCAGACACGGATCTAGATCCCCGTAAAAGCAGGCTTAAAAGAATGGAAAGCGTATTGTTAACCGTATTAAACAGTGAAGAAACACCTGATGAGAAAAGAATCTTATACCAAGAAGCTCTGCAGAAATTTCTTCGAGTACGAAAATTATAAGAATCCGACAGAGATTCCCGTGGTTATTAGGCACAGCACGGGGGACGATGGACATGGTGACATAGGGCTTGTGTCTGACGATAGAGCTGACCAACCAAAGATTAATGGGTCGGTCACACATCATATCGAGCATGTATTAAAAAGCTCCCTCCCACATACATTGAGGAATAAAGGTTTGTCTTTATAATCTAGTGAATGAGGACCCCACTATACAATGGACCGATACAGGTGAGATCAGTATGGAAGGAGCAAGGAGCAAAGGTACAGGGATCGAATGTCGTAGACATCGTCCATGATCTGGTGAGAAAATGGGATAGGCCCTCACCATCAGGATGGAAGCATATTAAAGCAAGACTACAACAAATAAATGTCCCCAAAACAATGATAGGAAATCTGAACAGGTTAAAAGACTTGGAACATGCATCGCACGTGACACAATTGAAGACGCCCTCACCCCCGGCAGTAACACCTCTGAAGAGGAGAAAGAAGAGGTTAAACAACGATCAAACCTACCCACGTGCCTCTAAAATATGCAAATGGCAAACATATTAAGAAGACGCTATTATGATATTTCTAGCCCAGCCTCCTACGGAGGCGTAGATAGACTGTACAGAAGTGTTTACAGAGTAGGGAAAAACGATGTTGAGAGTTTTTTGCGGGAGCAGGATGCTTATACACTTCATAAACCTGTGAGAAAAAAGTTTAAAACAGCCAAAACAACAGCTGCTTCGATTGACTCTATTTGGCAAGCAGATTTAACAGACATGCAAAGATATTCAGTGTATAACGATGGTTACCGCTACATCCTATTCATAATAGATGTATTCTCTAGATATTTGTGGTTAATTCCTCTGAAAAATAAATCGCCTGAAACAGTTGCTAAAGCCACCAAAACGTTAGTGTTGAAAGAAAACAGGGTTCCAGGCTATTTTTGTACAGATATGGGAAAAGAATTTATAGGCCGAGCTTTTCAGAACATATTGACAGAGTTTAATATCAGCTACTAGAACTACCAATTCTATACATAAGGCACCTTTAGCTGAAAGAGTTCAACGTACCATAAAGGAACGTATGCATCGTTATTTTACACATAAAAACACATACAGATTTCTAGACATTCTGGAATCATTGGCCTTATCATACAACCGCTCACACCATCGCACGATTGGGACAACACCTAACGAAGTTTTAGAAAGAGGTACGCACCCAGAGGTGAGAAGAGATGGAGTACCACCACCACACTCTACACATTTCAAAATCAATGATTATGTAAGGCTGTCGCGTTGGGGAAATAAATTCGCGAAGGGATTTGAGCAAGGATGGACACGCGAGATTTTTAAAGTTTGGGCTATGAAATTTAAAGACGAGATAATGTATTACGTAGAAGATTTGAATGGGGAAGAAATCGCAGGAGGCTTTTACCACGAGGAGTTGCAGAAAGTGACATTTAATTTAGGAAAAAAATGTGTTTAAAATTGAGAAAATTTTAGGAGGCAAAGGTTCAGTAAAGAGAAAAACGTACCTGGTGAAATGGCTAGGATACCCAGAAAGCTTCAACACCTATATAAAAACTGATGCAATAATGAAGCTTAAATAGTATGCAACGTGGCTCCAAACCATTTCTACGTCACACTCCCTTCCTCCTCGTCCCTGTCTGTACACCCTAACAACACACTAGCCAACTTTGTAACAGAACTCCACGGACCCATTGAGTTGGGTCGTGATACGTATGAGGTGGGTATATGCGAAATTCAGTTGAATACCCTTTTTTTAAGTGTTAATTATAAAGAACCCGTTTTTACGATTCTTAGAGACTAATGAGTGTGAAAAAGCTGGGGTAACTCGAGATGAAACCATGCGTACCGCCCAGACTGGGGATGCACGGTATTACAGTACATAAGTAACACTAGGACCGAGTCACTATGGTGAGGCTGAGGATGTTGTGAGAGACTTAAACGTAAGTTTAAAAAGCTCAAATCTTACGGGAGATTTAGTATACGAAATCGTAAACAATGATCCCCATGCATGCACTGTGGCCCTAAAATCGCTGGCTAACCGAAATATTAAAGACCAAAGAGTGTTCAAAATTATGACCGATTGACGATATCGATCAGTCATCCAAAGAGATACATTTCACGAGGCACAACACGACTTGTCCAGCCTAATATATGTTGAAATTGGAGAAAATAGTTGACGGCTATAAACCCCAGACATGTGCTATATTTACAGCAATATAGTGGAGCACCAGTTTGTTGGAGATACCCAGTAGGGTGGTCCAAAATATTATAGTAAAAAACTATGTTGGTCGAATCGTTTCTCCATATGCCTTGTTTTTGTCCACTGGGGTCGACTTACTTGTATGTGGAATTTGAGCTTGATTAGTGGATATTTAGGGGTTGCCCCATACTAAACATTTCGTTTTTTTCTTTTTAGAAGTGATTATGACGTCGTCTAGTAGGAGATCTGCGCCTGAAAACTGGCTCCTTGGGAGGCCGAACTCTCAGTTCTCGACAGCAAGACTACCTCGTGTACTGGACGTGCTCCGACTGGCCCAGTACAACCACCTGGACGAAGGAAGAACCCTGCCCACGAGTTACAAGTTGGCCTGTGAAGCAGTTGTCGCTCTATGGCAGCGCGCCAGAATTCCTTCCCAACGGATAGATTCGTGTGTCCGGAAACTGTCAAAGCTGTAAGAGAAGTATCTAGCCCTCAAGAAACACCGAACTCGACAACGAGAAAGTGACAGAATGAACGAGGAAGTGTTCAAAGGTGATCTGGAAGAGTGTTTGATATATCTACAAAAGATGCAATGTCGGTAATCAAGAACGAGGAAGACCGGGAATTCCTTCGGAAGCAAAGAGAAGACGTCTTTTCCTGTAGCATGAGTGGGGCTGACCAAAAGACGCCTGCAAAAGAAAGCAGAAAGAGACAACGAGAAGAAAAAGAAAGGATGGCAAAAGCGAGATACGAAGGAAGGGAAACCAAATCCAGGACGGGGGCAACAGCAGAACTTTCTTCCACATCATCTTCTCGGGAATCTGAAAGCGAAGACGAATATAGACCTTCTGCGTTAACATCTGCGGCAGCTGCTGCTTCCCCAACGCCAAAGAGACTTAAAAATATCTTCAACTCGCCCGAAGTCGTCGGCGCCTTGGATCTCGTCAATCTTCCAGATCGCGGAGCTGCATTTGTGGCTGGAGCCGTTGCTGAGGCGCTTGGACATAATCTTTCAGAGCTCACACTCTCCCGAAGTTCGATCAGGCGGTCTAGAAGACAAAGAAGACAGGAAACGGCAGCAGCAGAAGACCAGGAATCTTCTTTGGAGGGACCTCTTCTTTTACACTGGGATGGCAAACTATTGCCAGATATCGACGGATCCGAGGCAATTGATAGAATTGCTGTCCTTGTCACTGGAAACGGCCACGAGAAGCTTTTGGGAATTTCGAAGATGGACAAAGGTACTGGGGAGTCTCAGGCGAATGCTTGTGTTGAAGCAATTGAGAAATGGAATCTCGGGTCTCAAATCAAAGGACTCGTATTTGATACGACAGCCAGCAACACAGCTTCACAAAGGAGCTTGCATCAGAATCGAAGAAGCTCTAGGAACCGAACTGGTCTGGATTGCTTGCCGTCACCATGTCATGGAAATCATGCTGTCCGACGTCTTCTCCTGTATCTTCGGTCCATCTGGAGGTCCAGAATCCGGACTCTTCAAGCGATTTCAGAAACAATGGCCATCGATAAATCAAGATGCGTGTGTTGCAGCAACCGACGAACTCTTCCAGGATCCGGTATTGAGCAGATTGAGGAAAGAGATGCTGGATTATTTGCCACATGCACTCGAAGCGCAGCAACCAAGGGACGATTATCAAGAATTCTTGCGCTTATCTCTCTTGTTCCTTGGCGGAGGAAGTGGGAACGAGTCATTTCGACCTCCCGGCCCAACACACCACGCTCGTTGGATGGGAAAGGAATTTATGTGTTGAAGATATTCCTTTTCCAAGCTCAATTCAAGCTGACACCACGAGAAGCCAGGAACATAACCGACTTCGCTCTGTTTGTGAGTCTCGTTTACATCAGACAATGGAACGAAGCGTCCCTTGAAATTCGAACCCCTTACAACGACATCGAACTTCTGTCTCTGCTCAAGACTTACCCAAATCAGACTGTGGCCAGTAAAGCGTCCGTGGCCTTTTCCAGACATCTTTGGTTTCTCTCCGAGCACCTGGTTGCCATAGCCTTTTTCGACGAGCGAGTGACCACGGCGACAAAGGAAAGGATGCTCCGGAACCTACAGCGTCCGAGGTTACCCGGCCCTCCTCGACGTCTAGAGATCAAGGATGAAGTGGAAGACATGAAGTTGGAGGACCTTGTGACTAAAAGGACCAGTTCCTTCTTTGATGTTTTGATGGAAGGAGGAAAAGCGAAATCTCAATCTTTTCTGGAGAAACCCCCCGGACAGTGGACGGACGATCCTTTTTTCAACGAACTTCGCGATCGTTCCTCTCGGATGGAAGTAGTAAACGACACGGCGGAACGGGGTATCAGCTTGATCCAAAAATACAACAACACGCTGACGAAGGACGAAGAGCAGAAACAGTTCCTTCTTCGACTGGTGGCAAACCACCGAAAGAAGCTCCCCACTCCATCAAAGGCGGCTCTGTCATAGTTTTTCAAGTGCATAACTGTTTTCTGCTGCGTGAGACCCCTGATTTATGGATTCCACATGGGGCGACCCCTAAATACTGTTTCTTGGGGAAAATATTTTGTGTGATTTTCAGTTATGTATAAAGGAATAAAAATACCCTTGTGGAGAAAGGAAATTTGTTCTTTTGGTTTTTTGGACCACCCTAATACCCAGGCACGCCTGCTGCGCATAGTTCACATCCCCAACCATAGAAGAAAGATTCTGAGTATTACATATGACAGACCCCATTATGTGAATGTCGCAGCTAATCTAATAACCAATATCTCAATATATATAAGAACGATTCAAGGAAAAAATTTCCCATTCGATAACGGGAGCTTAACAGTGAAGCTGTACTTTCGACGCACTGAGTTATAATGGACAGAAAGCCTCTCACAGTCTATCGAGGTATGAGATACCAGCGTGGTAGTGGACTTGGGTCCAATTTTTCAACCATACTACGTACGGCTGTCCCCTTACTGAAGAGGGGTGCCAGATACCTCGGAAGAAAAGCGTTACAATCAGGTCTTAACACAGCAGAAGACATATTGGCTGGGGCTAAACCTAAAGAAGCTCTAAAAAGACACTTAAAGCGTACACGGGACGAAATCGTCAAAGGTGCAAAGAGAAAAATGCTTGGTGGTGGGAAGAAGAAGAGGGCTGTCGGGAAGAAGGGATTACCACCACGTGGCATTAAACGTAAAAGGATATCAAAAAAGAAGTATTCTAAGCGAATGAAACCTATGGTTGACCATTTTTTTTTACTGATATAAGCTAAGGACATTGATCTCATGAATCATAGTTTGTTTACTACTTGTCGAGAGAGGAGGCACTATTTCTAACTCGTCATGGCACGCTTCATCCATCCGTGTAGTTCACAGTGTTGCAAATCGGAGCTGTCCCTCTTTGACATGCCTCCAACTCAAGTTTCTATTGAACACAGTGACTTTATTACAATTAACCCTTTAAACACAATTAGTTCCCCGAGTGCCCCTATAGAATTCGTGATACCCAGCTCAGGCCCTTACTTTTTTGACCCAAGCTGTATGCACATGTACGCTAAACTACGTATAGCCCATTCTGATGGAACGGAATGTGACGACAAATATGCTGTATACCCTGAAACAAACTTTCTGCACTCCTTATTCAACCAGTGTGACGTATATTTAAATCAGGTCAACATATCGGCAGGAACGGAGTACTACCACCTACGATCCTATCTGGAAAATGTGCTGAACTTTTCCAAAGAAGTGAAGGATACCTTTTTAAGTGCCGAGGGCTATTATCAAGCTAAAGACGAAAGTAGTATAAAGGACAAATTTAAAAATTCTAAAAAGAAGATATACGAGTGCTTTGGACGCCTGCGTACAGACTTTACATTCCAGGAGAAGTTGCTTGTGAAAGGGGTGGATATGAAAATAAAGCTCACCCGCACGAATCCTGAGATCTGTTTAAATCTGGATGCTGATCAAGAAGAGGGAGCAAAGCCCGTTGTGATTCACATTATGGAGACATACCTCCGCGTACGGCGAGTGAAATTAAGTTCACCAAAACAAATAGAAATTGAGAAAAATTTACTAAACGCCACAGTAAAATACCCAATTAACAGAGCACAGATCAAACTATACACGGTGCCAGCAGGGTTGGCATCGAAGCAGATAGAAAATATCGCCCTGGGAAATCTACCTAAAAGGATATTAATTGGAATGCAGGACCATGCTTCGGTGAATGGAAAATATAAAGAGTGCCTTTAAATTCGAGAATTTCGGCCTTAAAAATATAACTCTATACGTTAATGGCATTGCGTTAGGCGGGGCTATGAATATCGATCATTCATCAGACGCTGTGTTCCCACTTTGCGCGAGAGCATATAGTAATCTTGCCCATATTGCAGGTGATTGTGATGAGCTCGGGAATGGGGTAACGCAGAAAGAATTCATCGATCAATTTAACCTTTATCCGTTTGACATCACACCTGACTTATCTGCTAGTGTAAATACACACTTAAGTCCACAACGAGTGGAAACATCTCAGTCAGATTGGAATTCGCCAAGCCTATAGACGCGCCTATAAGTGTACTAGTTTACCTCGAGTCACAAGCCTTAATAGAAGTAAACAGATTTAGGAGCGTTGTCACTGACTTTTAAAATGGATGCGAATACACTTCAGAGAGTAATGAATAGTGAACGAATCACACGTTCCAAATTTATCGGTGTGTTTGTGAAGAATGAAACATTGAAATTGCCATCTCCGAGAAATTGCGGTAGCCTTATTGTGAACACAGATGTTATTGGTCGTGAAGGGATTCATTGGTTTGCAATCTATTTTAAAAATAGGGACCGCATGTACTATTTTGATTCACTCGGCACTCAACCCTGGAGTGACCCTGTTGTAAAATTTCTCGATCAGTTGCAGATCCCCGAAGTTGTATGGAATCCCTTCCGGCTACAAGGATATTTTAGTAATACGTGTGGGATGTACTGCCTTTCATTTCTCATGCATATGTCACGTGGTAAAGAATTTATAAATTTTTAAAAATTATTCGGCCCGTGTCACACTCAACGAAACGACGAAATGGTATGCAGACATATAAAAAGCCGTTTTCCGATTGTGCTTACTCGTGTGTGTATATATATTTGTAGCCAATAATATTAGTTTGTATATTCTGTAGTTTAAGATGGTTATTATACTAAAAACATGATTTCTTTCATTTAATAAATTGATGAAAATACATTGTCTTCTTCCCTGAAAAAAAAAGATCGAAACATAAAAAAATACTTACATTATTTCGTTAATGATGTGACAATCGTTGGGTTGACTGCTCGGTAAATCTTCTACCTCCGTATTCAGGTCCACGACATGGGTTTCTTCAAAACGAAAAGATTGTATAACACGTGTCAAATCCTCATCGGAGAAAGAATAATTCATTAGTTCATACTGAATCTTTTTTAATAAAACCCCAAAACATATGCAGAGTATACATATAGTAAAAGTATTACAATGTGAAGATATCTTTGAACCGCTCAGAGAAGTTCCTTTAAGAGAAAATGCCGAATAACATTTATTATGGAATTTATAAAATTATTTAAAACATGCAAAACATTGCTGTAAAAAAAATTCAATGAATCAAAACAGGACTTTAGCATAATGTTAATTGCAAATTAAACTATAATTGCGGATACCTAAATGAAGCACTTTTAATGTGATGAGATGAATTACTACAACCCTCCATATATATGATAAAATAATCCAGAAAAGCGCTTTCTCCTAACAACAGGCACATTAAATAAATAACCAGTTCGCGAATAATTGGCTACAAAAAATAAAATTACAGGCACTTACATTTCTACGGCAGTCCCTTGCGTCGGATCGTAAGAAGCGTCATTGAAAATATCATCAACGGTTTGCGTTGGAAATAATCCATCCCGGTCAGCCGCGTTAAAAAGATTAATTGTGGACAACACTGCAATGTCACCATCTTGATATAAATCCGGTAAACTGTAAAGTTCTTGATTCATGGCGGAGGGAATGTTTATTCACTGGTGAAAATAACTACTGTGACTCCCAACTGAAAATATTTCCTTTTATATACATGATCCCCAAGCACCACCCCAAAAGACTAAAAGGCGGTTCGTAAGTTTGATGAATGGTTGTCAATGTAACTGGGCGGGGCTATGTTAAATTTGTGTACCAATCGTAACACCTATATTATGGGTCCACGCTTTGGACGTCCTGATTGGTCGACTAATGATATCTTTATCTTCTCTCCGTAGATTTAATGTTCACATCGTGTATTGCCACTTGCAATCTCTACCTTGACAATATTTGCATTAATATTTGCCCCCATACTATTCTCGGTTTTCCCATTTTAGAATCCACCCCTTTGTACAATATCCCTCGCCCCTTTGCAACATTGATCAACATTTGCCATCTCTATCACGACAATATTTTACATTATTATTATTATTATTATTATTATTATTATTTGCGGTCATACTATTCGATCCTCACCATTGTTTCATGTATTCGACTTGACTTTCTACTTGCCAATTCTCGCGTAGGAGTGTGATTAAATTGTGTTTAGCTCGTGAAAATGAATGTCTGTTTGGGCTGGTAGATAAATGGGCGCCCTAGGTATCCTAGTGGTTAAAACGCTAGGGTGCTGATCGGTGGTTGAGAGATCGAGTGCGGATGGTGACATTTCTTGGTACATACAATCCCTGATGAGCCGGGTGTACATATGTGAAGTGGAGAGTAAAAGAAGCCAACTCGACACTTCATCCTCGAGAGGAGGAGCGATGAGCTTAATCGAATCATCGCTAATAATAATAATAAACCTTTCCATTTTTCATTAATTCATTTTATTTCAATAACAGCTACAATGGGAAGATACCACACAAACTACACGCAAAGAAAAATAGTTCGGATTCAACGTTAAACTGTAGGTCTGAGGCGGGTGACAAGCTTGATCTTTGTCAAAATGAACGATTCGAGGAGAAGGAAAACCGATTTAGCTTATTACTTGCACCACTATATATATATATATATATATATATAGAGAGAGAGAGAGAGAGAGAGAGAGAGAGAGAGTTTCATTGGGAATATGATAAGGAAACTCATTACTTAATCAAAGGCTAATTTAGCCTATTGGAAAACAATCACGTGATGCTTATGTACATATTTATGTTGTTTTAACTTCATTATGATAATAACAGTGATGCAAACAATAATAGGAGTGCAGGGAGGTTTCCTTAAGCTGTATGGTTGAAATTAGGCCAAATGGACTTTTGCGGTAAGCCTTTGCGGTCAGCTCGACGTTTCACCTGTTTCGAGTTTACCTCGTTATACATTTTTTTTCCAGAGATGCTTTCAAAGAAAGTATATAAACACTTTAGGTGAAGTTAGTTAAAATAATTATTGTTTTTCTTTTATATATATATATATATATTATATATATATATATATATATATATATATAAAAGGTGTGTATTGTTATTTTTGTTTTCTGCTGCAATTTGTTTTTTCATTCATTTCGTACAATAATCTATGTTTTTCACTCCACCTTAGACCTACAGTATACACAATAGGCACACGGGGGGCTTATGTTTGAATGTAATCTAATTTTTAACAGTGATTTCGAAGAAAAGGTCAATAATGTTGAAATAAACGGCGCAACCTGGCAACTCAGCCTAATAAGGTATACCTGAACAATTAAAAACAGTATTTGGCAACTCATGTAAATAAAATGGTGGTATCTAGCAACTCACCCTAATAAGGTATACCTGAACAAATAAAAAACACTATTTGGCAACTCGTCTAAATAGATGCTCTCTGGTAACCCCTCCATATATAAATAAGTGATATCTGGCAACTCACGATCCTCTATATAACCGCTGCTTGGCCCCTGGACGTTCATAATGCGTCTGGCTGGAGCCAGGCGAACATCCCTCTCCTTCTTAGGTTAAGGCTTAGGTTAGGCGGTTAGGCTTCCCTTTGGGGGGTGAGTACATCCCACCTTCTCCCCAAAGACCTCCTCCTTCTCCTTTCTCTTCCTCTCTTAGGTTAAGGTTACCCCTTTGGGGGAGATCATCATCCCTTCTCCCCCCGAAGCCCCCTCCCTTCCCCTTTGCAGCATTAATGTTGCATAACCTAAGTTTAGATTAAAATTAGACTTAAATTTTCAGCATTCTGTTCACACATAATAAATTTCAAAATAATCATTAATTGGAGCACTGCTACAGATCACCATGTCATTGCAGAACTGCAAGAGCTTCTCTGACTTCCTTAATGATCATCAATACTAAGGATATCCCCCCCCCCCCAACTCCTTTTATAGTTCGAAAAGCCCTCTTGGTTCAATATACTGTTGAAATAAATTCGGCTTACCATTATTGCTGTTGTTATAGCTTCTAATTTATTTTGTTTTTCTTCTTCATTTTCACCAGCTTCATTCCAGATTGAATTTAAAATGAGTTTGAACAACCGAGTTTTTGCGATAAGAATTTATTCCCCTGCACTGTGTTATATATATATATATATATATATATATATATATGCGCCTCGGTGGTGTAGTGGTTAGCGTCGCTGACTACGAATCCATCGGCCCAGGGTTCGAGACCCGACGGCAGCCGGCGCGCAGCAAAACCCAGCTGTTCATCCTTCCACACAATAAAGAAAGTGGTTGGTAGATAAGTGGGTACCCTAGGTGGCCTAGTGGTTAAGACGCTGGGTTGCTGATGGGGCGTGGTTCGGATTCCACGTTAAACTGTAGGTCTAAGGTGGAGTGAAAAGCTTGACCTTCGTCAGAATGAACAATTCGGGCGGAAGCTAACCAAAGGTTATATATTCTCACCTTTCTCACCATCCACCGTGTTAGGAATGTCCTGTCAGGTAACGAGCCCCACGAACGTTCTCCAGGCGGACTGATCCCGATAGAGTTGACTCTCCTCCACACCTTCTATGGTTCTTCCTCTATCACTGATAGCTTCTTGTATGGTATCTCTCTCTTCGTCTTCCCACTGGTCTTCTTCCTCCCGGCGTTCAATTATAAAATTGCAGTGAGTACCTTTTCTCTCTCATTCTTCATATATGGCCGTACCACCTTAGTTGGTTTTTCTCTATACAAGTTAATACGGACTGCACTCCAAGTTCTTGCCTTATTGTCTCACTTCTAATTCTGTCCCTCAAGGTTACTCTCCATATCAACCTCAAAACTCGCATCTCCGCTGCTTCAATCCTACTCTTTTGAGAAGTGTTCAAGGCCCAACACTCCGATCCATAAATTAATATTGGGCGGAGAATCGTGGTGTACAGTATATTAAAATTTTTACCCCAGTTGGTACATTTTTTTCTCTCAGGATGGGATAAAGCATCTCCACATTCCTCGAGAATTTCCCAGTTCTTTATTTTAACTCTTCTCCACTACTTCCTTGCTCACTTACAATCACTCCTAAGTATTTGAATTTATCAGCCTGGTTTAGCTGTTTTCCCTATTTGTGCATTTATGTTCTCTCTATTCCTTCATAGTGCCATCACTCCGGCCTTCGCCCTGTTGATCTTCATGCCATGCTCACTCATAATTTCACCCCATCTTTGTAGTGCACTCTGTAACTCCTCAAGATCTCTTGTTATCACCGCTGCATCGTCTGCGTATACGAAAGTGTGTTCTTTATCTTCCCGAGTACAAATTCTTTTCAAACATCTATACATATAGAGAATAAACAATAGTGGCGAAATCACGCTTCCCTGTCGCACCCCTGCAACCACATTGAACCAATTTTCTCTTCTTTCATTTGATCTTACCGTGTTAGCGCATATTTCATACAAGCCCTTCATGACCCTTAACAGTTTATGACTTAATCTATACATTGGATCTTCCAACATCTGCCATAATCTATTTCTTGGTACCCGGTCAAAGGCTTTTTCTAGGTCTATGAAAGCAATGTACGCCTTTTTATTCCACTCTATACTCTTCTCCGTTATCATTTTCAAAGAAAAAACCAAGTCTATAGTGCTTCTGTTGGGTCTAAACCCATGCTGCCATTCTCCAATTGATTCCTCCACCATCGATCTTAGTCTCCTCTCTAGGATTCATAAATTTTGCTTGCGCAGGTAAGAAGCGAAATTCCTCTATAATTTTGACAGTCAGGTTTATCGCCTTTTTTGTATACCGGGCATATTATTGCTTTACTTAACTCAGATGGTATACATTCCTCATTCCATGCTTGGTTAAACGCCTCAGTCAACCATCCAGCAAGTTCTTCTCCAGTTTTATAGAACTCATTACTAATACCATCAATTCCAGGACTCTTGCCGTTTTTAAGTTCTTTAATTGCATTTTTTACCTCAGTAATACTAATAGGTTGGTCTTCATCCGACTCTTCTTCCCGTGCTCGTATCTCTTTCTTTTTCCTGCGGTGCCGCATTCACTACATTTAGTAGTTCGTTAAAATATTCTTTCCATCAATCTTCCACATCGATAGGGTCAATTAGGGGCTCTTCTTCTTTACTTAGTATTGAGTGAACCTCAATATTATCTCCCTTTCTATATTTTTTCGCCATTCCATAGATTAATTTTTTTCGTACCTCTCATATCTTCCTGTAGGTCTTGTCCAATTCTTTCCCATGCCTCTCCTTTAGATCGTCTTTTTATTGTTTCTGAATGATTTCTTGCAGTGATATAGTTGCGTCTGCTCTATTCCGTTCTTATTTTTATTCATAATCGAAACATCTCATTTTTTCTTTTCACGGCTTCCTTGACCTCCCCCGTCCACCATACAGTCCTCTTCTTTCTCGCCCCACTTATTTTCTTAACTCCAACTGTTTCCCTTGCCACCAGCTCAATCCCTTCCTTAAGTTTTCTCGTCTTCTTCAACATTTTCAGCTGTATCTGAAGCTTCAATCCACTTTTCTCTCATCTTTTGTTTGAAACTTTCTAATATATTTCCATCTTTTAAATTTTCTATTTTACAGTATATCGTTCTTTACAAAGTTTTCTGGTTCGGATCCTTTTCACCCACTTTCTTTCGCTTATTACTAATCTATGATCGCCATCTAATGAAACGGATGGTACACTTTTCACATCGAAAACTACTCTCTTATCATTACACAGCAAAAGTTCTATCATTGATTTCTCTGTATATCGGTGAAGTACATTGTTCCATCTGTACCACGTCCATTTTTTATTCTCATTGTGTCTAAAAAAAGCTATTCATTACTGCAAGGCCGTTTCTCACTGCAAAATCCTACAGTCTGTCACCGTCCGTACTTCTTTCCCCTATCCCAAAAGTTCCAACAACAGACTCTAATCCATTTCTCTGATAACCCACATGCGCGTTCAAGTCTCCCATAACAATTTTGATCGTGCCTCTCATCCTGTCATATACATCTTGTAGATTTTCTAAAAATTCCGTTTTTTCCTCCATTGGTCTCCCCTTATGGGGTGCATAGACCTGGATAATGCTCATCGTTTTATCTTTAAGTCTTAAAGTGATAACCATTATTCTCTCATTAACAAGTACTGCATCTATTACTTATTTGTGTAATTCGGGTTTGAAAATGATCGCCACTCCGTGTCTTTTTTCACCCAGTCTTCCTTTGTACATCATTACATAATCCTTGTGCAGAGTTTTTATTCCCTCTCCAAGATATCTAACCTCACATACCCCCAGAATGTTTAGTTGTCTTTCCTCCATCAATTCAACCACTTCCTCCTCTTTACCTGTGAGCAAATTCGCGCTGGAAAAACACGCGTTGGACGAGAGTTTACTGAAAATGAAAAAAGACTGAAAAAATTATTTGCAAACAATATAACACTTTACATTTCAGTTATAATGCCGATATTAGCAAAATTATTTATTATTTGCATCCGATATTATATATTCATTTCAAATCATATTATTTAGAAGTTTATATGTTACAATTTACGACGGGCGCAAAACAAAATGCTAGTAGCTAGTTATCAGTATACCAGGTGGTATTCTTCTCTAGTTTGGCCTATTTTTTGTTATAGAAATAGATACAGTACAATAGTTTATACACATAAATAACACAAACACATTATATGAGCTCAGTTCAACTGATGACCAACTGATAGACTGCTTTCCTTCACTAGTTTTGCTGCATTAAATCAATTGGTCTACTGCTGAGTGCTGACTGACTGAATAATATCTATATACCGCGACATATATAACATTTATGTACCTAACGTCACAGTGACCTGTCACTAATCCGTTGGTCACCTAACTGAATAGTATTTATCAAAGACTGCCGCCTGACCTGTCTGAATAATATTTATCAAAGTATGCCGCCACATACAGTCACCTGTCAGGTCATGGTCCTCACCTGAAGAATATCCACCCCGAGTGCGCCCACCTGAAGAATCTCCACCCCAACGCTACTGGGGGTTGAAAATTACAGACCAAAACAAATCAGGCTTCCAAAAGGCCTCACGAAAGTCACGAGGCCTTTCTACTTTTCAGCTGGCCTCGAGGCCAAGGCCACTTTTGAGGTCCGAGGCCTGCAAAATATGCTCGAGGCCAGGCCTCAGCCCCATGTCTAATATGTGAAAATGAAAATGAAAAGGTTTATTGGCAGACTATAGTCCATATGACAAATATTATTAATACAATGACAGTTCATATACTAAGGAGAGAAATATATACAATTGATTAGAAATAATACTGTAATGTCGAAGTTAAGTGGAGCTACAGACAGACGTTTTCGTACCAAGAAGTCCATAGCTTAGACTTTAGAGGATAAATGGCAGGACTCATGGATAGCTGGGATGATCGGGTTGGTTGATTTTTTTAATTCTTTGCATTAGACTGTATTGAGCACGTCTTGTTACTGAGCATCTCGGGGGTAATTTATATAAGAGTCTAAAAGACCTGTTGTACAGCAAATTTAGGGTTCTGCCAGAACCTTTTTTATAATTCACCCACAGCTGCTGTCCGTATATATTACTGCAGAAAGTACGAAAGAGAGTGTCTTTAGCTTCACTTGTACATAATCGAAAGTTCCTTATGGTCATATTCGCGTTAGCACACAGGCTTCGAGATTGTTTTCTTATATCCGAGTCATCACTCAAGGAGCTGGTAATAGTTTGATCCAAATACTTAAACTCTTGTACTTCCTCAATTACCTCACCATTCATTTTAAACCTTATATCAACTGGCTGATTACAGCTTTTAGGATGAAATTGCATAACCTTAGTTTTTGTAACATTAAAAAGAATATCATGTTTCTGCGAATACTCTTCGCAGACTTTTAGTAGCCGATCCAGACCTTTAACAGAGGGACTTATTAACACCATATCATCGGCATAAACTGAGTTATTTATCCTTGTGTTATCTATACAACATCCCACTGTTGCCTCGTTAAGTGAAACAATTAATCCGTCAATATACACATTAAACAGCATAGGGGAGAGCAAGGAGCCTTGTCTCACCCCGCAAGAGGAGCCAAAACACTCGGATAGTACATTGCCCCACCTAACAGTGAAAGATTGGTGGGAATACCAAAATTTCAATAAATTTAATATGTACATGGGAACCTTCCTCTCTTCTAGTTTTGCAAATAAAATATTGTGGTTCACCCTATCATATGCCTAACTTATATCTAGGAAACAGCTATAAATAGTTGAATTACTGTCAATGTATTTAGATATTGTTTCTTTAAGTACATAGATACACAGGTCAATTGAGTGGGACCTTTTAAAGCCAAACTGATTAGATGTCCATAAGAAATCATTTAATCGGAGTAACAAGAGTTTTTCTAGTAGTTTCGAGAAGCAGGAAGCAACAGCAATAGGCCTGTAATTATTGCTGGACAGAATGTCTCCGTACTTGTTTTTGACCAGGGGCAAGATATATACCCTCATGAACTCTGCAGAGAAATAGCTATGAGCAAGCATGGCTGATAGGAGCAATGATATATGCAGACATACTACATCATTTGCATATTTTAAGTGCTCATTCGATAAGTCATCTACCCCTGACGCAGAACCAGTCTTTAACTCTTTAATTAACCTCTTTACTTCAGAAAATGATATTAAAGTATTTTCCCTTTCCCTCCCACAATCGTTTCGCTGCAATCTATCTTAAGATTATCCCTACTCACACTATTAAGAATGTTAGAATAGTGGTTTTTCCACAGCTTTGCAATTTCATCGTCCCCCGACACCCCATCGATTGTCGGAGGGAGGACATTTTTGACACCCGTTTGATTCTTAAAAAATTTCCAAAATTTGTTATTATCGTTATTTATGCGAACTTCACGGGCTTTTGATGCTCGAATAGACTCTTCTTCTTGTTTACATCGCCTTATGGCCGCCTTATACTGACCCCTACTTCTACACATATTCATTTATACTGGTCCTAATCTGGGTCTACCATGAAAGCACCACAAATCAGAGGCGTCTTTCGATTCCCTCTTCAGGGGGGCAATAAAATCATTCCATCCAGGAATAACCTTAGTATGATAGTTGTAAGATTTAATCAGGGGGCTTCCTGCTTCTCTTAACAGGGATATTATCTTACTACAATACCTATCTATGAGTTTACAATGAGAATCATTTGAGAAAGGATTATTAAAGGCAAGATGCAAAATTTCTAAATTATTAAAAAGGTGATTTGTTCTGTCTTTGTATTCTATTCTCTGCTGCATATTAACATTGGACCAATCGACGCGATTATTCTTACCTATTGAGTTCTTGTTAAGTCGTGTTGCTTATAAATTGGTAAAGTTAATTAATATTTCTAACGGTCTATGATCAGAAAGAAGGAAAGTATGCAGAATATGAACTCTAACAATTCGATCCTTTAGATTATTACTAGTGAGACAATGATCAATCCACCTGGTGGTACCACTCATATCACTAATGTATGTAAAATTACCACTGGTTACCCCTAATACCTCTACATCATTTATACTTAAATTGGCCGACTCGCACATGTTACCCAATTCTACAAAGAATTCCGAGTTCACATGTGCGTTAAAGTCCCCCATTATTATACAGTGAGAATATTTGGGGTTATCTGATAATAACTTAATTTTGTACAGCAAATCAATGTATTCATCTAGATTACTGCCGTCGTTGTATGGTAAATAGCAGTTTACAATTAATATGCAATCATTGTTCACTTGTAATTCAATGCCTAACAACCTTACATTATCGCTTGTTAAACATTTTATATGTTTTGACAAATTTTTCCTTATTAAGAAAGCAACACCACCAAAAGGCCTACCGTACATTAATTCATCTGACAAGTCTACTGCTGATGACGCATGGTACATAAAGTCATCATGGATGGTAGAGAGGAATTTTAGCTCTTGCTTAGGTAGCCAGTGCTCCTGCAGGAGTATCAAATCTGCACTGTCGCAGATTTTATGAACATCTACAGTTGAATTCCTCACTGACCTTACATTATATGAGACTATTTTCAACAAGTTATCCGCCATGACTGATAGAAAATTTATTATTCGTAAGATTATTATTATTATACACAGTACAACTAGGGCGCCTATTATTATTATTATTATTATTATTATTGTTATTATCATATTTTACCTATTATCAAATCTGGAAAAGTGAATAAACTCCTTAACAATAATACCATCTGGCCATTGAGTCATATTATACAGGTTGAAATGCGCATTTACACCTTTAATTATTACTTTAAATGAGTTATAATACGGAGATTTCGTGTTTAGTTTATTAACTATCAATATACTGTGTTCACCAATGACTTCTTCCATCATTCGAATATCGCTTGCCTCGTTCGAGAGCTGAATTCGCGACACAAAGAGGGTGAGATTCCCCATCGGTAGCCTCGCCGCGGAGACCGGTTGAGGAAACCTTCGGGAAGGGCGCCTGTTAACAGTGACCCACCCGTGCTCCTCCCTCGATCTCCCTGAGGCAGGGTTCGCCTGCCTGGAGGATGGGTGACACAACCTTTGAGGGATAGGAGACCCCTCCCTTACTCTGTGGCTTGGTGAGGGTCTGTTAACGGTGTTTATAACCTGACGGCCGCGCGTGCCCCTCTTTCTTAGGTGGAAGGGAGGGGGGGGGGGAACTGCGCACCGAGCGAGGCGTAATCGAACGCCTCTCCTCTGCAAAAGTCGCGCATCATCGGAATTTTCAGTGTTGACTATAATATATTTTTTTTCTTTTAGGTAGGGGATGGCTGCGAAATTAACAATAGACGAGAGGGTGAGCTTGGTTTTAATGTATGGAATACCAGGTACAACAAATCGATGAATCGGTACAGAATTTAAATTGTGTGTAAATTAATAAAAACACATTCATAAATGTATTACAATAATTAAACATGTGCTGAAGGTACTTGGTATGGCCTACTTACCTTACCTTACCTTACAACCTTACAAAGGTTTCGCGCGATGATTTCTCATTTCGCGAAGGTCAAGCTTGTCGCCCCTCCTCTCGAGTTGGCCTGGTGAAGTAGTGAGTTGGATTCTTGCGCTCTCCACCTCACATAGCCAGGTACGCCCGGCTCATCGGGGATTGTTCTGATCCAGGCGTCTAGTCTTCTTTTGAAGATTTCCACTGCAACTCCCTTCGTGTTTCTTAGGTCTTTGGGCAACTGATTAAACAGTTTTGGCCCTCTCACTACAAAACTATTTTCTTTCAGGGTTAAGGATGTTCCCTGTCTCGCCTTCAATTTGGGAATACGACACAGTCTACCGTTTCTACTTTCCACCGTTGTTTGGGGAGTTATAGGGTTCAGAGTAAGATTAGGGACTAGTTTCTCCATTATTTTCCAAGTGTAAATAATGGTGTATCTCTCTCTTCTCCTTTCCAGTGAATGTAGGTCTAGTTTGCGTAACCTTTCCCAGTAATTTAATTCTTTGCACCCATTGATCTTGGCTGTGAAGCTTCTCTAGATCCCTTCCAGCTGTCTAATGTCTTCTTTTTTATATGGTGATGTTAGGACCGAGCAGTATCCCAATTTGGGTATTATCAGGGTTTTCAGTAGAGGAATCATTACATTCCTATCCCTTCGTTTAAAGGTTCTCAATATCTGTCCCGTTATTCTCTTTGCTCTGTTTACTGCTATCTTATCTTGTGTTTCAAATTTCGCATCATCTGTCATTACATCCCCTAAATCTTTTGCTCTAGAATTTCTCTGAGTTTCCTCTCCATTTGGGGTATAATATTCCATGGATTTTAGGTCTTCTCTTTTTTCCGTACCGTAATAGCTGAAGTTTCTCGGTGTTAAACTTCATATTGTTGTCTTCCGTTCACTTGTAGATTCTGTTTATGTCGGTTTGTAGAGATCCTATGTCTTCTGGGTTTCTTATTTTTCTACTGATCTTTGTGTCATCCGCAAAGGATGTTACCGTGCTGTATCTGGTAACGTCCTCATCTATGTCAGTTAGCATGATTATGAAGAGTAGTGGAGCTAATACTGTTCCTTGTGGTACTGAGCTGACGACCTCTGATTCTGATGAAGATATATTGGATAGATTTGCGAGAAAAAAGGCGAGATGACTCAATTTGTTACTGGAATAAAACGGACGGTGGGCGGTAATGTGATTTTGTGGTGTACCTATATGTAAATTGCGTATTTACTAAAGTATTCGATTTTGATTTAGTAAAGTAATTGCGTATTTGATAAAGTACATATTTTTTTGTCAAGTTGCCCCTAAATTATTTGTCCATGCGATTATCCTGTTTAAAACTTTATACATGTTAAACAGATGTGCGTTTCCTCTGTTTCAACTGATCTAGCTGTTTCTGCATCCGTTTGACTTGCCTTATACGTGAGAGTTTCATTTGGATCTCTTCTAATGATTTCGTTATTCACAGATATGTTATACTGTTAAACGTCACAAAACGTGTATACACTAAATAATTGTATGCATGAAATCAATAAATGTGTGAATAAAATAATTACTTTCTTTGTTAAATATGAAAACTATAGGATCAATACCTGATTTCAAATTTCAGAAAATACAAGTAATTACATCATAATATACCTTAGATTGCACCAATGTGACTGTCCTATCCAAACTTTTGTTGGAAAGGGTATATATTTCATGTGAATGGCTGTATAGTGGCTGTTCAAAAATGGTAGTTGCACTGATATTTTGAGACAGTTTTTACACAAAATAAGCTTAAAATGCGCTGGCTTACGAGGCTCCGCCCCGGACCCCGCTGGGGGAGCTTCCAGCTCTCCCCCAGACCCCCTAACTGTATGGGCTCGCCCGATTCACCATGGAATCTGACGAACGTAGCTCAAGTTCGCCCCCCCCCCCGTTGGGACATTCCTGGCTACGTCCCTGGTCGTGTTAAATTCTGCAATGTTCATTTTCTTTATACATTCTCTCTTCGTTGTAAAAGATGAAGTCATATCTTGCTTAACACTTAATTTTAAATTTTAAGCGTTTAATTTTGGCTCATATGCATGTTTAATTGTAATTCATAATAAAATGCATATTTCAATTTCCATTTTTAGTTAACTCGGCAGATCATGATAACATCAGATCTGTCAATATGCGATTTAAAATAAAAATATGGCTTCATCTTCAAATATCTTGCTTATCTCTCTAGACCAGGGCCGGCCCTAGCAAATGCGAGGCCCAATTCGAGATTTTTAAAGTGGAGCCCTAAGGTTAAAGTTACCTACCCATAGTGGGTGCATGCTTACTGAAAGAAAAGAACAATGATTCAACAACAAATATCATTTATTTTGGATGTGATCACAAGGAAACCTTTCTGGCTTTCATAGTGGCAAATTCGGCAGAGGTCTGTATAGGTACAGTTTCTCGCAATGTCGTTTTCAATGGAGAGGATCGCCAGATTACTGAGTCGATCCTGCAGCATCGTCGACCGTAAATACGTTTTCATTAATTTCAACTTTGAGAAACTTCTTTCCCCAGATGCAACAGTAACTGGAATAGTCAAAAGTATTCGCAATGCAGTCGTAAAATTCGGGAAATCCACAGAACGAATGTTCAAAGTGATGAAGCCCAATATCTTCAGTGGATCACTTTGTATATCTTCTGGAAGAATTGGTTTCAAGGCTTCCATTTCCTCAGCAAGCATGAATCCATCAATGTCGCGGTCTTCTCCATCAGTCAGTTCAAATTCGAGATCCTTGTTGTGCTTACGTAGGTCTGTCTTGGACATCTTTGTGAACCTGTAAATGACGCCAAACTTTGAGTGATGTTCTCTCAGTTGTTCAAATCGTCGTTCCAGGGAGGATATAGCAGTGTCTAAAATTGCGTTAAACACAGAAATTTTAAATTTTTCTTCAGCATCTTCAATTGGCTGGTCTTGACCTTCATAGGAAAACATCTTCTTTCGTCTGACCTGTGTTGTCTTGAATTCTGGCTCGATTTCAAGCTGTTCTGCAATCTCTTTGGCATCTGTTACAGCACTTTGAAATCCACTCTCCCAATATTCTTTCATCCACTTATATGTTCTTTCTAAACTCTCGATGACACTTGCCAGATGCTTTGAATCACTCTTTCAAGTCAACTACGTGAGTAAAGATCTTCAAAGGAGGTCATACCAGAATATGACGGCAACAATGAATTTAAAATTCTTCATCTCTTTGCAAAGTGATTCTGGTTCGCTTCTTCCTTGAGGATCTTTTGCTTTTTCAGCAATTTCGACAAGTGCATCATAGATCTCGACAGCTTGATATCGTACAGTTTCGACACTTTGCACACGGCATTCCCATCTTGTCTCGCTCAAGGGTTTCACTGAGAACTCTTTCACATACTTGCAGAAGACTGATCATCGATGGGTTGAGGCTGAAAAGAAGACATACAGGCGTCGAATAACCCCGAAAAATGAGATAGCTTGAAGACATTATTTTTGCCATGTCCCCAAGTAGCAAATTGTAGTTGTGGCATGCGCATGGAGTGAAGAATGCTCTTGAATTCATTTCCAAAAGTCGCGCTTGAACGCCTGATGAGTGTCCCTTCATGTTCGCACCATTATCGTATCCTTGTCCACGAATATCACTCATTTTCAGTCCAAGTTCGTGAAGTTCTCTCATCAATACCTCTAGTAGGTTTTCTCCTGTGGTCTCCTTCACCTCAATGAACTTGATGAAGTGTTCAAAAATTCAACTTTCAATACCTGATGATCCATCAGAGACATATCGCAAAGTAAAGAACATCTGCTCCTTGTGACTAATGTCGGGTGTGCAATCAAGGATCACAGAGAAATACTTTGCCATTTTAATTCTGTGTACAATGGTTGCTCGAACTTTGTTGCCATTGAGCGAGATGAGTTCATTCTGGATTCGTTTTCCCAGGTAATGATCATGAATTTCGTTACTGACTATTCTTCTAAGATGGTCTTGCATGACGGGATCAAATCTTGAGATAAACTCAACCAGTCCAAGGAAGTTGCCATTATTCCGTCTGAAGATTGTATCTACTGATCCTCGGAATGCCATGTTGTGTTCAGCGAGGTACTGTACAATGGCGAGGAGGCGCTCAAACACATTTTTCCACCTAAGCTTCTCCGTATTGATTCGTTCCTGACTGAGTTGATCACAGTGCAACTTTTGGTCAAACGTTGTTCGAGTTCCATCCATTGGAGAGTCGCCTTCAGATGGCCCTGTGAGCTTTCGTGCTCAAACAGTCTGGAACTAGTATTCACCCAGTCACAGAATCCTCCACACCCCAAGGCATTGTTGGAGTTTCCAAATAACTTGCAACAGAAACAAAATATCCGATTCTTAGAGATTGAATAAATCAGCCATTTCCGTATACCAACTTCTCCATTTTCCATCCGTCTCTTGTAATGACTTTTTGAAAACATGCGGCCATTGTCATCTCTGGGAAAGTTATAGTCTTCCTCACACTGTGGTGGGCCTTTACTCACTAGTAAATCTCTGACTTTTGTGTTGACAGTTTCCGGCCATTGACCTGGATCTTTGAGTGCATCCAGAGGCTGATTTTGCAGAACTGGAGTCTGATCCATGGGTTCTTCTTCCCTCTGGATATCACTTTCATCTATCAAAGCTGGTGGTGACGCATGTGACGGCGCAGGTACATCTAGTTCACTTTCATCTATCAAAGCTGATGATGATGCATGTGACGGCGCAGGCACATCTTGTTCAGTTTCAGCCTGTGGATCGCGTTTCTCTAGAATTTTTTCAAATGACCCATACATACGCTCAAGTTCTGATTTCCGCTTCGCTTCACGCTGTCTCTTCTGGTGACCGCTGAGATATTTCCGAGCAGTATCTCGCAATCTCTTTGGAGGCATCACTGTCAGTCGATATCTGAAATATAACAAAATATATAATTAATACGGAATACTATTGTATATGAATACTACTGTATATGAAGAGTTATCATGACAAGCCGTATTTAATTTACCACTCAAAACCAAAATATTTTTTATACTGTACTCGTATATTTGCGGGGCCCCTAATAGCGCGGGGCCCAAAGCAGCCGCTTTGCTTGCTTTGCCCAAAGGCCGGCAGTGCTCTAGACATTGCTCCAGTTAAAATATTTATATTATCTTTAAATATTTTGCAAAATAATTCAGCCTACTGAGAATAAAAAACAAAACAGGTCAGCATTAAATAATAATGATGTCATTAAATTTTAGGTATATAAACATGTAGAATTTCTCCAATGTTCATTCTGATTCTGATTGGTCTGCTCTGACTTAGAGGCTGAGCATTACCTGTAACATTTTAGCAGTAAACTACAGGAAGAGAATATCTTTGTCTTCTCCTTCGAGCCTTGTTAAAATAGAGAAAAATAATTTCCCGATACGCCACAAGAAGAATCGGGGAACCCTTAGAGAATTTAATAAGCTTCACAGAATCCTCCGATCCCACAAGAAGAAATCGGAGAGTAGTATAAGAGAAACTACTGCGATTTCCTACACCAGGGGTGGCGAACCTTTCTACAGTCGCGTGCCAAAAAAAAACCATGTAAACCATAAAAAAAAATTCGCGTGCCCACCAAGGTTTATATATATTACACCAAATTATAAACATTAAGTCTATTATTTTATACTCATATTTTGGATAACAATTTCTATGCTTAGACATGCCAGGCAAATTTGATCGCGTGCGCAAATGAGCACACGTGCCATTGGTTCGCCACCACTGCGGGTCTACACGGTACCAGCTACTCCAAGGTAACAAATCCGTTGATGCCACCTAACCAGAACCCCGTCAACTTCGAACGGAGGGGTTAACATGTGTGTATGTGTGTATGTGTACACACACACACACACACACTATATATATATATATATATATATATATATATGGGATTGAACTCAGAATGGTCCCCTGAGGTTCTTTCATGATGCACACAGACCGTGCATGGAACAAGGAACTCTTCTGGGAAAATTAAATCCACTATAGTCCGAATAAGTAATGGTAAATGACAAACACTATAGTTTTTCTTTTTCATGATGTTAGCCCAACGTGGGCAACTGGTCACTCGCAAAGAAGCCCCAAAAATATAGCTTCCCTCACCAGCTATCTGCAAAGCGGATAGGATCCAGCTTTGGGACAGGATCTAGGGGTTACAGCTACACCTAGCCTACTATATCCAGAACCTCAATATAAGCAAAAGACTCGTTACATTCCCGTCAGATTGAATACATCAAAGAAAAAGGGGTAACTATTGTATTTTTAGCCAAAAAACAAAACTTTGCGAGTGACCCGTTGCCCACGTCGGGTTAACATCATGTAAAAGAAAAAACTATGGTGTTTGTCATTTACCATTACTTATTCGAATTATAGTGGATTTAATTTTCCTAGAAGATTTCCTTGTTCCTTGTTCCTTGTTCCGTGCGATGATTCCTCATTTCACGAAGGTCAAGCTTGTCGCTAGGCTTGTCAGTTGTCAACCCTCCTGGATTCGCCGGGAGACTCCCGGAATCGTGTGTGTTCTCCCGGCTCCCGGAACGTTCTCCTAATCTCCCGGATATGTTACAATTTGAGAATAGTTTTCTTTAAATACATAATTTAGTATCACCCTATCATTTGCATATTATTAGCCTTTAAATAATCTGGGTTTTTTTTACTATTGATATGAATAACATATATATATATATATAATGAATAAAACCACGAAGGAAAGGAAACACAGAATGGTGCTCAAGCGCTTTCGTCTAATGACATCCTCAGGAACAGTGAAGTACATAAAGAGTTCAAGACTATATATAGGAATGTAAGTAATTTCGAAAAACTCCACATAAATATTGGAGAGGAGGGGCGACTTCACCTTCTCTTCCCTACCTTTACGGTCTTATTAAAACCCACAAACCTGGCAACCCTATGCGCCCTATTATTAGTTCGGTGGGCTTTATTACCTATAAACTCTCCAAATGGCTTGTCAAAGTCTTGTCCCCCATTCTCGGAACTATCTCTGATTCACATGTAAAAAATTCCATGGATCTTACTGAAAAACTGAATAATGTACGCACTGAAACCAACGATAGATTGATCAGTTTTGACGTTTGTTCATTGTTTACAAAAGTGTCGATTGACGATATGCTTGACTTTCTCTCCCGAGAATTACATAAGTACGACCTGCCACTACCTGCACACATCGTTTTGGAACTTATTAAGCTTTGCATCAAAGACTGTAAATTCACTTTCAATAGCGAGTATTATCAACAGGTTTTTGGGATGGCCATGGGCAACCCCTTGTCGCCCCCTCCTTTCTAATATTTATACGGAGTTTTTCGAAATTACTTACATTCCGAGAATCCTGGGGGTTGGCATCCCATGGTTGCGGTACGTCGACGATATTTTGTGTATCTGGCCCATGAATCGTGACCTGGATGACTTCCTCCTTCAGTTAAATGATCAAGTCCCCTCCATTAAGTTTACTTTAGAAGTGGAACAAGACAACTCAATCCCGTTTTTGGAGGTGCGTGTACATAGGGAAAGCCCAGGTTTTAAGTTTAGTATCTATCGGAAAAAAACAAATAATTTATCCTATGTACACTTTTACTCTGGACATGACACCCCCATTAAGAAGGTTATATTTTCGTCAATGTTTCTTCGCGCTCTTAGGATCGTCAGTCCGGAATACATCGATGCCGAATTGGAAAAAATCAACGGTATTGGAAATGATCCGTGCTACCCACCTGCGTTTATGGAATCTTGTCTTAACAAGGCAAAACGAACCTTCTATCGTGTGAATAATAACACCCGCACTTTGTCAAAGAATATTTTAGTACTTCCATTTTTCCCGGGCTTTTTAGGCATTGCTAATGTACTTAAACTTTTGGATATTAATGTAGTATTTTCATATAACAATATTGTGAAAAATATCATAGTAAAAAATAGCCCTACCAATAATTCAGGCATTATCTATAAAATTGGGTGTAAACAATGTGATTCCTTTTACATTGGTCAGACGGGAAAGGATTTCACGCGTGTAAAACAGCATCAATATTCCGTTAGAACGGGACAGTCGTCCAGTGCCCTTTTTGTCCATTTGTCAGAGTTATCCCATTGTATTGATTAGAATAATGCTTCAGTTTTGTTTCACTCTAGCAACATTGTTAATAGAAATATTCTTGAGTCTGCTATTATTCAACTTACAAATAACTTTAACATGAGCAAAGGTCTTTTTCAACTCGATCCCGTTGTTTTGAATTCGTTCAGAACGGATTTAGCCAAGAAGGGCAGAGTGCTAAACCTTTGGTATATTATATATATATATATATATATATATATATATATGTGTGTGTGTGTGTGTGTGTGTGTGTGTGTGTATATGTACATATACGCGGAATATCTCCTATACAAGCGTCGTTCTTTACGATATATATATATATATATATATATATATATATATATATATATATATTATATATGTGTGTGTGTGTGTGTGTGTATATGTATATATATGTATATTATATAAAAAAGTATAAAACGACCAAAATTGTATGCTCCTCTTACAATTTTTATTTTTCAATTTATTTTTTATTTTTATTTTTTTGTGACCTATATATCATTCAGGCATTATCTATAAAATTGGTTGTAAACAATCCATTTGATCATGTGTTGAATTCGGGCAAAGTGCTAAAATTGGTAGTTTTCCTTACAAATGTATATGCTCCTCCCACAATCCTATTTTGGATTGGTAAAAAAATACGTATATTATCCATTTATTTCAGAAGAAATAATATGAAAAGGTAGGCATACATGGTAGGTTTTCTCTAAAATTGAATGTGGGCTCCAACTCTTCCCACCAGCTTCTGGAGCCGCCCAGGAATGGCGTCCACTGACTTTAGCAGGAACTCCGGCGGGATGGAGGACATGACTTCCCGAATTCGGTCCTCCAGTTCTTCCAATGTCCTCGGTTTGGTGCGGTAGACTTCTTCCTTTACCCACCCCCAAAGAAAGAAGTCGCACGGTGTCAAGTCGGGGCTCCTGGCTGGCCATTGATGTGGACCACGACGACCCATCCAACGCCCAGGGAAGTGGGCATCCAGCCACTCACGGACAACAAGAGCGAAGTGCGGAGGGGCGCCATCTTGCATAAATATCAGATCGTCGATGTTCTCCCATGTGCTGACAACCGGCCAGACCTCGTTTCGCAACATAGAAAGGTACCGCTCAGCATTCATGGTGTTGCGCAGAAGGAACGGGCCCACAACCTGATCTGAGGTCATACCACACCACACCGTTACACTGAACCGATTCTGCCGTTTTTCAGCGGTAACCATGGGATCCTCTCCTGCCCAGTAGTGGCAATTGTGGCAGTTGACAAAGCCTCCGACGTGGAACACCGCCTCGTCGCTCCAGAGGATGTTGCGGAAGAGATGGGGCCAGTCTTCATACCAAGCCAGCATGATTTCCCCGAACTCCATGCGAATGTCGCAGTCCTCGTCCGAGAGAGATTGGCAGTAATGCGGCTTCCACGCACGCCAGTTCAGCTCCTTCTTCAGCACAGTTCGCACTGAGTAGCGGGAGAGTCCACTTTCCCGAGCTGCCTGGCGAGTTGACTTTCGTGGACTCCGTGCGAACATTTCCTGAACTGCCTGCACCGTCTCTTGGGCCCTGGATGTCGAAGGGCGACCACATCTTCGAACATCTGCCACAGACCCCGTGGTCATGAGCTTCGAGTGGCAGTTCTTGATTGTTTTCGGGTCCACTTGGGTACGTGGTCCGTGAATGGCCCGCCCCCTCTTTGAACTCGAACGACAGATTGCCAAACTTCGTACCGTGCCGCCAACTGGGCACGCTCCTGCAGTGTTAAACGCTCAGCCATGTTACCCTTCAATCTGAAATGAAAAAAAAAAAATGAACGTTACAATTGTACCACTTTAGAGAACACACCATAACAATATAATAATACAATCACAATTTATACATAATTTATATGTAATTTAAATTAGGGAGCTACTTTCCGCCCACCCTAATATATATTTTTTTTTTTGTAACCTATATATACAGTAGTCTTGAACTCTTTATGTACTTCAGTGTTCCTGAGGATGTCATTAGACGAAAGTGCTTGAGCACCACTCTGTGTTTCCTTTCCTTCGTGGTTTTATTCATCATAAATATTTTTCACGTGTTACTTTCGTGAAATAATTTTCATATATATATATATATATATATATATAATATATATATATATATATATATATATACAGGGGCGTCGATTGACTTAATTGACTTTAGAATATGTCTTTATACCCCCTGCATATGGCCTCAAAATGCCCTTGAAATTGGTCATATTTAAAAAATTTCTCGGGGGGCTTACAGCGCCCCTCCCCCTACGAACCCGCCAGCTGGATCGGCTCGCCCTCACCCCTCTTTATGACCTGTATAAATATATCATCTCCCGGAATTGTATTTCAGAAAGTTGGCAAGCCTACTTGTCGCCCGTAAGATATGCCAAAGATTAGAAAATAAAAAGTTATGTAGTAGCTACCAACTTGAAAATCATAAATTCAGGTGCAACCTACTGTAAGTACCATACAAAATTTCAGAAACGTAAAATGGCCATTTTATTAAATAGCAAACACTGTTTTGGACATAAATCTAATCTTAATGTTAGTTCATTAATTAGCTAAGGGGCCAGGCCTTTTCAATTATATATAACGTCAGTAGGGTAGCCAATAAATAAATATACAGTATATTAAAAAAAGAGGGATAACTACAGTACTAGGTGTATATAGTCTCAAATTTTTAGTTTCACAGTAACAATGCCAACAAATGATCCTATTTTATTTCTGGAACTTAAGATATGTGTTTATTTGAGAGAGAAATTCTCAATGTTGTCTCAACTCTGGAATAACTTTGTATTAATAGCTGCCAACTGTAAACAACCAGCAATTAACTTCTATATTCCTAATAAAAGCAATTTTTTTAATAATTTTTTGTTTAGTAACTACATGATATGATAAAGACCCAACTAAAATGAGAACACCTTTTTTTTAATTAAACCTAAGCGTAAAATAGATATCCGAGGGGCCAGTAATTAAAAAAAATAAATAAATTTCATCATGATTCATAATTTTGTAAATTACAGACATTATATTTTGGTGAAGTAATTTATAATCTTATTAAGGTAATTTAAATAATATAATGGCACAATAAACTTGGAGAAAATAAGTCAATGCTTTATAACAAAATGCAATGAATTTTAACAATGATGATTAGAAGTTTTTCTGAAGTTATTTCCAATATACTTTAAACATATGTAATCTTCTTTCAGATTGTCAGTATGGGTTCTGCAAGGGACACTCTACTGGTGAACTTCTTGCATACCTCCGATTCTTGATCCACCTCCTTTCAGGCTTTTGGTGAAACCTTTGCTATTGCACTAGACATATCTGTTATTTTTTATTTTATTGGGTTCAGAATCCCAGCTGAGCCCTGAATAGCCAAGTTCTGAAGGGCCACTTCGACCTACAGGCCAAGTTAAGCTAGACTAAAACTTACGGACTTGGAGGTCCTATTAGGTCCTACCTCAGGGTTGCTGACACGATGTGGGCCTACCTTAGGCCTCAGTTGCATAAAATTAAGATAAAAAACAAAAGGGGCAGTATTTACGGTCTTCTTTCTAAACCTTGCAACAACAACACAACCTGCACCATTGCACGATGCAACAATCTTGTATCTAAACAACCAAACTGAATTGCAAGCGAGCCCTCTATAAGACCACGCCCTGTAAGTGCCGCATTCAACAAACGAGTAGAAAGGACGCGCCAGTGCCGCCCCCCTCCCCCCAAAAATGATGCCACAAGAGTGCCCAAACAATGATGCCACAAGAGCCCAAAAATGCTAGCTCTAAATTAAGTGAATTTTTCACTAACCTTACAATTATGAGGGATATACTGCATATAAGTAGTATAGCCGAAAAAGGGGAGAGTGCAAGAATGTTGCAAGTTATTACGTAATGTTGCAAAGGGGGTGGGGGTTGTTGCAAGGGGGTGGGGGTGTTGCAAAAAAAAGAAAAAAAAGGAAAAAAAAGAAAAAAAAGAGTACTGGCCTTTGTTGCCAACCGGGGTTGCAAGGGGCATGCAACTTGGAGGTGGAGTTCTCCCCCAAGCTATTCCCCCCAAAGGGCCAGAAAGGAGAGAAAGGAGGAGAGGTGTTCACCTGGCAGGA
This sequence comes from Bathynomus jamesi, assembly GCA_023014485.1. Lineage (NCBI taxonomy): Eukaryota > Metazoa > Arthropoda > Malacostraca > Isopoda > Cirolanidae > Bathynomus > Bathynomus jamesi. The sequence continues at coordinate 1,131,240 of JAJOZX010000102.1, forward strand.
GCAAAGTGCATATTAAGACTTCAGCCGAGTAGGCGTTGTTTTATAGGCTCCTAATCAGCCAGTTGGCTGAATCAGTCAGTTGGCTGAACCAAGGGGGGGAGGGGTACACCTGAAGGAGAGAGAGAGTAGTTGCCTTTGATTGCAAGGCATGCAACTTGGAGGCGAAGTTCTCCCCCAAGTTATTTTCGTTTACCTAATCTAAGAGGCCTCTAAGTGGTTTTCCCAAAGGGCCAGAAAGAGAAGGACCAGAGGTCCTTGCTCGGCTGGGAGCCGAGCTTGAATGACTCCGTCAGTCGTCTCTCGGTCTTTTATAAACCTCTATTCTGGCTGAGTTGTCAGATAGCGCCATGTATGCAGGTGCTGAGTTGCCAGATCGCACCATGTATTCAGTTGCTGAGTTGCCAGATCGCACCATGTATTCCAGATAGCGCCATGTGTTCCAGATAGCAAAAAACCATATATTAATCATCCATTTAAATAGTGCACCACAATATATGACGGTAAATGAATCCAATTAAATTCTGTTTATTAAATAAATAATTTTTACACACTTAATTTTTATTATAAATATTTAAGTCACGAAACGAAATGAAAATTTACGAAACAATTCATTTAAAAGTTGAAATTAGCCAAAACACAATCCGACGAAACAAATAACGTAGTTAGCCTACACATAATTCAACCAACCATAGAAAACAGAATTATAGAAAACCAATTAGGTTTTTATGGATAACTAGTTTATCTTGACCTAAGTTTACTATAATTATATATATACAGTCTTTTAAACATCTTGTGATATATATATATATATATATTAATTTTTTCTTTATTTAAAACAAGTTTGAATGTATTTACTTTGCAAACAACATGAGCAAAATTAAACGAAATATTTTATAATTTTTTAAGATAGATAAATAGATATATATAGTGTTTCACTATAGATGTATAGATGTATATAGTGTTTTACAATAGATGTATATAGTGTTTAACGATTAGAAACAAATATAACATTAACTTGAACTTCATTAAACTTGAAATTAGCCAAAACACAATCCGACGAAACAAATAACGTAGTTAGCCTACACATAATTCAACCAACCATAGAAAACAGAATTATAGAAAACCAATTAGGTTTTTATGGATAACTAGTTTATCTTGACCTAAGTTTACTATAATTATATATATACAGTCTTTTAAACATCTTGTGATATGTATATATATATATATATTAATTTTTTCTTTATTTAAAACAAGTTTGAATGTATTTACTTTGCAAACAACATGAGCAAAATTAAACGATAAATATTTTATAATTTTTTAAGATAGATAAATAGATATATATAGTGTTTCACTATAGATGTATAGATGTATATAGTGTTTTACAATAGATGTATATAGTGTTTAACGATTAGAAACAAATATAACATTAACTTGAACTTCATTGAACTTGAAATTAGCCAAAACACAATCCGACGAAACAAATAATGTAGTTAGCCTACACATAATTCAACCAACCATAGAAAACAGAATTATAGAAAACCAATTAGGTTTTTATGGGTAACTAGTTTATCTTGACGTAAGTTTACTATAATTATATATATACATTCTTTTAAACATCTTATGATAGGTATATGTAAATATATATATATATATATATATATATATTATTTATTTTTCATATTATAACATTTAATTTTATTTTAGTGTTAATTTATGCAGTGTTTAGTTAGCCTCTTCATTTAAACTATAACATTTATAGTGCTGCAGTTAAACCATCCTTAAAATGGCAGAGTTTGTGCCGAATTGGAAAGGTTTTCACTCCGCCTTAGACCCACAGTTTAACGTGGAAACTGAATGCTTTTTTAAAAATATAATTAGGATATATTTCTTTATTATAAAATAAGTTAACAATTGAAATTATGTTAACACAAGAATTTGTGAAAACAATACTAACTTGTAAGTAAAAATAAAAATATAATATAAGGGACTACCATAGAAATGTAAGTGTCTATAATTTATTCACAAGAAACACGATTTTATATATATGTTACTCGTCCGATCCCGTTATAGCGGATTGGTACACGTCATAGCTCCACCCAGCTACATCGGCAGCCAATCACTACGAACATCTGGTCTTTTGGGCGGAGCTTGGCGATTGTGCATATAAAAGGGGCTATTTTTCAGTTGAGAGTAACAGTAGCTATTTTCGCGTCAGTGAATAATCATTCCCTCCACCATGGAGAGTTGTAGTATCTCGTCAAATAGATACTCGCCAAAATTTTTTTATGTCAATCAATGTTATTTGGTTATCCCCATTATGCTAAAATCGAATTTTTTTTATGGCAATCAATGTTATTCCTCTTAAATGAACCAAAGATATCTTCACATAATGGGGATCTGTCTGTATACTCTGTATATGTTTTAAAAGAATGAACATTATTCCTTTAAGGTCCGATGAGGATTTGACACGTGTTATACAATCTTTTGAAGAATCTCGTGTCATGAATACGGAGGATATACTGAACAGTCAGCAATGTCACACATCCTCCACCATGGACCTGTACGTCTCCCCGGAATTGTATGAAGAAAGTAACGCTGCAGCATTAACCACAATTAGTCTTTTTAACGCGATTGACCGTGGCGAATTATTTCCAACGCAAACCGTTGAAGATATTTGCAGTGACGCTCCTTACAACCCGACGCAGGGGACTACCATAGAAATGTAAGTGTCTATAATTCGATTTATATATTTGGAGAGTTGTAGTATCTCGTCAAATAGATACTCGCCAAAATTTTTTTATGTCAATCAATGTTATTTGGTTATCCCCATTATGCTAAAATCGAATTTTTTTTATGGCAATCAATGTTATTCCTCTTAAATGAACCAAAGATATCTTCACATAATGGGGATCTGTCTGTATACTCTGTATATGTTTTAAAAGAATGAACATTATTCCTTTAAGGTCCGATGAGGATTTGACACGTGTTATACAATCTTTTGAAGAATCTCGTGTCATGAATACGGAGGATATACTGAACAGTCAGCAATGTCACACATCCTCCACCATGGACCTGTACGTCTCCCCGGAATTGTATGAAGAAAGTGACGCTGCAGCATTAACCACAATTAGTCTTTTTAACGCGATTGACCGTGGCGAATTATTTCCAACGCAAACCGTTGAAGATATTTGCAGTGACGCTCCTTACAACCCGACGCAGGGGACTACCATAGAAATGTAAGTGTCTATAATTCGATTTATATATATGGAGAGTTGTAGTATCTCGTCAAATAGATACTCGCCAAAAAATTTCTATGTCAATCAATGTTATTTGGTTTTACCTCTTATCCCCATTATGCTAAAATCGAAATTTTTTATGGCAATCAATGTTATTCCTCTTAAATGAACCAAAGATATCTTCACATAATGGGGATCTGTCTGTATACTCTGTATATGTTTTAAAAGAATGAACATTATCCCTTTAAGGTCCGATGAGGATTTGACACGTGTTATACAATCTTTTGAAGAATCTCGTGTCATGAATACGGAGGATATACTGATCAGTCAACAATGTCACACCGAAATAATGTAAGTGTTTTTCAATCTTTTTGGGATAAGAAGACAATATATTTTCATAAATTTATTAAATGAAAGAAATCAGTACAATAAACAACTACAGAATATACGTTACAAATATACGAACAAAAACATTATAATATACAACGAGTACGTACAATTGGAAAACGGATTTTTATCTGTCTGCATACCATTTCATCGTTTCGGCGAGTGTGACACGGGTCAAATAAATTTTAAAAATTTATAAATTCTTTATCACTTGACATATGCATGAGAAATGAGACGCAGTACATTCCGAAAACATTAGTAAAATATCCTTGTACACGAAACGGGTTCCATACAACTTCGGGAATATGTAACTGAGCGAGAAATTTTACAATAATAGGGTCACTCCAGGGTTGAGTACCGAGTGAATCAAAATAGTACAGGCGCTGTCTATTTTTAAAATAGACAGCGATCCAATGAATCCCTTCATTACCGATGACATCTGTGTTCACAATAAGACTACCGCATTCTCGCGTACTTGGCAAACTCAATGTTTCATTCTTCGCAAACACGCCGATAAATTTGGAACGTGTGACTCGCTCCATTACTTCTGAAGTGTATTAGCATCCATTTTAAAAGTCAGTGATAACGCCCTAAATCTATCTACTTCTATTAGGGCTTGCGATTCGAGATATACTAGTACACTAATAGGAGCGTCTATAGGCTTGGCAATTCCAGCCGCACTGAGATGTTTCCGCTCTGCTGTGGGTTAAATGGTATTTACGCTAGCAGATAAGTCAGGTGTAATGTCAAACGGATAAAGGTTAAATTGATCAATGAATTCTTCCTGCGTTACCCCATTACCAAGCTCATCACAATCACCTGCAATATGGGTCAGATTACTATAGGCTCTGGCACAAAGAGTAACACAGCGTCTGATGAATAGTCCGTACCCATTGTTCCACCCAAAGCATGCCATTAACGTATAGAGTTATATTTTTAAGTCCGAAATTCTCGAATTTAAAGGCACTCTTTTTATATTTTCCATTCACCGAAGCGTGGTCCTGCATGCCGATTAATATCCTTTTAGGAAGATTTCCCAGGGCAATGTTTTCTATCTGCTTCGATGCCAACCCTGCAGGAACCGTATATAGTTTGATTGCACTCTGTTAATAGGATATTTCACTGTAGCGTTTAGTAAATTTTTCTCAATTTCTAGTTGTTTTGGTGAACTTAATTTCACTCGCCGTACGCGGAGGTATGTGTCCATAATGTGAACCACAACGGGCTTTGCACCCTCTTCTTGATCGCATCCAGATTTAAGCAGATCTCAGGACTCGTGCGGGTGAGCTTTATTTTCATATCCACCCCGTTCACAAGCAACTTCTCCTGGAAAGTGAAATCTGTGTGCAACGTCCAAAACACTCGTATATTTCTTTTTGAATTTTTAAATTTGTCCTTTATACTATTTTCATCTTTAGTTTGATAATATCCCTCGGCACTTAAAAAGGTAGCCTTCGCTTCTTTGGAAAAGTTGAGGACATTTTCCAGATAGGCTCGTAGATGATAGTACCCCGTGCCTGCCGATATGTTGGTCTGATTTAAATATACGTCACACTGGTTGAATATGGAGTGCAGAAAGTTTGTTTCAGGGTATACAGCATATTTGTCATCGCAGACCGTTCCATCAGAATGGGCTATACGTAGCTTAGCGTACATGTGCACACAGCTTGGATCAAAAAAGTAAGGACCTGAGCTGGGTATCACGAATTCTATAGGTGCACTCGGGGAACTAATTGTGTTTAAAGGGTTAATTGTAATAAAGTCACTGTGCTCAATAGAAACTTGGGTTGGAGGTAGCTCAAAAAGGGACAGCTCCGATTTACAGCATTGTGAACTACATGGGTGGATGAAGCGTGCCATGGCGAAATAGTGACTCCTCTCTCGACAAGTGGTAAACAAACTATGATTCATGAGATCAATGTCCTTAGCTTATATCAGTCAAAAAAGTGGTCAACCATATTTCATTCGCTTACAGCACTTCTTTTTTGATAGCCTTTTACGTTTAATACCACGTGACCCCTTCTTCTTCCGGGCAGCCCTTCTTCTTCCCGCCACCACGCATTTTTCTCTTTGCATCTTTGATGATTTCGTCCCGTGTACGCTTTAAATGTTTTTTTAGAGCTCTTTAGGTTTAGCCCGGCCAATATGTCTTCTGCAGTGTTAAACCTGATTGTAGCGCTTTCCTTCCAAGGTATCTGGCACCCCTCTTCAGCAAAGGAACAGCCGTACGTAGTATGGATGAAAAAATGGACCCAAGTCCACTACCGCGCTGGTATCGCACCCCTCGATAGACGGTGAAAGGCTTTCTATCCATTATAACTCAGTGCGTCGAAAGTGTAGCTTCACTGTTAAGCTCCCGTTACCGAATGGGAAGTTTTCACCCTCAATCGTTCTTATATAAAGGGTGATCCAGAGAAATGGGACCCAAAAGAAACCCCTGTAACTCTTAAAGTATAAGTCCTTTTATAAAATCATACGCATCATTCGAAAGAGGATAGTTACAAGTTTGTGCAGGATTGTATAGGTTTTGACAATACAAGACAAGATAAGATACAAAACAAAATAAAAGTGTTAGTTAAAACTAACCCTTCAAGATGACTGCATGGACTGTGGAACAGCTGCGTTTCATAACTGAGCAATATTATGAGCATGGAAGAAGTGTAGTTTCATCTAGAAGATTTTCAAGACAATTTCAGATGTCAAAGATCTTTGAGCTGAAACTACACTTCTTCCATGCTCATAATATTGCTCAGTTATGAAACGCAGCTGTTCCACAGTCCATGCAGTCATCTTGAAGGGTTAGTTTTAACTAACACTTTTATTTTGTTTTGTATCTTATCTTGTCTTGTATTGTCAAAACCTATACAATCCTGTACAAACTTGTAACTATCCTCTTTCGAATGATGCGTATGATTTTATAAAAGGACTTATACTTTAAGAGTTACAGGGGTTTCTTTTGGGTCCCATTTCTCTGGATCACCCTTTATATTGAGATATTGGTTATTAAATTAGTTGCGACATTCACATAATGGTGTCTGTCATATGTAATACTCAAACTCCTTCCTCTATGGTTGGGGATGTGAGCAATGCGCAGCAGGCGTGCCTGGGTATCCCCAACAAACTGGTGCTCCACTATATTACTGTAAATATAGCACATGTCTGGGGACCTTTCAGCCAATTTCTCCATCTTCAATTGATACATTAATCTGGACAAGTCATGCTGTGTCTCGTGAAATGTGTCTCTTTGGAAGGCTGCGCTATATCGGCCATTGGTTAGAATTTGAACTTTCTATGGTCTTTAATACGTCTGTTAGTCTTTGATTTTAGGATTAGTGTATGTGCAGGGTTGTTTACGATTTCGTATACTAAATCATTCGTAAGGTTTGAGTTTCTTAAACTTACGTTTAAGCCTCTCACAACATCCTCGGCCGAACCATATTGACCCGGTCCTAGTCTTACTTCTGTACTGTAATACCGTGCAATCTTAGTCCGAGCGATACGCATAGTTTCATCCATAGCTACCCCAGCTTTTTCACACTCGTCAATGTCTCTAAGAATCGTAAAAACGGTTTCTTTATGTTCAATATTTAAAAAGATGGTGTCCAGCTGAATTTCGCATATCCCCACCTCATACGAATCACGACCCAATTCAATGTGCCCGTGGAGTTCTGTTACAAAGTTGGCTAGTGTGTTGTTAGGGTGTACAGACAGGGACGAGGAGGACGGGAGTGTGACGTAGAAATGGTTAGGAGCCATGTTGCATACTATTTAAGCTTCATTATTGCATCAGCTTTTATATAGGTGTTGAAGCTTTCTGGGTACCCTACCATTTCACCAGGTACATTTTTCTCTTTCCTGAACCTTTGCTTCCTAAAATTTCTCAATTTTAAACACATTTTTTCCTAAATTAAACGCAACTTTCTGCAATTCCTCGCGGTAAAAGCCTCCTGAGATTCTTTTCCCCATTCAAATCTTCAATGTAATACATCATTATCTCACCTTTAGGTCTCATAGCCCTAACTTTAAAAATCTCGCGTGTCCATCCTTGCTCAAAACCCTTTGCGAATTTATTCCCCGAACGCGACAGCCTTACATAATCATTGATTTTGAAGCGCGCAGAGTGTGGTGGTGGTGGTGGTGATCCATCTCTTCTCGGGAGCGTACCTCTTTCTAAAACTTCGTTAGGTGTTGTCCCAATCGTGCGATGGTGTGAGCGGTTGTAGGATGACGCCAATGATTCCAGAATGTCTAGAAATCTGTATGTGTTTTTATGTGTAAAATAACGGTGCATGCGTTCCTTTATGGTGCGCTGAACTCTTTCAGCTAAAGAAGCCTTATGTATAGAATTGGTTGTGTAATAGCTGATATTAACTCTGTCAACATGTTCTGAAAAGCACGGCCTATAAATTCCTTCCCCATATCCGTACAAAAATAGCCAGGAACCCTGTTTTCTTTTAACATTAGCGTTTTGGTGGCTTTAGCAACTGTTTCAGGTGATTTATTTTTCAGAGGAACTAGCCACAGATATCTAGAGAATACGTCTATTATGAATAGAATGTAGCGGTAACCATCGTTATACACAGAATATCTTTGCATGTCTGTTAAATCTGCTTGCCAAATAGAATCAATCGAGGAAGTCGTTGTCTTGGCTGTTTTAAACCTTTTTCTCACAAACTTATGAAGCATATAAGCGTCCTGCTCCCTCAAAAATCTTTCAACATCTTTTTTTCCTACTCCGTAAACACTTCTGTACAGTCTATCTATGCCGCCGTAAGAGGATGGGTTAGAAACGTTATAATAGCGTTTAGTTAATACGTTAGCCATTTGCGTATTTTAGAGGTACGTGGGGGGAGACGTACAGGTCCATGGTGGAGGATGTGTGACATTGCTGACTGTTCAGTATATCCTCCGTATTCATGACACGAGATTCTTCAAAAGATTGTATAACACGTGTCAAATCCTCATCGGACCTTAAAGGAATAATGTTACAGTACAGGGGAAATATCACGCAAAATATATATAAATACATTTCAATAATAATAGAAAATATGCATATAATCATAACAGTACAGGGGAAATATCACGCAAAATATATAAATACAATTCAATAATAATGAAATATGCATATAATCATAACAGTACAGGAGAAATATCAAGCAAAATATATAAATACATTTCACTTTTTTTTCAAAATACTAAACTCGGTCTTAATCGAGTTTACAATTACATCATTATTGCTCTGCATTACGCAGTATATGCGGCTTAATAATATTTCACCGCTTAAAGTATAGGGAAACCTGTATTCGATATGAAGGGCTTTCATATCGTTCAGTACTATTTTTGTTCCCACTTTACAACCGGTTGGTAAGTCATCTTTAAATACGTCTAGAATACAATCAAAAGCACGCACAAAGAGTTCATCGTTAGCTACATTATTATGTGTGTGTGTGTGTGTGTGTGTGTGTGTGTGTGTGTGTTTCCGGGATGTGTGTGTGTGTGTGTGTGTGTGTGTGTGTGCACGAGTTGTTTATTCGTTTATTATATATATATATATATATATACGATACAGCTGACCAACCAAAAAGATTAGCCACACAACATATCGAACATGTATTAAAAAGCACCCTCCCACATACATTGATGAGTAAAGGCTTAAGTCTTTATAATCTATTGACACGACCTTTTGTGTAAGGGAATGTACAAAACGTTTTCTAAAAATTGTTAACATACAAAAGACTAAGTTTACCAATGATGTAAATCAGAAAATGTCATCCCTGCATGATAACAGTAAGTACGATACACTCCTAAACAAAGAGGTATGGTAGGGGTAAGTACAGTAGGTAATTTTACGGCCACATATTTTTTGGAAAAGTCGGAAATCACGCCCAACGATCCCTGACTGTCCGAAGGTTGATGACATGGGGAAATTGCTCTACCGCCTAACCTAGCGTACGCCTGACGTGGCAGAAGACTCACCCTGACTGATAATAATAATAATTATGTTAATAATATACCTTTCCATTTTTATTCATTCATTTCATATATATATAAGGGTTGAAAGATTTGTGTGTGTATTTCGTCTGAGCTAATTTGACAAATGTAGGCTCGCGTCCTACCTTTTATTTCATCCCCGTCATCGACACTTTAAGCTGAAAAGCGCGTAATATTTTTTGTTTTTAAAAGGCTTACCAAAACAAAATAGACACATATGGGAAATCTTCCTAAAAGGATATTAATCGGCATGCCGGACCATGCTTCGGTGAATGGAAAATATAAAAAGAGTGCCTTTAAATTCGAGAATTTCGGACTTAAAAATATAACTCTATTAATTTATAATATACGTTTAGCATCATTTGAATTAATATACGTTTGGTATTTTTCCTGACTTTCACAATATATACAGGTGTGTGTGTGTGTGTGTGTGTAGATTTGTGAATATGATAATAGAGCGAAATCTTTTAACTGCTTAGTGATTTGTTTTAATTCGGTGAAAGTCTATTTATATATATATATATATATATATATATATATATATATATACACACATATATATATATATTTATATATATATATATATATATATATATATATATATATATATATATATATATATACATATATATATATATATAGTGTATGAGAGATAGTTGTTGTTATTACTAAATTGAGGGTATTGGCGGTGGATTTGAGTAAGGTGATTGATGTAATAGACCATAATATTCTACTTGACGATTTCATTAACATTAAATTCATCAAGGCGAGCACGTGTGATTCGTTCTGCTCCACGGAGAGATGAAAAATGCATTGGTTTCCGGTGTGTGTGTGTGTGTGTGTGTGTGTGTGTGTGTGTGTGTGTGTGTGCTTGTGTGAAAGTTAAGATTTGGAGTGAAGGGGGACGAGAGAGAGAGAGAGAGGAGAGTGAAGGGAGGCTTATCAGGGATTGAGTTTATTATATATACAAGTACAGATGGGTGGGGGGTTTGGGGGAATGAGGGAGGAGGGTCGAGGATATAAAGAAATATATCCTAATTATATTTTTAAAAAAGCATTCAGTTTCCACGTTAAACTGTGGGTCTAAGTTACGAGTAAACATAAAATATTTTCATTGTAGAAATAATAATAATAATAATAATAATGATAATAAGAATTGATGTGAAAGGTGATTGATTTAAGCAGTTAAGATGTAGTTATAAGAATATGACCCCATACAAATTACGCGTAAATATAAAATATTTTCATTGTAGAAATAATAATAATAATAATAATAATAATGATAATAAGAATTGATGTGAAAGGTGTTTTTGCTCGAATATCTTGGACGAAGGATTAACCCTCGGCCGAAAAGGTCTCTAGGGACACGATTTGAAATGACCTAGTTTCTGCCTTTTCCTCGTGTGTGTGTGTGTGTGTGTGTGTGTGTGTGTACGAGTTGTTTATTCGTTTATTATATATATATATATATATATATATATATATATATATATATATATATATATATACATCAAGAGCGGTCTGGAAGGAAGATCTCTCATGGCGTCCGACCCCGTTATAGCGGATTGTGTTTTGGATAATTTCAACTTTTAATTGAATTGTTTCGTAAATTTTCATATTGTTTCGTCGTTCAAATATTTATAATAAAAATTAAGTGTGTAAAAATTATTTATTTAATAAACAGAATTTAATTGGATTCAATTGTGGTACACTATTTAAATGGATGATTAATATATGGTTTTTGTCATCTGGAATACATGGCGCTATCTGGATTACATGGTGCGATCTGGCAACTCAGCACCCGAATACATGGCATGATCTGGCAACTCAGCAACTGCATACATGGTGCGATCTGGCAACTCAGCAACTGAATACACGGCGTGATCTGGCAACTCAGCAACTGAATACATGGCGCTATCTGGCAACTCAGCCAGAATAGAGGTTTATAAAAGACCGAGAGACGACTGACGGAGTCATTCAAGCTCGGCTCCCAGCCGAGCAAGGACCTCTGGTCCTTCTCTTTCTGGCCCTTTGGGAAAACCCCTTAGAGGCCTCTAAGGTTAGGTAAACGAAAATAACTTGGGGGAGAACTCCGCCTCCAAGTTGCATGCCTTGCAATCAAAGGCCACTACTCTCTCTCTCTCTCTCTCTCTCTCTCTCCTTCAGGTGTACCCCTCCCCCCTTGGCTCAGCCAACTGGCTGATTAGGAGCCTATAAAACAACGCCTACTCGGCTGAAGTCTTAATATGCACTTGGCTCCTGCCAGGTGAACACCTCTCCTCCTTTCTCTCCTTTCTGGCCCTTTGGGGGGAATAGCTTGGGGGAGAACTCCGCCTCCAAGTTGCATGCCCCTTGCAACCCCGGTTGGCAACAAAGGGCCCTTTGGTTTTTTTTTCTTTTTTCCTTTTTTTTCTTGTTTTTTTTGCAACACCCCCCACCCCCTTTGCAACACCCCCACCCTTTGCAACACCCCCACCCCTTGCAACATTACGTAATCACTTGCAACATTCTTGCACTCTCCCCTTTTGCGGCTATACTACTCATATACACCTTAACTTAATATATACAAGCAATGCTGCATCAATCAGCTTAGTCATCATATCGCCTTGGGACAACAATGGCTCTTCCTCTTCTAGATTTTCTAACAATATCAAAAGCTTTTGATAGTTTGGTACAAATCCTTAATTTCCAAACTGCCCTTTACCAAGCACCATTTTACCAAATTAAAATATTAATCAAGATTAGAAAATAATAAAAATGGAACTCAAAGATTAAAATAAAGATAAATATGAAAGGTAAAGTAAATTGTAATTCCTAAATAATCTGATAACCAAAAAATATTTGATAAAAAAGATAAATATGGAAGGTGAGGTAAAGAATCGTGTGAACAAATATAAAATTTCGCTGGTAATTGTCGATGATTTTTTATCAAATAGAAAAGAAATTATCAACATATCTTGATGTTATCAATCCAGATAACCGGCAAAAAGATAATGAATAAGATAGCATTTGAGTCGGGGAAAAGAAAAGTGATTCATATAAGCAAATGATCTGATATCAATGATCCTTCTGTTTTTCCTGATGGCGTAAGACTCGTTGTTGTAACGTTTCGTTTGGACGTAACAAATCGAAAACTGAACGAATTCCCCGGCCAATCATAAGTTTAGAGGGAGATACCCCCGTCGTGGTGTGAGGTGTTATTCGATATTTAAACAAAAATTTATCCAACACCACTTGCATTTCCTCCCCACGAGAATGACGCAAGGCCGACTTGAAAGTACGGACCATGTTTTCCGCGAGACCGTTAGTAGACGGCGGAAAACACTAGACCGGACATGTCTAATGCCATTTAGGTGGACAAAAGAACGAAATTCCTCACTGGTAAAACAAGTACCATTGTCGGAAACCAGGACTACGGATAAACCCCATCGAGCGAAAACCGAACGGAGTAAGCGAATAGTAACACCCGAAGTCGTGGAAGTGGTTGGAAAAATTTCCACCCACTTAGAGTAGGCGTCCACAATGACTAGGAAATAAGTATTATTTATAGGACCTGCATAGTCAACATGGATCCTATGCCACGGTATAGTAGGCCATTCCCAAGGATGAAGTGGACTTTTCCTTGGGAGATCTCTGTCCTTTAGGCAGCTTTGACAGGAACGAACCAATGATTCGAGTTTCCCATCTAAACCAGGCCACCAGAAATAAGCTCTCGCTAGCTCTTTCATTTTTGTTGCACCCATGTGTTCAGCGTGAAGTTCCTTCACTAAATTCGACCTGCCTTCATTTGGAATTATCACTCTGTGGCCCCATAAGAGACAGCCATTTTGAATCGAGAGTCCAGACTGACGTTGATAAAAAGGCTGTAATTCACTCTCAACCTTAGTAGGCCAACCAACTGAGCAGAAATGGATGACCCTAGAGTCCTAGACAGAATAGGGTCTGATTTTGTCCACTGCTCTATTTGTACCGCAGATACCGGAGTGGATTCCAAAAACTTCACCAAGTGAACTCATTCTGTAGGTATAGGTACACAATCATTTGGATTTTCTAAGGGCAACCTACTTAGCGCATCAGCCGTACCTAGAAGTTTACCTGACCGATGTACTAAGTCAAATTTATAGGCTTGTAGAATCAGTGCCCATCGTTGAATCCTACCTGAGGCCATAACTGGAATATTTTTATTAGGTGAAAATAAACCTAAAAGAGGCTTATGGTCAGTAATTAGTTTAAATTCATGACCCCATAGATAGAAATGAAATTTTTTTACTGCAAATACTAAGGCTAATGCTTCACGTTCCACTTGTACACATCGTCTTTCAGTCTCAGTTAGTGTTCTAGAAGCAAAACAGATAATCCTATCTACACCATCAATGTGGTGAGATAACACTGCCCCAATTCCATAAGAACTGCTGTCTGCTGAAACTACGAGAGGAAGTTTAGGATCATAATGCACTAGGAGAGTGGACTTTAGTAGTACGTCCTTGGAAGCCTCAAATGCTTCCTTTTGAGTTTTCTCCCATCTCCACTGTTCCCCAGATCGTAATAGCTTATTTAGGGGTTCAAGGAAAGTCGATGCATTAGGCAAAAATTTCTTATAAAAGTTTAGGAGACCTAAATAAGCTTGTAACTGTGTGATGTTTTGTGGAGGTGGTGCCTTTTTTATTGCTTCTAGTTTATCCACCGTTGGATGAATGCCTGAGGCATCTATGCGGAACCCTAAATCAGTGTTGGAGTCCTCGAGGCCGGCCTCGGCCTCGATGCCGATTTTCCACGGCCTTGGCCTCGCTATGTAATGCCTCGGCCTTGGTCTCGACACCTTCTGGCCTCGAAAAATACGCCGAGGCCGGTCGAGGCCGCCTGTTTTGAATTAATTTTTAATTGAATATTTTTATTTCAATAAGAGTGGTGAGAACACCATCTTTCTCTCGCGATCAGACAGGTAGCTATAACTAAGTAATAAGTAACACAATGTCGTTTATGTTAGAATACAAATTTAATAAATTAATTTATAATACAAATAATTAATCAGTGGGGAATGGCGTATAGGAGCGATGGAGCGATCGCTCCCCCTTGCATGAAACGATAAATATTAATTTAACAGAAAAAAATATTAATTTTAAGATATTAAAATAAATATTCTTAAAATATATTTTAAAAATTCATGTGACATGAAACTTATAGCATAGCTTCAAACAGCGTACCACTGTTTGAATACAAAATAATATTGCAGCCGGATGGAGCGATAAATTTTTTGCTCAAGTAAATATAAATTATATGTTACTGCTGTAATGAAAATATAAGTGGAACAATCGCGAATTTTTTTATAATAAGTTTATTTTTGCTAATAGTTACTTCAGTAATAATGATATAAGCCATTTATATGTATTTTATTGAAATTATTACTTATTTGTAATTAACTAGAATTGTACGTCTGGCAGAGCCGCATATGTTGTTAATACACGTACTCTTGTCAGTCTTGGGAGCGACAGTTGAATTCGCTCTAGCCTATTGTGAGTCCGTATTGTCGTACAGTGGTACATTATTTTTATAATCAAATACTGACAAATAGTCTTGTTATTTGGAGTGTTATAATTATAATCATAACGTGAGTAATTTATTCAACAATTATTTTTATATTTTATTAAAATATTTTTTTAATACAAATTTATGGCTTCCTTTGGCATACTGTATAAGTACCGTAAGGAATCACCATGTGATTGTTTATATACTAGAATTTTAAAAATTAATCGTACAGTAATAACTGACAACATTGATGCGTGCATAATGTCATTTACTGTCTTTTACAGTTTTACTATTGTCATTTACAGTACTGTGCCGATTCTCATCTCATCTGCGCTTCTAACTTAATAATGTCTGCAAATTCTCGAATCATCCAATTTGGATACTTCGAGCATGAGATATTTGAAGAAAATGGAAAGAAAAAACATAGAGCAAGGTGCAAGTTTTGTAAGGCAAAGTCTCCAAAACTTAGTGAGTTCTACGGTACCACTTCCAATTTTACAAGGCACCTGAAACGTGTGCACAAAGCAGAGTAAGTGCATGTACAAATTGCTATCAGTTTTGAAATCATTGGGTCTGCAATGCCTTAACAAAGTAGAGGTTGAGATTTTTGCTTATTTTGCTTGTTGTTGATATTTGCTTGTTTTGAACTTGAACTTACATTTATGTTCATTCTGCAGGTGGCAAGAATATGCTAAGGGAAAAACAACCATCAACGACAACTCGCAACAGAATCTCAATGCGTTTTTTTCTATGTCTAGTGATGGAGAACCAATGAAATACAAGCAAAATAATCAACGGCAGAGGCTGATCTCTGAGGAAGTAGTGAGGTTCATGGTAGGATGCAGCCTACCACTTTCCATTGTTGAGGACAAGCACTTCCGGAACCTTCTGCAAGTTTTGGATCCAAGGTAAATGAAATGTTTTTTTGCTCCCCTCTATCCTCAAGGGGCATGATTATGCCTTGCTGAACTCCATCTTACAGAGCAGCATAGGCTTGGTGCATTTATTTCATTTAAAAACTGTTAACGTTTGAATATTTTTTGTTGGAAATTTTAGGTATCAGCCCATGGCAAGGTCAACATTGACAAGTCAGACACTTCCCAAGTTGAGAGCTGAAGGAATCAAGAAGGTCATGGACTTGCTGTCCCACCATAGCAGTATCTCCTTGACGACTGACATATGGACTGATAGGACCATGCGCAGCTACTTGGGTGTAACAGCGCACATCATGGGCACAAACCCTAGAACTAGAAATTATGGGTTGTTGTCTGTTCTCCTGACCTGCCAGCGCTTCCATGGGAAGCACACAGGGGAAAGAATTGCACAAGCATTTGAAAGCATTCTGGAAGATTATAACATAGGAGCAAAGGTTGGTTAAGGCTGTCATTGTTAGGGTTTTAAACTGTCAATGATAAATAGAGATAAATGCACCAGCTATAGCATTAATTTTTTTTGCTATTTCAGGTAGAGTACATAGTCACGGACAATGCTGCAAACATGAAAAAAGCTTTCAAGGTTCAATTTCCAGTAGAGGGTAATGAAGAGACAGCTTTTGAGGAGGACATTGAGGAGGACCAGGAAGTGGAAGATGAGACACTTTGGGAGGAGCTGGACGAAGAAGATGAAGCTCATGTTGACGCTGCATTGAGAACAAGCTCAAGGCAGCGGATATCTTGCTTCGCCCACACACTTCAACTTGTGGTTCGTGACGGGTTAGCAGACATGAAGTGTGTCAGCCGAGCGATCGCCAAAGTTACGAAGATCTCCACTCTCTTACACAAGAGTTCTGTTTTCAAAGAAAGGTGAGTAACGGTTTCAGAGCTGCCAACTACTATGGATTTTCCATATTTTGTTTGGTAAGGTTGGCAGCTCTGCCTTTTCAATTGTCTGGTGTGAGTGTGAATGGAAGACATTAAAATGCCTTTCTTATTTCTAGGTTTGAAGAAAAATTTGGAGATGGCCGAACCATACCTGCAGCAGTGGCTACTCGCTGGAACTCAGTATACCACCAGCTTCGGTCACTGCTGGGGATGGAAGGAATGGACCTCAAGAAATTGGCTGAGGTGTGCGATACCCAAGAGTTTGCTCATGCTCTTCTGATTCGTCACGAGTGGGGGCAGTTAACTGAGCTGTGCAAAATTCTGGAGCCATTCGCCGAAGCCACCAACTTGACTCAGGGTAAGAGTTTTAGTGGCGCAAACATCCCCTGAACAATCAATCAAATTTACAATGTATAAATAACTTTGTCATTTGATTGGTGGTAATTAGTTCAAAATCGTTCATCAATGTAAATTTTGTTTTTGTTTTACAGGGGATCAGAGTGCCACAATAAGTCAAGTAGTTCCTGTTGTCCTTGATATAAACAGCCATCTCCGCAAGTGGACTGATAATGCAAGGTTTTGTAAAACCCTGGTCACAGCTCTACACACTTCTTTGAAAAAACGTTTCAGAGGGGTGTTTATCAACTGTGGCATGGACACCGATCCAGGCAGTAGAAGCCATCAAGAGCCATTTATTGAAAAACTTTATCTTGTGGCTGCTGTCCTGGATCCACAGTACATGTTGCACTGGGTTGATGCAGACGTGGTGTCACTGGTGTGCGAAGAAGGTCCGGAGAATGCCCACGAAATTCTGAAGAATACTCTAAAAGGTATGTTGAGTTTATGATCAAGAGTGAAAGAGCAAGGGTTGAGAACAGGATCCAAAAAAATAGTTCAGAACTTGTACAAATGTACAATAATTTGAATAAACTTGCAAATTTAATTTTTCTGGACTGATTTCCTTTGCTTTATATTACAGAGATCGTCATAACAGAAGCGGAAAGGTTCTCATCGAATGACGGCGAAGAAGCTGGAGCCCTCTTTTACCACACCTGCAGCGAAGATGATGAAAGCCCTGCAAAAGTGCCCCGTTTGTTGGCCAAATATAAAAGTATAAGGAGTCGCACAAGGTCAAGGAGTCGGGAAAAGGACTGTGTGCGAGTACAGCTTGAGAAATATCTGAGAGATGAAGAGCGGCATGGGATGGATGCAGTGACATTTTGGAAGGAGAAAAGTGAGGGAAACCTCAAGTACCCTTCACTGTATACCCTTTCAAAAAATATTTTGTGTGTGCCAGCCAGCAGTGCTCCGGTGGAGCGTATTTTTAGCCGAGGAGGGATAATAATGCGACCACATCGGGCGAGGCTGTCTCCTCAGATGTTGGAGACTCTTATGTTTTTAAAATGTAATGAGCATATTCTTTGAAAAATAAATGTTAGAGTCATGTGTTTGTGTCAAGTCAATTTCGCAACCAAAAAAGTTGCTGCACAACTGCCTGCTTCTGTTTTACATGCGTGTGTGTAATAACTGGCCTCGGCCTTGGCCTCGGCCTCGGACACTGTGGCCTCGACCTTGGGCCGGCCTCGAACACTGCGGCCTCGGCCTTGGTCTCGGCCTCGGAGGTCGTGGCCTTGACTACAACACTGCCCTAAATATGAAACCTCGTTAGTGACCCATGAATACTTTTCTCTCTTTAGCTTAAGTCCGGCATTCTGGAGTCTTTTTAGAACCGTGGTTAATCTAGTTAGGTGTTCTTTTTTTAGACGAACCTGAAATGAGGACATCATCTAGAAAGCAAAGTACCCCTGGAATGTGATCTAGAACTTGGTCCATTGTCCTCTGAAAAATACCCGGAGCCGATGCTATTCCATAGCATAGCCTATTGTACTTATATAGGCCTCGGTGCGTATTTATGATAGTTAGTTCTTTAGAGTTTTCATCTAAACTTAGTTGAGCATAGGCTTGGGACATATCGAGTTTTGTGAAATATTTACCCCCAGCCAGAGAGCTAAATAATTCATCAGGCTTGGGTAGGATAGCAATCTAGAAGGACGGCTCTATTTGCTGTTAAACGGTAATCCCCACATAACCGCACGGACTTGTCCGGTTTTAGTACAGGAACTACTGGGGCAGCCCACTTAGCATGTGTGACTGGTTCGATAATTTTATCTTTTAGCAGCCTGTCAATTTCTAAATCTACCTTCTCCCGCAGTGCATGCGCAATTGAACGAGCCTTACAAAATTTCGGAGTTACATTAGGATCTACTTCTATACAGACCTGATGGCCTTTTAGGTTGCCTACTTCAGGCCCAAAAACAGAAGAAAACTCCCTTAACAATGAGTCTATGTCAGATGGATATGAGAGTGTATGCACATCTGCCTGACCCTTTGGCAAGATTTTGTCAATCGGCATTTTCAAAGCATCAATCCAATCACGGCATAGTAGAGTAGGCCCTTGCTCATCCACCACTAAAAGGGTTAAGGGATGAGACAAAGTTTTCTGGTTGAGTGTAACTGTGACGGATGCTTCTCCACAAATAGGTATTTGTATGTCCCCATATTTTTTTAATATAGTTTTAGATGCATGTAGTTTAGGTGTATTTTTGAAAGTTTTGTCAAAAACTGTTTTGGACATGACAGTTCGGGCAGCACCTGTATCTAGTTCTAAAGGAACTGTAATTCCATTTAGGCCTACCTCTACAATATATGGGCCTGTATTATTCCCACTTTGCTGCTCATAAAATAGGTACTCCACTCCAATGTTCGAAGTATTTCCCCTTTGAGGATTTACACAAGAAATGTTAAAATTAGAATTTTCACCCTTCGTTTTCTTTGAAAAACACACTTTAGCTATGTGGCCTATTTTACTACAGTTTCGGCAAACTGCTTCTTTAAAAGGGCAGTCCTTCTTCCAATGGTGTTTTCCACACCCTGTACATGGCTTGGAAGGCTTAGTAGAATTAGTAGGCTTAGTCGTATTTGCCTCATACCTTTTATTTGCCTGTCTAGTAGGCTCATTAGGTCTGCCAGGCCTAGAAGATTTAAAGCTATTTACGTGTTGGGCTTTACTACTGTGATTGCCAAAAGCTCTAACATCTTTAGCAGCTGCTTCTCTAGCCGTAGCTATTTCTACAGCCTGACTAAAAGTTAGGTCCTGTATGGCTAATAGAGCTTTCTGGGTAGACTCCTCTTTGAGACCCATTACAAACCTTTCTCTTAGCATTTCGTCTAATTTGTCCCCAAATTTACACGTACGGCTATGGCTTTTTATTCCTGCAACAAACTCTGCAATGCTTTCATTTCCCGTCTGATGCCTCGAATAAAATTTGAAACGTTCATAGATGAGAACTACTCGGGGTTTGTAGTGATCAGTTAGGGCCTGTACCAATTCATTATAGGTGCAAGTTTCCGGTGCTTTAGGAGAAACTAGGTCCATAACTAAACCAAACGTTTTAGGGCCTATTATAGTTAAAAAGGTAGGTACTTTCTTAGCATCAGGAATGGAATTTGCCTCGAAAAACAACCTCACCCTAGTGGCATAAGCTTCGAAGTCCTCCCCAGAGTCTTCGTAGGGGCTTATATGGCCAATCACCGACATGCTAGAGCAAAACCGAATTAGGCCAAATAACGTGAAGTAGGTTAGATTTGGTTTAAATTTGATCTAGTTACTCCCCAGTTAGGGCTGAATAGTGAATTGTATTAGAGTTAGGGCTGAGTAGGAATTAGTTTTAGAGTTAGGCCGGCGGGACCTACGCTATAGTACGGTAGCTTACCCACACAAACAAATCAAATCGGACGACCCACTAGGCTACATCCAATTTTCCAAACAACCACTTGAACCCAATAAGCCAAATTAAATCCAATGAGCTTAATCGAATCCCATGAGCTTAATTGAATCCCATCCTCGTCGCCAAATGTGATAGCGTGGGGTAGACACCCCAGTTAGGTTACTTAGGTTCTAGCAAACAATCAAAGACACTTACCGGTGCGTTGAATTAGATATTCCTTTGGGAGCCTACCATTAGATTCCTGTGTCCCACAAACAGCATACCTAACTCTCTCTTACATTACCAATTTAGAAGCTATAGACATTACCCCTAACTATACTTAAGTACGGACAACTTCCTACCCCATTTGTCACTTTAGAAACACCACCTAATTACACTCAGCACCAACGATTAGGTCAGATAGGAAAAACCATCTCTAGGCTAGCCCAAAACAATACGAACAGCCGCGTTGGTTCGTTTATCCTTGATGTTGCCATTCAGCTTAGCTTTAGTGATATTTCCCCTTTAGTGACTTTTAGACTATATAAATATATATACACACACGTCACCTCAAGAGATCTCACTGTAATTACACTGTGGTATAGCTGTGATTTTTAAACCACAGACTTTAGTTGCCCCCTTCCCCGATTTCTTTTTCTTTTTTAAGGAGTGTGCCACCATTCTGTGCAAGAGAAGTGGGTTCACAGTCTGCAGTTTGAACATTTACAGAATTAATAAATATTTCACATTGGGTCGCCTTTGATTTAACTTTATTTCTAGGTTTTTCTTTGTTTTTTGTTTTTAAGTTAAAAAGTGTCCTTTTGAATGGCGGTTGCGTTCAGTTCTACTTTTCATTCTTCGAGGAATTAGTCATTTATTTGCCGCTCATTAACTTGAAACAAAAATCAGCAAACTGAAATTTCCAAATATGCTATTATTCCTTCCAATCCAAATAAAACTTGCTGTAACATAAAATGATTAAAGAACTTCGAATTCCTTAATGTCAGAGAAAAAAAAAGTATTAATAAATATTTTACTCTCCCTCTCCATGTACAGACTGATCAGAAAATATAGAGCTTTGTCAGTGAATATGAAAGATATAATTCAGCAAACAGTTATTATGCATATTGTGTATAATAATAATAATTTCCCTAAAGGAACTTCATCAGTAATTTGTAAAATGAATGAACTTCAGAAAAACAAGCCCCTGTAAAGAAACCATTGCGTAGCCAAAGTGAAAAGTAAAAGAAAATCGGTGTTTCTTTTAAGGTAAGAACTGAAATTTCAATCACATTCAACTATGAGACACTTCATTTATCAAGGAAATTTAGGACAAAGCAATATATCTTATGTAAAATCATGTGTCGTAATCTGGGGTTTGATCTTAATGAGGAGTCAACTGAAAAAATGTACGAATGTAGATAATCTACTATCATATACTTTACAGTAAAATGTGATTGAATGAAAATAAATGCTTATTCCCAAAATGTTTACCATGATTGCTTCGTGATAAACCAGGAACATAAGTAAAAATGGGTTTAACGATAAATATTAAGCGTTCATTAGAATGGAAATGACGCTAAAAATTCCATGACCATCAGAAATGTGAACTTGTCTAAACTTTGAAGATAATTTAATCCCGTCATGTGAAAACATCGGTAGATATGTGACTAGATAATGCATGTATCGGGTGAATTTTAAAACATGCCACACTTTAAAATGTTTGTATTTTTTATTAATTGAAATAAAAACGTGAAAGTTTTACTGTACTTTCTCTACACATGGGGAATTACCCCTGTGCAAAGCATGCTATGGAAAACTGATGAGTGGGTAGTTGGGAGGTAACGAAAATGGTTCACTGAGTAGGTAGGTAGTTAATCTAACAATCATTAAATTCCTTTTATGTCAATAACTGGGTGGATGAAACCAATTGGTTGCTCACCAGAGTTATTCTCCACACTAGTATGTATATACTGTGTGGGAGGAGCGTGCTCGGTAATAAGGATACATTACCGCTCAACCAACCGAGGAATAAACCAAGACAACGCTGGTACAAGAAGCCCCGCGAAGAGGAGAACAAAAGGAGAACAAAGGAAGAACGAAAACGAAGAACGGGGCGAGAGGACGTACCAGCAAAGTGCGCTCTCGAAAACATAACCGGAGAAGGGAGACACTCCGATAACAAAAGTAAGTGACTAATTGAGTTTTTACACCAAAGTTAATCTCATTAAATTAAGCTGGGTCAGACAAGTTAGGCCTACATTGTGGCCTAAGACCCAGCATCAACTCATAGCTTAACAAAGGTGAAGGTAGATTGCCCTAACCTAATACTTGTGAGGAATCCTACTGTGGACCTAATTTATCTGCCCGCTCTGGACCATTTCCGGAATCTCTAGGCTGACCCCTCTAGGCTAGACTTGATCTACTCTATAGTATAGACTGGAGATATAAGGGGTGGGTTAATTGTGGACCAATTCATACAGAGCATTTTTCGCATTGGTGGTCCGTGTGTGGGGAATTTACAAACCTTAAGCTTACTTAACAAAAATTGCAGAATTAGGCTAGTCTAGCCTAAGCCTAACCTGAGCAAGCCTAATTAGGTCTACAACCTAGGGCCTAACTAGGAAACATTTACATTAAAGGAGTCTCATTCTCTTATAAGCTTAGACCTGAGTGACACACAAGTACTTGGGGGGATTAAACCAAATTTGAACTTGACTGTTTTGTCTGTGCTCTCTCTTCTCTGGTAATTTCTTCTTGTCCTATATTTTATTACGATCCCCAGTTAAACAATTTTGACTTAGACATGGACAGTGCGGAATTGAAAAAGTTAAAAAAGAAAAGGGGGGCAAAGTTGGGAGCTGTTACAAAGGCTGTGAACACTTTTAACAATATTACACAACCAGGTAAGAAAAATATAGAGAGTGTAATTATTAAATTAGAAATTAAAAAGGAGGAAATAATAGCCATTAATGAGAGTATTTCAGAGTTAGTTGAATCCGAAATGGCTGAAGAACAATTGATAGACCTTTACGCTGATGATGATGATCAGGTAAGCTCAATTGAACAGCAAATAAGGGAACTACGGTCTCGGTTGACTGACTTAACACCAAAAAAACCTAATTCTGATTTTAATCAAAGTAGGGCTAACCTTCAACAAAATTTAAGTGGCATGCAAAATCCTGAGTCACAAGAATTGAGGGCTCAGTTACCCATTTTGCAAATACCAACATTTGAAGGGGACACGGTACAATTCCCATCTTTCATTGACAAATTTGAGAATTTAATAGGTAATAAACCTTATATTTCAACTGTTGAAAAGTTTAGTTACTTAACTAGTTCCCTTAAAGGCCCAGCCTATAACCTGATAGCCTATTTACCAGCCGTAGGGGATTCATATGAAGTAGCTATTGATCTTTTAAAACGTAATTACGTTAATAAAGATGTGATTATATATGAATTATCTCAACAAATTTTTGAATTTGCACCCATAAAAGATAACCATAGTGATATGGAAATTTTTTACAAAATTAGAAGCTATTATAGGACAACTGGTTAGCAATGAGATAGATATTAAAACTTCATCTTGGCTTATACAAAGCATAGTACTTAGGTGCCTTCCTTCGAGGGTTAAAGATAATTTAATTCTAAAGACGGGAGAAAATTATCCTAATTTAACACAAATAAGACAACACTTCCCCAATATCCTAACTAATTACAACTTGAGAGATTTTCCAACACATAAGACCCAGACTATGGATAAACCAAAGACTGTTCCCAGAGACCAACTAGCTACAGCCAAACAGACAAAACTTGATACTGTAGAATCAAATGTGACCAACTACAAAACACGAACACCTACATTACAGAACTTTAATGTAACTGCTGCCTCAACTTACACACCAAATTGCAAATTTTGTGCAAGTAATGAACACAGTAGTACTGGGTGTGACAAATATTCAGATTTTAACCAAAGGGCTAAAAGATGTGAACAGTTGAACCTGTGTAAAAAGTGTACTGGCCAGGGACATTATAAGAAAGACTGTAAATCTAGGTTAAGATTCAAGTGTAAGTTTTGTAAAAGTTTACGACATGTCTCATCAATGTGTGATTCACCAAAGTGTCACAATAATAGTACTCAAACTCAAAAGATACCTCCCCCAAACAAAGGTAATCAAGAAAATGCCACTTTCATGGGACATTCTGCTTGTTCAAACAATGTAACAAGAAACACTGAGATTCTTTTACCAACTATTACTTTGGACTTAGTGAATAGTGAGGGTAGTACCACTCCAGTGAGATGTCTTATAGACTGTTGTTCTCAACAAACATTTGTTTCAAAAAATTTAGTTAATAAATTGGGTTTGACACCAAACCCGAATGAACAAAACTTCAATATTGCGTCCTTTGTTAAGGATAACTCGGACAAAAATAGCTATAAGACAATTGACCTGGAACTACATTTAGAAAGTAAATTCAAGAAAATTGAAGCAGTTATTATTTCTAAAGTAGGACAAAACAAACTGGTTATACCCAAACTAGAACAAACCATAAATCATTTGAAAAAACACTACAAAATAGCTGATAGACATATCACTAACAACACAATAGCTAACATTGAAATGCTAATAGGGGCAGATTATATTAATCTTATTCATAAGGGCATAGTAGAGATAGGTAATGGTATAGCTATTCAGACTCCATCAGGGATAGCCCCTTTGGGTGACCTATCAGACTACAACCTAGACCTAAACCAAAACAGTGCATGACCAACAAATACTATGTGCCTCAACTCAGTCCTACATAACACCTGTAAGAATAGCAACACTTTGAATAATATTATCTCAACTGAGAACATTAATTCATCATTATCAAATGAAACTTTGGATGAGGCAATTCAAACTTTATGGTTACTAGAATCTGTGGGTATACATGACACACATCAAACTTCAGAAGATCAGTTAATGGTAGAAAGATTTGAAGACACCATTCAGTGTAAAGACAATAGTTATTTTATTGAGTTACCTTGGAAAATAAATTGTCCAACTTTAAGAGATAATCTCAAAGTAGCTAAAGGACATTTATATAAAGTAATGAAAAAACTCAAACAAGAAAATAATGTAAAAATATATATAATGTCTTCAAAGAACAGCTACAGAAAGGCTTCATTGAAGAAGTAACAGATAACCCTTTTAAAAAAGATGGTTGTCATTATTTAACCCATAGGGGGGTTTATCGACAAGATGCCCCAACAACAAAACTTAGAGTAGTATATAACTGTAGCCTCAAAGACAGTGATAAACACAGTTTGAATGATTGCTTGATTGAGGGTCCTAATCTCATTTCTGACCTTGTGAAGATCTTACTGAGGTTCAGGTTAGACAAATATGCCGTACAAAGTGACATTTCGAAAGGCATTTTTGAGAATAAATCTTAAAAATGAATATGATAAGAACCAACTTAGGTTCTTATGGTTCAAGGATCCATTTGATTTGAATAAAGGGTTCATAACCTATAGATTTAATGTTGTGTTGTTTGGAGCCAATTGCTCACCTAGCCTATTAGCATTGACAATTAACATCATTTAAACCAGTTTAATAACTCTCTAACATTGAACTTCCTTAAGGAACATTTTTACGTAGACAATCTAATAGGCTCAACGACAACAAAATCTGAATTATCTGAAGTCTATGAACACTCTCAAAACATTATGCAACAAGGTAACTTTGAACTTAGAGAGTGGATTTCAAATAATGAGGATTTAAACAAAAAGATTTTAAAGATAATAATGGTCTTACTGAGCCATCAGACAGAGTTAAAACTTTAGGTATGAACTGGTATTTGGATGCAACTTCTAACAGTCATGATTCAATCTGTACTAAAGGTTTTAAACTTGATGAGGAAGCAAATACTAAAAGACAAATATTATCAGAGGCTTCCAAAATTTTTGATCCTATGGGTCTATTCCTGCCTTCAACAATAAAATCAAAGATTCTCCTCCAAGAAATTTGGAGGACAAATGTTGGGTGGGATGATCCAATAACAAATGAAAATCAAAAATCTTGGAAGAAGTTAGCTACTGATTTAACAAAAGTGCAGAACATTAAAATTCAAAGGTGCTGTGGGTTTAGGGATAAGCCCCAGAGGCTTCATGTGTTTGCTGATGCAAGCACACAAGCTTATGGGTGCTGTGCGTATCTTGTAAGCCCTACAGAAAGTCATCTAATTTATGCAAAAGGGAAAGTTGCACCTCTCAAACCTACCCGAACCATACCTCAATTGGAACTATTGGCTGCTACATTAGCCATTAAAACCATTTCATTGCTTAAGGATGCTTACTATGATGTGTTCATAACTAATATCCACGTCTGGCTTGACAGTCAGATTTGTCTTGCCTGGATACGGAATGATAGCATTAATAGTAAGAATATCTTTGTAAGAAATAGGCTAAAAGAAATAGCTGACGCTAATGAAAGCCTACACGTAAACTTTCACTATGTTCCAACTAAACAGAATCCAGCAGACTTTCTGACCAGAGGTTTATCCTACAAGTTGTTGAAGTCAAACAAAACTTGGTTTATGGGACCTAAGTGGCTCTGTAATACAGACCAATGGCCTGTGGAACAAGTTAACTTGACATTAAATTTAATCTTTTCAAATGAAAAGGTTGAACCAATCACTAATTATGAAAAGTATTCTGATTTCAACAAACTTGTTAGGGTGACAGCCTACTGTTTGAGGTTTGCTCACAACTGTTTAGCTACAATTAACAAACAGCTAAATAAAAATAATCATAATTATACAGAGGTTGCAACCCAATACTGGATAGGCCAAGCCCAACAAAAAGAGTACAATAAAGAGTTAGAATTCTTAACTAATGGGAAACAAACAAAAGAACCTGTACCATCAGTAGTTGTGGATCTAAACTTGTTCAGAGATGAGGAAGGCCTTCTAAGGTGTAAAGGGAGATTAGACAAATCAAAACTGTCATACAAAAGCAAAAATCCAATCCTTTTACCTAGATTTAGCTATTTGACAACATTAATCATCAGAAAAATACACAATGATGTATATCATATGGGGGTACCACAGACACTAACTACATTAAGAAAAACTTATTGGATACCCAAGGGAAGGATCACTGTTAAAACAGTCCTGAGTGAGTGTGTCACATGTAGGCGTATTCATGCTAGGCCCTATAGGAAACCAAATCCTCCTGCTTTGCCAGAGGAGAGAGTTACTCTCAACAGACCCTTTGAGACTGTAGGCATTGACTATACAGGAGCATTGACCGTAGGGGTGGGTGACACGGAACAAAAATGTACATTGTACTGTTTACATGTGCAGCCTCACGAGCTGTTTATTTGGATGTTGTGGAGGACCTAACAGCAGAATCTTTTGTTGCTGTCTTTAAGAGATTCTGTGCACGACATTCAGTACCCAAGACAGTTTGGACTGACAATGCTACATATTTCAAAGCTGGTGAACAAGTCATCCACGACTTGTTAAGCAATGAAATCACACAATTATATATACAAAATACAAACATAAAGTGGAAGTATATTCCGGTTGCCTCTCCTTGGTATGGTTCTATCTGGGAGAGGAATATACAGACAGTAAAGAATTGCTTGAAGAAAGCAATTGGCAAAAAACAGATACACTTATTTGGGTTACTCACTCTCCTGGCTGAGATTGAGAACATCATTAACAATAGACCACTCACTTATGTGAGTGACAACATTAATGACCCAGAACCATTAACTCCAAATCATTTGATTCGGGGAGAACAAGTTAGTCTCCTGCCGGACTACAATATAGACTCTTCAGAAGACCCAAACTGGACTCAACGACATGATGAGCTCCAGACTAAGTTACAACATTTAACTAGAGTTAAAGCTCATTTCATAAAACAGTGGAAAAGTGAGTACTTGATGGGTCTAAGGGAGAGACATAAACAAATGACTAAGAAGGATTGGTCTGACACAATTAAGGTAGGGGACCTTGTTCTCATACATGACAGTACTCCAAGACAAAACTGGCCTCTGGCTAGAGTTTCAGAACTCAGACCAGGGGCAGATGGGGTAACAAGAGTGGTCAAATTAAGGACTTCAACGGGTGACACAACAAGAGACATTTCTCTTTTGTACCCTTTAGAGTCTGGACCCAAAACAATGGACTTTGGAGAACCTTCTCCACTGACAGTAACAACTGGAGACACTGAACTTCCAGTAACTATTCCTTTGACAGTAGGAGTGGTGACGCATCCTACTACAACATTGACAGACACAAAACAGCATTAAAGGCGCGACTATTTTTACAACAAAAAATAGATGCTGGGGAATTGTAATTTTATCTTCTAACTTTCATTTTTCTTTTCTTATGGTAAAGACCATAGACAGTTTCATCCTATGGATGTATATTTTATCTTCTAATTAAATGCTACACCTTCTCCATGAGAAGGTGAGGATAGGCACTGTTAATCAGATTAACAGGCATTTACAGTTAAATAGTTAGCTAGTCTACACTCAGACAAAAATTGGTGACAATGACACCAAAATTTTTATCTCCCGGGGCCCCCAGTATATGGAAAACTGATGAGTGGGTAGTTGGGAGGTAACGAAAATGGTTCACTGAGTAGGTAGGTAGTTAATCTAACAATCATTAAATTCCTTTTATGTCAATAACTGGGTGGATGAAACCAATTGGTTGCTCACCAGAGTTATTCTCCACACTAGTATGTATATACTGTGTGGGAGGAGCGTGCTCGGTAATAAGGATACATTACCGCTCAACCAACCGAGGAATAAACCAAGACAACGCTGGTACAAGAAGCCCCGCGAAGAGGAGAACAAAAGGAGAACAAAGGAAGAACGAAAACGAAGAACGGGGCGAGAGGACGTACCAGCAAAGTGCGCTCTCGAAAACATAACCGGAGAAGGGAGACACTCCGATAACAAAAAGTAAGTGACTAATTGAGTTTTTACACCAAAGTTAATCTCATTAAATTAAGCTGGGTCAGACAAGTTAGGCCTACATTGTGGCCTAAGACCCAGCATCAACTCATAGCTTAACAAAGGTGAAGGTAGATTGCCCTAACCTAATACTTGTGAGGAATCCTACTGTGGACCTCAATTTATCTGCCCGCTCTGGACCATTTCCGGAATCTCTAGGCTGACCCCTCTAGGCTAGACTTGATCTACTCTATAGTATAGACTGGAGATATAAGGGGTGGGTTAATTGTGGACCAATTCATACAGAGCATTTTTCGCACATGCTCTATGTGATGTCCTCTCAGCTAGCCATGCTTACACGATACTTTCGACGGAAGAGTCCTGTCCAACAGATTTTCTGCGGTTTACTATAAAGGAATATCATGGCCACCAACATCACCAGATCTAAACCCCTGTGAATTTTATCTGTAGAATTATTTAAAAGATACAGTATTTAAACAAAACCCACACACAACCGAAGAACTGAAAGCATCAATTGAACAAGAAATTTCTCAGATTTCAACAGTGTAAAGAGTACTGCAAGATTATGTTGTTTGTGTGGAACTAGTTAATGAGCTGAGAAGACATTACTTTGGGTATGTTTTGCAGTAGAGACGGATTAATTTCCCTTGTGAAGAGAAGGTATAGTAAAAATCTCATGCTTTTATTTCAGTTAAAAAATTACAAACCTTTTAGAGTGTCACCTGTTTAAAAAATATCACCCGATATACTGTATAAAACATAATGAACGAGTGAAAAAATTTTCTCTTTAAACAGTGACCATTTCTCAATACT
Organism: Bathynomus jamesi; assembly: GCA_023014485.1. NCBI lineage: Eukaryota > Metazoa > Arthropoda > Malacostraca > Isopoda > Cirolanidae > Bathynomus > Bathynomus jamesi. The sequence continues at coordinate 1,161,752 of JAJOZX010000102.1, forward strand.
AGTTCAATTTTCTAATGTAATAGGATTCTCCCGACTGTAATATTCAGCATTTAATTCATGAAATTAACCAGGTTTGAAGCATACACGAAGAAAAGGCAAATATTAAACTGGAAAGACAGGCAGTGTCAACGAAAGCTGTAAACCTGCTGTCTTTATTCCGGCACTCTTGCACGAACCCGAGTGCAACACAACATGCGGAGGACTGACATTTTGAAAAAGCAAAAATGCTGATATTACTTGAAATAAACCGATTGCCTAAATATCATTTCGAGAACGAAGAGGAGAACCCAGTTGTCCTACTCAGCAGCTAAATATTTAAAGTATTAAAGCTTCCGTTTTCTTATTTTCCATAAAATTCGTGCTAATATTTATGCAAATAAATAAGAGAACTTTTAACGATTACTCTTTCATAAATAGGAATCATTATCCTATTCCTTCCTCGTTCTCTCTTGTTTCAGGTGACTCAAATGAGGGTTCATCACAGAGCAGAGAAATCCATAAATTGCTCTCTTGTTTCAGGTGACTCAAATGAGGGTTCATCACAGAGCAGAGAAATCCATAAATTGCTCTCTTGTTTCAGGTGACTCAAATGAGGGTTCATCACAGAGCAGAGAAATCCATAAATTGCTCTGGCAATAAAAAAGTCTGTGGGAAAACCGGAGTCACAACTGGAAACTAAATCGACCGTTCAATAATATGTAAATTATAATAAACAATGACAAAATGTGCATTAAAATAAACTGAAGCAGCGTTAATAACACTACTCTAAATCAGTGATTCTCAACCTTTTGTGGTGGTTACTGTCCACCATAACCGATAAATTTCCAAGGATCACTTCAGTCCCATTTTATCTCCATAACGAAATGAATAATGGGGAGATTGATTTACTGTATATTAGGGGGGGGGGGCGTCGAAACATATCAAAGATCGAGTTTCTCCAATTCCACAGTATGCACGTAGTTGGAAATGATGATCTCAACATCTTGTAAAAAAAAATGAGGATATGCGACCCCCCCTTACCCCTTCCATAGCATCCCCCCCCCCCCATTTTATTCTCTCCACAGATATAAATCCCAAATGTGACAATCATGCATTATATTAAGTTTTATTGAGTAGATTAGATTAATTTGGATAGATTATTTAGATAGATTGAATAGATTACATAGATTAATTTAGATAGATTAGATGAATTATATAAATTAGTCACGTTTTTTTGTTTAGTTTCAGATTGTTATTTTCAGATTGTTTATGATTGAATGAGTTATGATTTAATTCCGAATGAGTTATATTAAATTCAGATTGAATGATTTAATTGCTAGAATTTAACAATTAGTTTCTTGTTATTAATGCTACTCGGCCTAAATAAGTGAAATCATGGCGACAAGAAGCAAAACGCACAATTCAACATTTGGTCACCCTGCAGAATTTCCACCTTCAATGACTCCTTCAAAGGCTGACGTATTTAGGCATTATTTATTGGTAAGAAAACGAGAAGAACTGATTTCGAAAGGTTCTAGAACAGTAAAAGAATGTTACAGAATTGTCACTAAAGATATGGAAGCCATTTGGGAGAAGTTTTGCTTTCCACATAGAGGATTTGAAGGAATAGCTATAAAAGTTGAACGATTGATAGAATCTGCAGCAAAGCTAAATAAAGTACCATTAAAACAAAGAAACAACAGTTTTCAGCAGAAGGTGGGGACATTCGATGAAATGTTTGATATTTACACTTGTACTTGTTACGATAAAAAAAATCAGTCGAACGGATTGCAGATGTGATATTAGAGTTCCAATGATTGAGTGGGAGTCTTTTGTGGGGCAGAAACAAAGAAAAAACCAACTAGGACCAGTCGACAGAGTAACGACTTCCGCAAGAAAAAGGACTCACGATAGAGTTAAAGGATTAGAAAGAAGAGCCAAGATAAGCCTAGATATGAATGTCGCCTCAACCAGCAAACTGGACCCTTTACATATTATGGAAGATGAGAGCATGGAAATTGATGATGACAGCGACGATATTGACTTTGATCCGGATTTTGAGCTGAGAGAAAACCATCAGAACAGAATTATTTATGATAACTTAACAATAACAGCAGATAGATACCGTGTAAGTTACAGAGCTACTGCAGCTATAGTAAATGCAGCTTTGAAGGATATGGGAATATTAGACGAAACCAATATGTTGGATAGGAAAAAAGTGGAAAGAGAAAGAATACGTGTGGGTAAAAAGAACATAATCAAAGTGAAATCAGAGAACACACAGATTGAAGGCATCGGATTTGATGGTAGAAAAGATCAAACTAAGACAAAGAAGGGAATGGAGTACGAAGAACATTATGTAATTTGCCTTTTGCATGCAAACGAACTGCCCTTCAGGCACGTATTTGAAACAATTAATGGAAAAACTTCGGGACCAAACACCTTCAAAGGTTCTCTTGGAAATAAACTCCGAGAGGATTTGACCAAACTGGATATAGTTGATTATACCCCTGTAGAGGGCAACATTAAAGAAGTTTCAGCAGTGACCAAAAATATATGTATGAAATGTGCATTAGCATACAATCTGGACGCATCTCACAAGCGTTAGCCACCAGATCCCCAGGTGCCCTCCATCATGCAAGATGGCTAACACGAGCAAACAGGATCCTGCGCTTATATGTCTCTACACGGAATCCAGACAAAAACATCCAAGACCTAGTAAAAATTATAATGCTGGTTTACGCTCCAGGCTGGTTTTGGATAAAGTCTCATCCAAAGGCAAATGAGGGAGCATCTAATTTTTGGTATATAATGCACTTGCTTAAAGGCTTAGATAAAAAGCATCGGATGATTATGGAGCGTGTCCTCAGAAATAACGCCTATTTTGCCCACCCAGAGAATATCTTACTCTCAATGATAGCACACACAAGAAGAGAGGTCAGAGAGCTGGCTCTTCAGCACATCATTCGAGCAAGAACTAGGAGCACCAATGCGAGAAATTTTGAGCTGCCAAAAACACTGAACTTTGAAGCAGACGATTATCCTAACATGATCGACTTGGACAACGAAACCATCACCCCTCCACCTATTTCACAGAATTTGGCAAATCATGATCTTCTTAAAGTTCGAAATGAACCACTTCAGCTTATTCCTTTTCCCTGTCACAGCCAGGGTGTAGCACATGCTGTAAATGTGGTAACAGAAGCGTCACAAGATAGAATTGGTTACGAAAACAGACAAATTTATTTTGAATGTACTTGAGGTGACGTGTATGTATATATATGTATATAGTCTAAAAGTCACTAAAGAGTAAATATCACTAAATCTAAGCTGAATGGCAAGACGAAGCCATAAACGAACCAACGAGCTGTTCGTATTGCTTTGGTCTGGCCTAGACATGTTTTTTCCTATCTGACCGAATCTTTGGTGCTGAGTAAAATTAGGTGATGAATCTAAGGTGACAAATCGGGTAGGAAGTTGTTCGTACTTAAGTATAGTTAGGGGTAATGTCTATAGCTTCTAAATTGGTAATGTAAGAGAGAGTTAGGTAGGCTGTTGTGGGACACAGGAATAAAACGGTAGGCTTCAAGGAATACCTAATTCAACGCACCAGTAAGTGCTTTTGATTGTTTGCTAGAACCTAAGTAACCTAACTGGGGTGTCTACCCCACGCTATCACATTTGGCGACGAGGATGGGATTTGGCTCATTTGGTTAAATTTTGTTCATTGGGTTAAATTTGGCTCATTGGGTTAATTTGGCTTATTGGGTTAATTTGGCTTATTGGGTTCAAGTGGTTGTTTGGAAAATTGGATGTAGCCTAGTGGGTCGTCCGATTTGGTTTGTTTGTGTGGGGAAGCTACCGTACTATAGCGTAGCTCCCGCCGCCCTAATTCTAAAACTAATTCCTACTCAGCCCTAACTCTAAAACTAATTCCTAGTTAGCCCTATCTCTAAAACTAATTCCTACTCAGCCCTAACTCTAATACAATTCACTATTCAGCACTAACTCTAATAAAATTCACTATTCAGTAACTAGACCAAATTTAAACCTAACCTAACCTACTTCACGTGAGTTGGCCTAATTCGGTTTTGCTCTAGCATGTCGGTGATTGGCCATATAAGCCCCTACGAAGACAATGGGGAGGACTTCGAAGCTTATGCCACTAGGGTGAGGTTGTTTTTCGAGGCAAATTCCATTCCGGATGCTAAGAAAGTACCTACCTTTTTAACTATAATAGGCCCTAAAACGTTTGGTTTAGTTATGGACCTAGTTTCTCCTAAATCACCGGAAACTTGCACCTATAATGAATTGGTACAGGCCCTAACCGATCACTACAAACCCCGAGTAGTTCTCATCTATGAACGTTTCAAATTTTATTCAAGGCATCAGACGGGAAATGAAAGCATTGCAGAGTTTGTTGCAGGAATAAAAAGCCATAGCCGTACGTGTAAATTTGGGGACAAATTAGATGAAATGCTAAGAGATAGGTTTGTAATGGGTCTCAAAGAGGAGTCTACCCAGAGAGCCCTATTAGCCATACAGGACCTAACTTTTAGTCAGGCTGTAGAAATAGCTACGGCTAGAGAAGCAGCTGCTAAAGATGTTAGAGCTTTTGGAAATCATAGTAGTAAAGCCCAACACGTAAATAGCTTTAAATCTTCTAGGCCTGGCAGACTAACGAGCCTACTAGACAGGTAAATAAAAGGTATGAGGCGAATACGACTAAGCCTACTAATTCTACTAAGCCTTCCAAGCCATGTACAGGGTGTGGAAAACACCATTGGAAGAAAGATTGCCCTTTTAAAGAAGCAGTTTGCCGAAACTGTAGTAAAATAGGCCACATAGCTAAAGTGTGTTTTTCAAAGAAAACAAAGGGTGAAAATTCTAATTTTAACATTTCTAGTATAAATCCTCAAAAGGGAAATACTTCGAACATTGGAGTGGAGTACCTATTCTATGAGCAGCAAAGTGGGGAAAATACAGGCCCATATATTGTAGAGGTAGGCCTAAATGGAATTACAGTTCCTCTAGAATTGGATACGGGTGCTGCCCGGACGGTCATGTCCAGGTAGTTTTTGATAAGATTTTCAAAAACACACCTAAACTACATGCATCTAAAACGATTTTGAAGAAGTACGGGGACATAAAAATACCTATTTGTGGAGAAGCATACGTCACAGTTACACTTAACCAGAAAACTTTGTCTCATCCCTTAACCCTTTTAGTGGTGGGTGAGCAAGGGCCTACTCTACTAGGCCGTGATTGGATTGATGCTTTGGAAATGCCAATTGACAAAATCTTGCCAAGGGGTCAGGCAGATGTGCATACACTCTCATATCCATCTGACATAGACTCATTGTTAAGGGAGTTTTCTTCTATTTTTGGGCCTGAAGTAGGCAACCTAAAAGGCCATCAGGTCTGCATAGAAGTAGATCCTAATGTAACTCCGAAATTTTGTAAGGCTCGTTCAATTGCGCATGCACTGCGGGAGAAGGTAGATTTAGAAATTGACAGGCTGCTAAAAGATAAAATTATTGAACCAGTCACACACGCTAAGTGGGCTGCCCCAGTAGTTCCTGTACTAAAACCGGACAAGTCCGTGCGGTTATGGGGATTACCGTTTAACAGCAAATAGAGCCGTCCTTCTAGATTGCTATCCTATACCCAAGCCTGATGAATTATTTAGCTCTCTTGCTGGGGGTAAATATTTCACAAAACTCGATATGTCCCAAGCCTATGCTCAACTAAGTTTAGATGAAAACTCTAAAGAATTAACTATCATAAATACGCACCGAGGCCTATATAAGTACAATAGGCTATGCTAAGGAATAGCATCGGCTCCAGGTATTTTTCAGAGGACAATGGACCAAGTTCTAGGTCACATTCCAGGGGTACTTTGCTTTCTAGATGATGTCCTCATTTCAGGTTCGACTAAAAAAGAACACCTAACTAGATTAACCATGGTTCTAAAAAGACTCCGGGATGCTGGACTTAAGCTAAAGAGAGAAAAGTGTTCATGGGTCACTAACGAGGTTTCATATTTAGGGTTCCGCATAGATGCCTCAGGCATTCATCCAACGGTGGATAAACTAGAAGCAATAGAAAAGGCACCACCTCCACAAAACATCACACAGTTACAAGCTTATTTAGGTCTCCTAAACTTTTATAGGAAATTTTTGCCTAATGCATCGACTTTCCTTGAACCCCTAAATAAGGTATTACGATCTGGGGAACAGTGGAGATGGGAGAAAACTCAAAAGGAAGCATTTGAGGCTTCCAAGGACGTACTACTAAAGTCCACTCTCCTAGTGCATTATGATCCTAAACTTCCTCTCGTAGTTTCAGCAGACAGCAGTTCTTATGGAATTGGGGCAGTGTTATCTCACCACATTGATGGTGTAGATAGGCCTATCTGTTTTGCTTCTAGAACACTAACTGAGACTGAAAGACGATATGCACAAGTGGAACGTGAAGCATTAGCCTTAGTATTTGCAGTAAAAAAATTTCATTTCTATCTATGGGGTCATGAATTTAAACTAATTACTGACCATAAGCCTCTCTTAGGTTTATTTTCACCTAATAAAAATATTCCAGTTATGGCCTCAGGTAGGATTCAACGATGGGCACTGATTCTACAAGCCTATAAATTTGACTTAGTACATCGGTCAGGTAAACTTCTAGGTACGGCTGATGCGCTAAGTAGGTTGCCCTTAGAAAATCCAAATGATTGTGTACCTATACCTACAGAATGGGTTCACTTGGTGGAGTTTTTGGAATCCACTCCAGTATCTGCAGTACAAATAGAGCAGTGGACAAAATCAGACCCTATTCTGTCTAGGGTCATCCATTTCTGCTCAGTTGGTTGGCCTACTAAGGTTGAGAGTGAATTACAGCCTTTTATTCAGCGTCAGTCTGGCCTCTCTATTCAAAATGGCTGTCTCTTATGGGGCCACAGAGTGATTATTCCAAATAAAGGCAGGTCGAATTTAGTGAAGGAACTTCACGCTGAACACATGGGCGCAACAAAAATGAAAGAGCTGGCGAGAGCTTATTTCTGGTGGCCTGGTTTAGATGGAGAACTCGAATCATTGGTTCGTTCCTGTCAAAGCTGCCTAGAGAACAGAGATCTCCCAAGGAAAAGTCCACTTCATCCTTGGGAATGGCCTACTATACCGTGGCATAGGATCCATGTTGACTATGCAGGTCCTATAAATAATACTTATTTCCTAGTCATTGTGGACGCCTACTCTAAGTGGGTGGAAATTTTTCCAACCACTTCCACGACTTCGGGTGTTACTATTCGCTTACTCCGTTCAGTTTTCGCTCGATGGGGTTTACCCGTAGTCCTGGTTTCCGACAATGGTACTTGTTTTACCAGTGAGGAATTTCGTTCCTTCGTCCACCTAAATGGCATTAGACATGTCCGGTCTAGTGTTTTCCACCCGTCTACTAACGGTCTCGCGGAAAACATGGTCCGTACTTTCAAGTCGGCCTTGCGTCATTCTCGTGGGGAGGAAATGCAAGTGGTGTTGGATAAATTTTTGTTTAAATATCGAATAACACCACACACCACGACAGGGGTGTCTCCCTCTAAACTTCTGATTGGCCGGGGAATTCGTTCAGTTTTTGATTTGTTACGTCCAAACGAAATGTTACAACAACGAGTTTTACGCCATCAGGAAAAACAGAAGTTGTACCACGACACTAAAAGAGGGAGAGTTCTAGAAGCGAAACCTAATGATCCAGTTGTGATTCGCAACTATGGGGCTGGACCAAAATGGGTTCCTGCAACTGTGCAGGAGAGAACTGGCCCTGTTTCCTTCAAGTGCCAACTAGAAGATGGTCGTTCTATTAAACGCCATCAGGACCAGATATGGGAACGGGAAGTGCAGAAGGACCAGAGTCTTCCGGAAGAGAGAACTGATCCTCCGGAAAATGGTTCAACTTGCCCGCCTATACAGGTTGCACCTGATCCTACTACATCAACCCCGCTCCGCAGGTCGTCTAGGGTCCCTCATCCCCCTGACAGACTAAACTTGTAGGGGAGGAGTGAGGTGACGTGTATGTATATATATGTATATAGTCTAAAAGTCACTAAAGAGTAAATATCACTAAATCTAAGCTGAATGGCAAGACGAAGCCATAAACGAACCAACGAGCTGTTCGTATTGCTTTGGTCTGGCCTAGACATGTTTTTTCCTATCTGACCGAATCTTTGGTGCTGAGTAAAATTAGGTGATGAATCTAAGGTGACAAATCGGGTAGGAAGTTGTTCGTACTTAAGTATAGTTAGGGGTAATGTCTATAGCTTCTAAATTGGTAATGTAAGAGAGAGTTAGGTAGGCTGTTGTGGGACACAGGAATAAAACGGTAGGCTTCAAGGAATACCTAATTCAACGCACCGGTAAGTGCTTTTGATTGTTTGCTAGAACCTAAGTAACCTAACTGGGGTGTCTACCCCACGCTATCACAGTACTGGAGTCGAGAAAAAAGTTACCCGTGTTCCAATGGAAAAAGCCAGTGGTGTCAGTAATTTACGATTTTAAATTTCTTAAGGTGAATATTTTGGTTTTAATATGCTTCAATTGATTCTTTAAGTAATATACGGGAAAGATTTCTTATTATATATATATATATATATATATATATATATATATATATATAGTATATATATATATATATTTTTTTTTTTTTTTTGTATTGGGGCGTTTACCGCCATTTCCCGCTATATGGTAGCGGATATCATGGCGAGGCGGAATACGAGAAAGAGAAACGGAGACGGAGAAAAGGCACTAGAAAAGGGAGAACAGCGGACTACAGGTGAGAAGCCACCCAAAGCTCAGATAGGATGCGAGATTGGGAGAGGAAGAGGAAAAGACGGTCAAGCGAGAAGAGAGGGCTCTCAGCGAGCATAAGGCGTAAACGTTCGGGGAGGGGGAAATCAGAAAGGAACGGAAAAGCGCGACGACGTACTGACGACAGGGTGGGGCATTCCACAAGGATGTGAGAGACGGTGAGGGGCGACTGGCAGGAGGCGCAACGAGGAGCCTCCTGCCGGAACATAAGATAGCCGTGCGTGAGGCGCGTATGGCCGATGCGAAGCCGCGCAAGGACGACCTCTTTGTGTCTGGAGCGGTGGAAAGAGGACACCCAATATGACAGACGGGGGCGGATGGACCAGAGTTTATTTCCGGTGGCATCGTCCCAGGACTGTTGCCACATGCGATCGTAAAAGGAACGAAAGACCTGCACATAGTCTGAGAAGGGGAGCGGGCGGGGGAGGGGAGGCAGCGAGGCGGCGGACCGGGCTAAGTGGTCCGCCGCCTCATTACCGGAAACACCAACATGGGCGGGAACCCAGCAGAAGGTGACCCGGATCCGGTGAATGGTGTGCAGGACATGGTACTCCTGTTGAATAAGGCGTACGAGGGGGTCCGGGGAATCATAGCGCTCGAGCGCCTGAAGGGCGCTCAGCGAGTCCGAAAAAATGGTACAGGAGGACCGCGAACAACCCGATACCAGACGGAGGGCTTCCAGAAGGGCAAAGAGCTCCGCGGAAAAGATGGAGGCCTGAACCGGCAGGGGGATACCCCGGGAGGTAGGTGACAATGACGGAGAGAAGACGGCGGCCGCGACACCTGCAGGGGAGCGCGAGCCGTCGGTGTAGACGGGAACGTCGTCCGAATGGACGGGAAGATGGGCCAGAAAAGAAGACCGGAGGACGGCAGGAAGACTCCTTACGCAGGCCACGGAGCGCCTGGCAACGGCAGATAGGGGTGGTCCGCCAGGGGGGCGACAGATCGAAGGAGAACGGCAGAATAGAGGGGGGGGGATCCCCAGGGACGAGAAAATCTCGGCCAGAGAGGCAGCGAAATGCCACGTGTCAGGCCGGGGTAGCGCCTGGGAGATCGCGGAGAAGAGTAGGGACTTCGGGAGGCGGCAGATGCGAAGGTAACACTTCGCCATGAGAAGGCCCCGGCGAAGGGGCAGGGGGGGGTGTCCACAGTCCACCTGAAGACTAGCGACAGGGGACGAGCGGAAGGCACCCGACGCCAGGCGAAGGCCACGGTGGAGAAGAGGATCCAGCATACGGAGTGCCGGAGAGGAGGCGGAACTGTAGACCACACAGCCGTAGTCGACACGGGATTGCACCAGGGAGGTGTACAGGCGCAGCAGAGTACGCCTGTCATATATATATATATACACCCTCGATTAGGTACTCCGGCTTGCCGGGCCGAGGGGTCTCGTACACCTCGTGGGTTGTTGGGGTTTCCTCAACTCCTCGCGGGGTGCGGGCGAAGAGTTACCTAGTTGCGTTTTTTTGCGTTTTTTTTTTTGTTTTCTTTTTGCTCCCCTTTTTTTTCCGTCTTCCCGGAATTTCTTTTGTCTTGACTCGGTCTTGGGCCTCTGTCAATTGTAGTATCCCCCCCCCTCTGTTTGTATTTTGCAGTCTTGGGGTCATCGGGTGCACCCGCCGGGGGGCATCGCTCCGTGGCTGAGCCGTGCTCTGGGGACGGTACGGGCGCCCGGACCGCTGCTGCGTCTGGATTGGGTCTTTGCTAGGCCCTTAACGGACAAATCTCCGTAGAGCCAATCTGCTGTTTTTAAAACGACAGTCAGGTTGGGGGGCGGGCTACCCGGGACGTTGGGCCTGCGCCTTGAAGGATGCAGCGGCGGATGGTGCATTGCCTTGGGTCCGAGGCTGTCTTTTTTGTAAAGCTATTGTTTATGGGTTCAATTTCAAAACTTCAATCCCCTCCTGTTGACGACTCTGGCCCGCCCTTGGATTTGGATAAGACTTCTACTTCTGGTCGTTCAGCGGCCTCTGCCTCCGCTGGATTGACCTTAAAGCCGTATGGCCCCCTCTCGTCCTCTGCGGCGTCTGGCTCTCGTGGCCGGACTCGTGGTGGCCGTAGGGCGGGGTCTTCGCGGCCCTCGTTCTCTCGCCCACTCTCGGTTACCGTTACACATGGACCTGTCCCTGCTGTCAATTTCTGTCCGGTGGACAGGTTCCTTGTTCTCCGCCCTTCCGCTGGCTCCCTTCCGGGCAACTCGGAACGGGTGTTTCAGCGTCTTAAGACGGTGGGGGTTCCCTGTCGTTATGATATCCGCCCTCTGAAGGATGGGTCTCTTCTTTTGAAGTCCCGTTCTTCAGGGGTGACTGAGTCCCTTCTACAGTTGCAGGATGTTTTGGGTTGCAGAGTTTCTGTGACTCCCCATCCGCAATTGAATAGCTGTCAGGGCACCATTTTCGCTTCCCGTCTGTTGTCAATCCCGGTTGGCGAGTTGCAGGAGGATCTTGCCCCCCAGGGGGTAACGAAGGTCTTCCGCTTTTCGTCGCGCCGGGATGGTGCTCTGCCCCCGTCCGCTCCTGACCTTTGACTCCCTTGTGCCTCCGGCCCAGGTGTTCTGGGGCGTGGGTGATCGCCGGTCGTGTGAGTTTTCAGTGCGACCGTATGTGCCTGACCCGGTTCGCTGTTTTGGCTGCAACCGTTTCGGCCATGTTAGCTCTGCGTGCCGCCGTGAGGGTAAGCTGTGTCCGCTGCGGTGGGCCTGCGCGAGTGCGCACCCTACCCCGTGCACGAAGCCCCCGCGGTGCTCGAACTGCTCGGGGGCCCACCCTTCCTCCTCTCGGGACTGCCCCGTTTTCAAGTTTGAATTCGAGGTGCGGTCCGTAAGGACTACCGAATTCCTTAGTGCGCGGGAGGCGCGCGATAGGGTCCGTGACCGGGAGCCGCGGCGGGGGTTGTCCTATGCTGCGGCTCTTTACCCTGGTGGGTCCTCGGGCCCCTCCCGTGCTACCCCGGCGCCTACCGAAGTGGTTCCCCCCTGGAAGTTCCGGGGGTTGATGGTCCCACTGGCGCCGCGGGACCTTCTTGTCCCTCTGCCTCACTTTCAGACATCCCATCTGATTCCCTGCCTACAAGTGCCCCTTCTCCCTCTCCGGCCTTGGGGTCTGGATCCTTGCCTACTCATCTCTCGGGTGGGGAAGGTGATGCCCCGAAGGAAAGGAGGAAGCGTCGCCGTGGTCGGAGTCCTCCAGACCCGATCATGACTGCTGCTCGCCCTGCTTCCCCTTCTTCACCGGAGGGGAAGCGGCGCGCCGCTCCTGATCCGCTCGGGACTCCCCCCCTATACGGAGGGCTGGTGAGGCGTCACCTCCCGGTGCCCCAACTAGTGTCCGGGTGTCGGTTGAGGTATACCGCCCCATGACACCCTCGATTACTGACTCGGTTCCCATGGTGGACCCGGTCGAGAGGAGCCTGGCCCTTCTTCATGGAGTCTCTCCCTTCGGCTACTGCTGAGGGTGGTCGAGTCTCCTGAATCTACCTCTCCTCCCCTCCCCGTCAGCACTTGTCTGGTGTGACGAGCACTCGAACATCTGGTTCTCCTCGGCCCCCCTCTGGTGGGGAGTCGGGGGTTTCGGCTGGGCCCGTCTCGTCGTCTCTCCCCCCCTCTGAATTCCCTGTTCCACTTTCCACCTCTCGTTCTACTACGGCTGAAGCAGCTACGGGGTCGGTGGCCCCCGCCCGTTCGGGGTGAGTCGGGGAAGCCGATTCCGTCCCTGGTTACGGACCGTTGAGTTTGCTGCTCAGCTTGGTCCGTGGCTATTTCTCTGTTTTCTCTGCTTCTTATAATGCCACTTCCATTTACAGTTCCATTTTGCATTGGAACTGTAGGGGACTTTTAGCTAACTGGGAGAACCTTGCCTCCCTGCTGGAGAGCGAGCGGCCTTCCTGTGTTTGTCTCCAGGAGACTATCCTGGCTGCGCGGGGGCTCCCTCGTCTCTCTGGCTATGTTGGTTTCCCTTGCACCCCGGATGAGCACACACGCCGGCGGGGTGCGGCGATTTATGTACATCATTCATTACCCTCGCGAGGTGTGCCTCTTCGTATTTCCTTGCAGGCTGTGGCTGTGCGGCTCTTTTTAGATCGCCAGTACACTGCCTGCTCGATTTATATTCCTCCTCATGACCCTCCTTCTCGCGACGCGGTTCGCGAGTTGGTGTTGCAACTGCCTCGACCGTTTCTCCTCCTCGGGGACTTTAACAGTCGCGACCCGGCTTGGGGAGATGTCCGGTCGACTAATGTTGCTGGTATGTTGCTCTCCTTAATGGAGGAACTTTCCTTCGCGTGCCTCAATTCCGGTGAACCTACCTACTTCCACGAACCCACGGGTTCATCTACCTGTATTGATCTCTCCTTGGTGTCCCTCGATGCCTTACTCGATTTTTCGTGGAAGGTGTTGGGGGACTCTTATGGCAGTGATCATTACCCAGTCTGTCTTGAGCCGGTCGGACCGCAGCCGGGTGTCTCGTCTCGACCGAGGTGGTGCCTTGCGCGGGCTGACTGGCCATCCTTCAGAGCTCGTTCCGTCATTGCCCGTTCGGTGTTGAGCTTTGGCTCTGTGGATGAGAGCTTGGAGTTCTTCGAGCGGGTGGTGATGGGCGTCGCGGAGGACTGTATTCCTCGATCTTCCGGTAACCCGCGGACGCGTAGCGTCCCGTGGTGGACTCCAGCATGTCACCAGGCGGTGTGAGAGGAAGAGGGCAACGCGCCGCTTCCACCGCACCCGGCGCGCGGACCACTTGATTGAGATGCGGCGGGCGAAGGCTTTCGCCCGCCGGACTCTCAAGTTGGCCCGTCGGGCCTCTTGGCGTGCTTTTGTGTCCGGCATTTCCTCGTCTACCCCTTCTGCTGCTGTGTGGCGGAAGGTACGTAGTATCGAGGGGAAGCCGGTCCCTGCTAGTCGCCCTGTCCTTCGGGACGGGGACGGCTTCCTTTCGGATCCTGCTGCTGTGGCCGATCGGCTGGCCGGTGCTTTTGCTGCGGTTTCCCGTTCGCCTTCAGCTGCGGATCGTCCTTTGTCGGATGTTACGTTCCCGCCGCCTGGGAACGAGCCCTATAACCGTCTCTTTACGATGCGGGAACTTCGGGCTGCCTTGGCAACCCGTCGTTCTTCCGCCCCTGGCCCTGATGACATTCCGTATGACTTTATTTGGAATCTGCACCCGATGGCCCTACACTTCTTGCTGGATCTTTTCAACCGGGTGTGGGTTGAGGGGTCGTTCCCTTCCCGTTGGAGGGAGGCGATTGTGGTCCCGATACCTAAGCCGGGGAAGGATCCGGCGGAGGTGGCGGGCTATCGGCCTATTGCCTTGACGAGCTGCTTATGCAAGCTCCTTGAAAAGATGGTGGCCGTCCGACTTTCCTTTACACTGGAGTCGCTTGGGTTATACCCCCCGACCCAGTATGGCTTTCGTCGATTTCGGGGTACTCTGGACCCCCTTCTCCTCCTTGGTCATGATGTACGGGAGGCCTTTTCCCGCCGGAATCTTGTTCTGGCCGTCTTTTTCGACGTCCAAAAGGCCTATGACACGACCCGTCGGGGAGTTGTCATGGACCGTTTGAAGTCTCTTGGTTTTGTGGGCTTTTTGCCCACATTTCTTCGTAACTTCCTCTGCCGTCGCACTTTCCGCGTCCGTAATGGGGCGGCCCTATCTGACCTGTATGTTCAGGAGGAGGGGGTGCCCCAGGGGTGTGTCTTGAGCGTCTCCTGCTTCAATCTGGTCATGTCTGCGCTACCGGGAGCCCTTCCGCCCTCGGTGCGCTGTTCCATCTATGCCGACGATCTGGCTGTCTATGCCGCGGGGACGAGTCCCCCCTCGTGGAGAGGCAAGTCCAACTCGCGGTCAATCGGGTTGAACGCTGGGCGTCGTCGGTGGGCCTTACGCTGTCTTCCCCGAAGACTTCGTGTGTGGCCTTCCTTCCGTCGAGGAGACGGGGATCCGGCGCCGTCCCGGCCTTTAATCTTACACTCGGGGGTCAGCCTCTGGCCCTCGTTCAATCAGTACGTTTCCTGGGTATGGTTTTCGACAGCCGTTTGAGCTGGGTTCCCCACCTTCGCCGGCTGCGCTAGTCTGCAAGACGTACCCTGGATTTGCTGGGACATCTGTCGCATACTACATGGGGCGCGGATAGGCGGACACTCCTCCGTTTGTACGTGTCCCTGGTACAGTCCAAATTAGACTATAGGAGTGTGGTGTACGGCTCCGCCTCCCGTACGGCCCTTCGGATACTGGATCCGGTCCTCTCTAGAGGACTGCGCATGTCATCTGGCGCCTTCCGCTCCTCTCCGGTTGATAGTCTGCAGGTTGAGTGCGACATCCCTCCCTTGGAGGATCGGAGGTCGTTCCTCATTGCCAGGCACTATCTCCGGATTCTCCGTCTTCCCAACTCTCCTCTGTTCCAGGTGGTTGAGAGGGCGTTCTGCCGGGATGGGGGTTGGTATTTCACGGACACGGTGACCTCCCTCCTGGATGGTATGGGCACTCCTTACCTTACCTTATGAACCTTATGTTGTTTCGTGCGTTGGTCTCTCTTCACACGGAGGTCAAGCTGGTGGCCCCGCCTCTAGGTCTGGCCTGGTGGAGGAGCGAGTTGCTTTCTTGCGCTCTCCACCGTACATAGCCAGACACGCCCGGCTCATCTGGTACTGTCCTGAGCCAGGCATCCAGTCTTTTCTTGAAGACTTCAACTTTGACCCCCGTTACGTTTCTGAGGTCCTTAGGAAGCTGGTTGAAAAGTCTTGGTCCCCTGACAACCAAGCTATTTTCCTTCAGGGTTGAGGAGGTCCCTTGTCGGGCCTTTAATTTGGGAACACTACACATTCTGCCTTTCCTATTTTCCAGTGTTGTTTGAATGGTAATTGGGTTTAGTTTTAGGTTTGGTACCAGTTTTTCGATCATTTTCCATATGTAGATTATGATGTACTCTCTCTTCTTCCAGTGAGTACAGATTTAGTTTACGTAGTCTTTCCCAGTAGTTGAGTTCTTTGAAGCCATCAATCTTGGCTGTGAAATGCCTTTGCGTTTCTTCTAGTTTATTAGTTTCTTCCTTTTTATATGGGGACGTCAAAACTGAGCAGTATTCAAGTTTTGGTATAATCAGTGTTTTTAGCAGGGGAATCATTACTGTCCTGTCCCTTCTCTTCAACGTTCATAGTACCTGTCCGGCGACTCTTTTTGCTGTATTTATCGCTATCTGATTTTGTGTTTCGAATTTCGCATCATCTGTCATTATTATCCCGAAATCAATCGCTTTCATGCTTCTCTGAATTTCCTGTCTATCTGGAGCATAATATGCAGTCTGTTTAAGTTCTTCTTTTCTACCATATCTCAAGAGCTGAAATTTCTCGGCGTTGAATGACATGTTGTTGTCTTCTGACCATTTGTATATTTTGTTCGTGTCCTCTGCAAGGCCTCCATCATATACATTGCTGATTTTTCTGCTGATCTTTGTATCGTCTGCAAAGGATGTTACTATACTATTGCTGTTTACTCCGCTGTCTATGTCTGTTAGCATGATAATGAACAGGAGTGGGGCCAGTACTGTCCCTTGTGGTACTGAGCTGCGTACTTCCGATTCTGATGATGATATACCTTGAATTTTGACGATGCAGACGATCACTAAGGAAGTTGTAGATCCATTTTCCCACTTTGCCTGTTATTCCCATGTCTTTAATTTTATGTGCTATTATACCATGGTCACATTTATCGAAAGCTTTAGCAAAATCTGTGTATATAACATCGTAGTTGTCATTGCCTTCCAATGCATCTAGGATATTGTTGTAGTGCTCTATTAGTTGTGATAGGCATGATCTACCTGATCGGAATCCATGCTGATTTTCGTTGAATCTTTCCCGTGTCTCCAGGAAATCATAAATTTTCTCTCTAACTATTCTTTCAAATACTTTGGTGAGGTGGGACGTCAATGACACTGGTCTATAGTTCTTTGCTTGAGATCTGTCCCCTCCTTTATATATAGGGACAATGTTTGCTCTTTTCAAGATGCTCGGTATTTCCCCAGTGTCTAGGGATCTTCTCCATATCCAGTATAAAGGTGTAGCTATTTCATTTTTACAGTTTTTAATCAATAATGCGTTCCAATTGTCCGGACCTGCAGCTGAATGTGTTTCATTTGTCCTATAGCTCTCGCTACATCTTCTGGTGTAAAATCAAAGTCTGTTATATACTCTCCTTGCAATTCCTCTTCAAAGAATGCATTTATGTCAGGTATCGCTTTGTCACTTTTTGGGGTACTGAAAACTGATTCATATTGAGCTCTCAATGTATCAGATATTTCTTTTGGATCGTCGGTTAGTTCATTATTTCCCGTCCTTAAGGGCCCAATAGCGGCGCGCGTTTTTGTTTTCCTTTTTGCATAGCTATAGAAGTATTTTGGATTTTCCTTTATTGCTTCTACCGCCTTTTCCTCTTCCCTCTCTGTATGGTCCTTAATCAGGGCTTGTATTTCCCTATCGATACCCTCCAGTTTTTCTTTTATTGCTTTCCTGTCATTATCTCCGCAGTTTCCTAACTTCGCCTCCACTCTCTTTCTTTTGCGGAATAGTCTTCTCTTTTGCCTTTCTAGCCAGCTCCTCTTTCCTTTTGGCTGTGATTTCGGAGCATATTTTTCTAAAATTCTCAGCGTTTTTTCCTCCAAGGTTGTTAGCATTTCTTCAGTTGTTTTATTCTCGAAAATTGTTCTCCATTCTATTTGGGCCATGTGCGATCTGATTGCTTCCCAATTTATAGTCTTCGAGTTTAAGTTAAAGGCCCCGAATTTACTTCTTTCCACAATATGTGTATTGTCTTTAATGCTGCGTCATATTTGTTGATATCTCGATTAAGTTGTGGTCTGAGATAATGGTTGGGGTTATTTTTATATCAGCAATCAAGTTCGTGTTATTCGTGAATACCAGATCCAGGCAGTTATTTTTTCTGGTATTTTCTGTTATCTCCTGTGTCAGCATAAACTCATTTGTGAGAGCCATCAACATTTTTGCTTGTCCTGATCTTCTCTTGTGCCCCCTTGTCCTGGTGAATATATATATTCCTATCACCTTTTTGTATTTTATAAATGGGAAGTTAAAGTCTCCGCAGATCATTATATTGGGGGATGGAGGGTTTATGGCCTTTATTAGCTTTCTAATGTCATCAATGGCCTCCGAGAATTTTTCGGTTGGGGTGCTTGGAGGTCTATAGATGACTATTACTATCAAGTTTAGTTTTTCTATTTTCACTGCTAGGAGTTCCACATAGCTGTTTGATTTACTTATTATCGTCTCTGTCATATGACCTTCCTGTACATATATAGCACAGCCACCTTTCCGTCTCGTCGTTCTATCCGCTCTTAGTAAGTTGAAGCCCTCTATATTTATCTCTTTCTTATCAATACAATGTTCGCAGTTTTCACAATTTCCTTGGCAATCTTTAAGATGAGTTTCTGTGAGGCATGCGATGTCCGCCCTTCTTTCGTCCATAAATCCTTTCAGGTACGAAACCTTATTGAGTGATTGGTTTGGTCTTATTCCTTGAATATTAGCCAGGACAATTTTTATGTTCTCTGTTTTTCGTTGCCCATTGTGCATTTCAAGTTCGTTTTCCTTCGATATCGCTTGATTCGTTGCTCTATGATCCTCCGAAAGAGGTCCGTTTCCTCCTACTTGTATTGGTAGCTTCTTGCCCGGTAGCGATTTGGCTCGGGTGTTTCAACTGCATGTGGATGACATTTAGCATTCGTAAGGTGTCTGAGATGTTGAAAAAATTTTCTTGTTAGCTTATTGTGTTCCTATTGTTATTTTTATTCCTATTGTCATTTAAACTTTTTCCTTTGTTCGTTGAGTCCGTCGGGAGATGTTGATAGTAGCATTTATTCCCGAATTTGCAGGTTCCATATTTTGCGTAAGTTCTGCAAATGTCCGGGTGGTAGAATTTACATCCATCTCCAAATTTACAATGACCATTATTATAAAAGAAATTGCATATTGGGGGATGTTCATATATACATTGTCCTCTTTTAAATCTGCAATTATCTTTTATATAATACCTGCATATAATTCCTTCCCCATATTTACTCTTGGCTTTTGTTTTTTGCTCCTTATTGGGGGACAGTTTTACTTCGTTTACTTGACTGCCCTCTTGTCTTGTCCTATTTGTGCCCTTCTTTGCCCTTATGCTGTGTGTTGTCTTTACACTCTTTGTCGCCTGTGTGTTTTCGGCCTCGTTTTGTGACGGTATTTGAATTTTTTCTATTTTGCCTTTCTCCGTTTCTTCCGTTTTCCACTGTTCTTTGTTTCCACTTTCCTCTTTCATTCTCTTCTCGTAGTCTTTCTGCTTTGAATACCGTAAGAGAGTTTAATTCGGTCAAGCAGTTCTCGTAGAAAATTTTTATCCCATTAAACTGCTTTGCATTCGTTATAAGGGAGATTTTTTCATCTCCCCATTCTAGGCATTTAAAATCAAAAAGTAGCTGACAAAAATCGCACCTCATCGCCTCTGTCTCATCCGTTGCAGCTTTACAGATACCACAGAGTTGCAGGTATGCATTAATTTCCATGTTGGTGAAGTGACTCAAAAAGGGGGTATTATGGGAGGTATTGGGTGGGGGATGATTCAAGCTGTGTGAGGGGAAAGAATTTTCCGTTACTCCAGGGTAGGGGATGTGGCACGCTGTATACTTCTCACTGATTGGTCCTCTCGACTGTGGCTGCGGGGAATAATGGGGGATATTTGCGGGCACTTCAAAAACAAAACTTTCCTCACAAAGAGACTTGGGGGGAAAAAAACAAACAAATGCTGTATATATTAATTCACTTTGTTTTTATCTACTTTTTTGGTATACGCCGCGATTTTTACTTTTTTAAAAAGAAATACCGCTATGCACTATCAATTCACTCTCAATATCGGTACCGTTTAAAACTGATTAACTGCATGATTTTTACTACAATACCGCTTTTATTCGGACTTCGATCGAAACACGTGTAACCGCCACAACAGCAAAACACTATATCCTCCTAAACACTCCTCCTTCATCCGTTATACCAGTCTCTTTCAGGAGTGTTGCACCTTGGGAGAGCACCCCTGTTGCGTGCTGTAGGGCGTTGCGCCCCGTTCGCAGGGCCGATTCTGACTGCCTTGCTTCGGTCTCTGTTCCTTCAGCATGTGTTGCGGTCTTCACAGATGTCTCGAAGTCGTCGGGGGGCGTTGGGGCAGCGGCTGTTCCCCAGTCGTCTGCCCTTGATCCCCGATGTACCCGTCTCCGAGCAGTGTGTAGAATAAGAATACAAAATTTCGACCCCCCTACAGTGTGTATATAGAAAATTCTAACACAGAGTTTTCTTTGGCCCACCTTAGTCTCTGGTAACCCAGCAGTCGTGTACTACTGCTCTAAATGAAAGATACATTTAGTTTCAGTATAAATCTACTTTTTCAGCTTCTTAAATATTGCCGTTTCCCTTTAAACAAAATTCAGATTGAATAGCGAGGCATCTAAGAAGTTGTCATCTAATGACCCATGCACTCCAGTCTAGAAGGAACCCAAATTAAAAATAATAGCGAAGTTTCGACCTCCTTGTTAATTTAGGTTAATGTAATTTTTCTAAAACAACTTTTAACCTTCAAAAAAGTAAACATAACCAGGAAGGAAAAAAAAATTGAACCACTACACAAAAGTACACACGTCAATACTTTATTTGGGTGTTCAATTATATGAAAAGGGGAGTTTTACCATCCAGTAAGATCAATTTGAACTTCATACGAGTACGAACGGTGTCCGTATGATATATTACCACGGTTACGTACTTCAAAGATAGACGTGGAATTTGGAACCTGCTTATTCTGAACTTGCAATATTTATCACGAGACAATACGGCAGTGCGTGTCCATTTAATCTTTTATGAGGAATTTAAATAGGATATTGAAACACTAAATTCTTGTAAATAAGACATTGTAAATTTATTCACAATTACACAATTTACAGTGACCATTACTCAGCATTTTAATAAGTTCTTCATGAAATTAATTCTTGGATATATATATATATATATTATATATATATTATATATATATATATATCTATATATATATATAATTTACGTGCTAGGATAGATGTTAACACAGGATCCGAGATTAATTGCCAGGGTGTAAGACGTAGTAGTGTTATTTAGGGAGAGCGAGCGCTGGCAAGGGCGTGATGGGCGTGAGAGGAGGGCGCGGGGGCGTACCAATTGAGGGGGCTGGGGGTGAGGGGCGTCCAACGCTGGGAGACGAGACAAGTTGGGCGCCCGCAAGCCGCTTCCATTGGGCGAGCGTAACCACGCCCACCACTCAACGCCCATTGGCTGGGTTACTAGGGGAGGGAGGGGGCACCGCTCCTGAACACGACTGGAAGGGGTGGGGCTCCCCCCCATCATCATCAGAAGTCCATTAATGTAGTAACACAATTCCCTTAACAATTTAATTAGCCAGGATACAAAGTAATACACAGACCTGGTTTACATTAACTAAACACATTCATGTACACAGTATTGGATCTATTAATGTCTTAACATTTCAGAGGTGACTCTACTCAGGGGATCAGATGATGGATGAAAGGTAATGAAATAATTTAGGGTGTAACTGAGGACGGGGCAAAAGGGGTCTCGAGGACCCCTCCAAATGTACCCACATCATAAATGCTCCCTGTACACTAGGAGGTTAAAGCGCGGCTAGGCTAAACCAGTCTGGTGTACTAGGCGCACTACGCAAGCCTCTAACATAAACACAAGCAGTGTTCCTCGCCTTCAAGGCTGACTAAACATAAAATTTGTACAAGCAAGCCCCAAAGGGGGGTCCATGGAACTCGCTTTGAACCTTTGTTGGTATTAATTTACACTTCACGTAAGTTTCAGCTCTTCGCGTATAGAGTGGAACCCAACTCGATTAAATGCATGAATAGACCCGAACAAGATTTAAGGAGGGGTCTTTTTTAGCATATTTCAACATCGCATCTTTGAATTTAGTCCGAGATACTAGCGATGGTTCCAAGGTAGGAGGAGTTGTGCTTGAATCAGAGTGCGGAATTCTACTCCATAGTTACTTTTGATATTTAACTTGGCACTTCTTCTATTAACTGTAGTAAATAATTGTCCGCTACATTCGGACTAGGTGTTGTTAATTTTAGTCGAGGATTCTAATTTGCAGTCTGATGTACACGCAAGCTATTTTATTTTATTAGTGATGTTAATATTACGTAAATTAGTCGTATTGCTGAATCGCTAGAATACTTTAAAGCTGGTAGTATTGGGCATATTGTGATAATAATAATAACAATAATAATAATAATAATAATAATAATAAGCCAGCCCAGGAATGAGCTAGGCAAGAAGTAGGCATTAAAATACATAATGTACAAAGTTCAGCAAAGATTACTTACGTTACTCAATGTAACGAGAACTTTTATTATTTTTGTAATAATATACAACTATTAAAAGTAATGTAACACTAGCAAATTAAGATAAAAGCTATTATAAATCTATAATAATCATACTAATAAATGATGCAATAATAATAATAATCTAAATATTTTTTTATTATATATATATATATATATATATATATATATATATATATATATATACTGAGCAAATTATTAAAACAGAATATTAGTAAATTTGATAGAAGAATATAGCTTAAAAAACATGTGATAGCATTATCTACATACCAAGAACAATATAAAAGCGGAATAATAATAAATCTCGAATTTCATAAAACCTTTAAAAATTAACAACTACAACTCGTCAAGAATAATCAAATGTATTTAATTATTCGGAAAAGTTGTATAAATAATGCGCAAAATTTGTTCTTTATGAGCGATTTAAAACGAGATAGTAATCATTTAAAATGCGCGAAAAACTGTTCACAAAATGAAACCTACTTTAATTAACACTAAAAAGAAAACGAAAATAAATGCTAGACACAAAATTAAACCCTTCAGCCAATTTTAATTAATGTCATCTGAACAGTTTCAAGTTATTACACAAATATCTTTACAGTCCACCATATACTATCATATATATTATATTTATATAAATATTTATATAATTCTTTTATATATATATATATATATATATATATATATATATATATATATATATATATATATATATATACATATATATATATATAAAATTAGCAAAAAATTATGGACATCAAAAGCATATAAAGACAGAACATTCTTTTTTTTTTCCTAAAAACAACAATCATAAATAAAATCTATAATATATTAACTTAAGTTACAAACTTTTCAACTCCGGCTGCCATATAATAACTAATGATATATATATATATATATATAATATATATATATATATATATATATATATATATATATATATATATATATATATATATATATATTTAAAAAATATTAAATTTAGAAAACAGTCACACTCAAATCTAATTAAAAATAATGTTTTTCTTTTAAATACAAATACCATATCCTAATGACCTAAAAATACTGTGAAGCATCAATAGAACAAGTCTTGCTTCTTGAAATTGAACCAAAAATTACTCCTCCAAAAAATTATATATATATATATATATATATGTATACATATATACATATACATATATATATGTATGTGTGTGTGTGTGTGTGTGTGTGTGTTACTTTGAAAACACAAAAACTCTCTATTTAAATTTCGACTAAGGAAAGATTGACAGAATTAATTTACAGAAGAGAATCATACTTGTAAGCTATTGCATTGCATTAATAAAAAGAAATGAACTCAGTAGCTCTTAGATTCGTCTTTAAAAACACACCTTCAAGAAACCATCTTCTTGTCATTATTTATTTATTTATTTATTTATTTTTTTTTTCCAATTCATCTCATGTGGTGACTCGTGTGGTTTCAAGACTCGTGGTAAACAGACATCGTCCGACACCCGTTAGTTGTGCCTTTCTTTCTTTCTTTCTCTCTCTTTCTCTCTCTCTCTCTCTCTTCCAGCCCTTCCCACTCGATTAGAAGACTAGATTAGAGGAGTGGAGAGGGCCTCATTCACCTTCTTAACATGAAGACTTTTACTCTCTTCGCTTCCAACGGATTTTGAGCCACAAAAACAATTTGCAGTCAAAAGCGCTTGGCTTGAACACTTGCTTTAGTAAGCAAACACTCGTATATTAACTATTATAAACCATGACTGAACTACATTTAGCGACCCATCAGTATATACCTCACTGCACACAAGTTCATATCACAAAAGTTCATATTGTCTGAGATGCATCCGCTGGATGATGTCTCGGCAGTCATTGAACACTCGTCGGATGTTCTCCGTGTCGACAGCGCAAGTGAAGTGAGGGTAACAATAATGCTTTCCGTCCCCACTCGCCGTGCTTATCCTCTGCGGGGAAAACGCTTCAATTAGCCTCAAACGCGTAAACATAATTGCTAACTCGGTCTCATCACAATTATAAAACAAAACAATTGGGATAGGAAGAAGCGAGTGTGTGCCAACCGCGGGTACCATGAGGAAGGGAACCAAAATCAAGGTAAAATGAGTCTAAAATGTAGATAAAACGCGTTAAATTTGGTTTAAAAATAGAGTGGAAACGACGGTTAGAGCGAGTAAATTACGGGAACCACTTATCTAACTTCTACGTCGAGCTTGATAGAGGAAAATACAGTAAATGGAAACGAGGGGGCTGAGCGGAGAGGAAAAGTAACGAGTAAAATGTCAAATGTTACCATAAATCTGATCCTATTCAGGCTTCAAAGAAGGCACGTCACGAGTAACAATTACGAGTAGGTTTGGTAAATTTGTAAAATTTAATCACTGTCTGTTTCCCGACATCAAACAGGCGGGCGGGAAGTTAAGAGTTGTCCGATCCCGAGATTTAGGAGCGGACAGATGGCCGGCCCAACCTAACCTAACCTAACCTAACCTGGGACGTTCACGTTTTAGGTCCAATCCTGAATAACCAAACCAGCAGGACCTGAATATAATTGTAATAACCTATTTCTGTTCACGAAGACATAAAATTCAAATTAAGTGGAGAGGTTATGGGGACTGAGAATTGGTCACCCGCCTTCCCTTTAGTGCGAGTTGTAAAAAGCTAATGTACGGGAACTCCCAGGGATGGGGTTACGTTACTGTTTTCCAAATGGTGTCGCGAAATTTTATGAAAGTGACAAATACGAGTAAATGAAACTTCAAAAGTTACTTAAGATAGGAACACTTCAAATAAAACAAAACATTCAAAATTTATTACTAGGGCGACCAAAGTTAATAAGGTTAAAAATTTGCTATTAGGTTAATAAAGTTAATAAAATTATTAATAAGGTTAAAAAATTGCTATTGTAAGTTAAAACTTTCGTGATGGATTAATAAAATAAAATTAACAAAAATGTGGAGTGAAACTGCGTAAGAAAATAAATGACTTCTGGTTCTCTAACATGATGTTATAATATGCATTCTGGATTCTCATTTACGTACAGTCTATACATTGATTAATGATGATTATACAAGCTGATTATGCATTATTTCTACATTACTCTTTCCTTATTTATCGACGTAATGTTTTTCGGAGCTTTTCTACATTTGGTAGTTAGGCGTGTATTCATACAATACGCGAATACTATGTGATTATTATTAGGTTTTGACTTTTGTCGTTAGAATCAGTTCAGCAGTACCATAAATCACACGTTTAATTAACTATATTAATTTTGTTGAGCTTTTGGGCAGAATATATATAAATTTCAAACATGCCTAAAACTGCGAAATCAGCTTTTGTGAAAATCCAGGCAATTATTATTACTAGCTATCCTGGTGAATTTGTCCAAACTCCAACAACGTAACTAAATAAGTTCGTTAATAATTTAATAAATAAATGAATGTGATGCGTTTTATTTTATTAATTAAGCGTTAATATTTATCCACAAATAAGTTGCAAATAAAGAATTTTTTAGGTTAAATAAAGTTAATAATTGGTAAAAATAAAATTAATAATTTCAATTTATTAGGTTAAAATTGGGGCGCCCTATTCATTACGTTCATACGGAAACTGTATGAGCTGTTTTAAGTTAGGGATGTTGTTGGAGGGAAGGGGTGGGGGGAGAGGGACTGAATGTTAGCATTAGGGTGCCTCAAGGCAGAAGAGGTTGGGAAAAATTAGCTCGTATCCTTCGTCTCAACGCGCGTAAAGGCTTGAAGATTGGGCTGGTGTTCCATCTCTGAAAAAAAGGTCTCCTACGAACGACGCCCACCAACGATGCCCTCGTAAGTTTTTCCGTGATTAAGGAAAAATTAGAGCGCCAAGGGTCATACATCATTTCGGCCCAGTCTTCAGACCAACGGGGACGGAACCTAAAACCTAATCTAATATAGCTAAATCGGTTGGGGTTGGGCCGAGACGATTGTACGCCGTGTTGGGGGAAAGATCGGTCCATTAGAAACCAAAGTCGGTTATATCGCAAACTCCGGCTAAAGTTGGGTTGTATCGGACTCGCACGTTAGTTCCCGAAGTAGTATCCATTACATCGCAAGATCAGGATTTATGAGCTTACCTTTATTCACTGATATAGTCCGGTAGCACAGACCCTGATTTTACTGGAACCCTGCATCGTTTGTTATAAAGCAAATTTTTACATATTTTGAAAGCTTATACCACCCCATTCAAGAATCCATCGGGTGTACACCTGACCCCGGCTTGGCTTTTTCAATATGGCCGGCGAAACTGAAAAATCCCATATCCTGGTCAATACTTGATGGATTTTGATGATCTTGGTGTCATTTCTAGGGGTTTTTAGGATGATGAGTCGATCTGGAGGAGTTGCAGATACTTTGGGAGTCGTTTTGACCCACATTCGTCAATACTCAAGGTCATTGGAGGTCAAACGCCCACCGAAATAAGGAATATCCCATATCCCGCCCGGGCAGTCGTGGAGATATTTTGGTGCTTACTGTCGTTTTTATGGTTTTGGGCAAGACTGAGTAGTTCTATAGGGTTTGAAATGAAATCAGGGATTATTTTCCCCATGGTAAGGTGAATTCCAATATGTCTAATTATTTCTCTTATTTTTTTCAGGTTGTTGAGATTATTGCTGATGGTGCTGCCCACCTGGTGGTTTGATGACGTCTTGGTTGTGCTGATTCCAAAATTGTTTTTTGACTGCTGAATATGGAGAATATACCAGGTGAGCATTGTTTAGTTTTCATTTGCTGAGGATTCAGAAAATCATAGAGAGCAGCGACATCAGAGGGCAGCCAGATGTTCGAGCGAGACTAGAGCCTCTCTTGGAAGATGGAGCAAAAATCCTTTGTTGTCACAAGAAGTGTGTTTCCACTTATGTGTCCAAGCGGAATTTATCAGCATTCATGAAAAAGAGAGAATGTGATACCCCTACAGTGGAGCCAAAAAGACTACGTAGTGCTGTTCTCAGTGAAGGCCCAGTATATGACCCTAAAAAACACTGTCTCTTTTGTTTGAAAGTCAGCGAGTGTATATTACCCGAGAAATATGACATCAAAGTTCCGGTGCAATACCGCAATGCCAATAGAGCTGTTAGTATTGGAAAGACGCAACTGGCACAGTACGAGTCATCATGGCCACAAGGCTTTTATGGCACCATTTCCAAACATGTCATCAACTTTGCAAGTAAAACGAAACATATCAAGGTGGGTGCCCACTTGGTTATGGACCAAGAAGCGATTTATGCACGCGTCATCGGTTTGCTGATGAGCGAACGCGAACTTGACTTGACCCATGTATTCTCAACAGAGCTTGCGGCATACCCACCCGCACTGTTCCAACCAGATGGCTTAATGAGAACTGCAGCTAAGTCCGCAGTGAAGCAGAACTTGGGAATGGAAACGTCCTCTCGAACATGGGGTCGACCAACAGTTGTTATCATGGATGTGTCAGCTGTTTTGTGGACAGTCGACTAGCCTGCTAGTGGCACAGTTGCTACATTTATCCAAACTTTCAAAGTATGGCTACCGAAACATCTTTCTCATGCATCTGTAGTACTAGCTTTTGATCGCTACTATGATTTCTCTCCGAAATCAAGCACTCGGGCAATGAGAAGCAAGAGCAGCAGAGTTCATAAGCTGGACCTCAACACCCCATTGCCTACAAGAGACGCTGTTCTCACGTGCACCGCGAACAAGGAGCAACTAAACAGGCTGCTCTATGAGCAAATCCTTGCTGACAGCGAGTATCTCGCAACTGTAACCCAAGACCATGAGCTAGCGCTTGCAAGATGGCAGACCATACCGACTTCCATTGTGCGAGGCAGGAGTCGAGCAGCATTGGAGCTCTCATCATCTCATGAAGAGGCTGACGTGATAACAACACAACACGCTATCGTACAAGCTAAGAAAGATTCTGATGCCCATCATTTGTGATGACACAGACGTGTTTGCCATGCTGACTCACTTCTATGAATTTAAGAAACTAGGCTGTCCCATGATTATGGAGTCTCCAGTGCGTGGCAGAAAATCAGTGGACATCCGAGCAACTGTAACCCAGCACAAAGACGACATCCCACAAATCCTCAACCTACACGCTTTGAGTGGTTGTGACACAGTTGCAGCAATACATGGCATCGGCAAAGCCACTGCCATTGCCACTGCCAAGGAGGGTCGGAAGCTAGACAAGCTGGGGTCCCTTGATGCATGCTTTGACCATATCGAGAAAGAGGCAACAGCGTTCATTGTTGCATGCTATGGGGATAAGAAATCCTCATCTCTTACTGAGTGTCGTCAGCGAGTATGGGCTCAGAAGACAGGGAAGTCGGGAACTGCTGCACCCAAACTATGTTCTCTACTACCAACAACTGAAGCTTTCCATAAAAATGTGCTCAGAACCCACTACACTGTGGCGAACTGGCTCGATGCACTAAAGCGTGACCCACCACCACTTGATCCTGTGCATTATGGGTGGGAGAGAGACGAAACAAACAGAGTTCTCATCCCAAATACAGTTGGTAAAGGAGTGTGCTTAGCACCAGATGAAGTTCTGAAGCTAATCATTGTGGGTATGAATCACAATCAGCATGCAGGAGGTGTCGCTGCGGCTGCATGGGACGCGGAATCCCTTGCACAATGTTCTGTGCATGTGGCAGCGGCTTGGATTGCAACAATCCATTGACCCAAAACGCAAACGAAGAGCAGACTGATGATCCTGACGATCCTGACACAACCATGTCTTTTGATATTTGCCCCCAATAAATGGTTACCTAATGTGAATAACTGCATCAAAGTTGTCAATGTCAATCCCCCAGCTAGGTGTGAGCTGTTTTGCTTACGAGGTCATATCTTATAGCTTTGCAACCTTCCATAGAATGCATGTGCCCTGCACTTCAGCATAAATTGTGGTTTATATCCGAATATCCATATCCATATAATGTGGGTTATGTCATTTAAGCATTATGATCTGGTTTTATCTGCAGAAAAGATGTTAAGTGCTCAGCAGTTAGCTAGATTGTAGAAATTGTCAGTGAAATAAAACAAATACAGTGATGTCAACTGTGGCATTCTCATATTTCAATGCCAAACTTTAACCTCAAATGACCTTGCCTTGACCCATGGAGTTGGAAAATGATATCCTACTGTCATCATGTGCCTATAGAACTACTCAGTCTCGCCCAAAACCATAAAAACGACAGTAAGATCACCAAAATATCTCCACGACTGCCCGGGATATGGGATATTCCTTATTTCGTGGGGCGTTTGACCTCCAATGACCTTGAGTATTGACGAATGTGGGTCAAAATGACTCCCAAATTATCTGCAACCCCTCCAGATCGACTCATCATCCCAAAAAACCCTAGAAATAACACCAAGATCATCAAAATCCATCAAGTATTGACCAGGATATGGGATTTTTCAGTTTCGCCGGCTATCTTGGAAAATGGCGGCCATATTGAAAAAGCCAAGCGGGGGTCAGGTGTAAACCCGACGGATTCTTGAATGGGGTGGTATAAGCTTTCAAAATATGTCAAGATTTGCTTTATAACAAAGAATGCAGGGCTCCCACCCCGTGCAGCCAGACTAATAATTGTTATTCACAAAATTGTTCAGAATATAGAAATTTAACGTGAGCTGATAACCACATCCGTTGTGAACAAAGTGTAAAGATGAGGTGGAAAGTATTTCTCCCACGGCTGCAGTTTGAGGGATTGAAAAGCAACCTAAGTTTCAATCCCTCAAACTGCAGCCGTCGGAGAAATACTTCCCACCTCATCTTTACACTTTGTTCACAACGGATGTGGTTATCAGCTCACACGTTAAATTTCTATATTCTGAACAATTTTGTGAATAACAATTATAAGTGAATAAAGGTAAGTTCATAAATCCTGATCTTGCGATGTAATGGGTACTACTTCGCGAACTAACGTGCGAGTCCGATACAACCCAACAATAGCCGGAGTTTGCTATATAACTGACTTCGGTTTCTAATGGACCGATCTTTCCCCCAATTAGTCCGTTAAAACGTTTTTTATATATATATATATATATATATATATATATATATATATATGTCTGATATAAGTTTGCCCTTAATTTACCACATAAATAAATATCGAAATGGGCCATAATTTGTTTAATGAGTAATGTTAGTTTGCCGCCAAAAGTGCTTGATTAGGGCAATATATATATATATATATATATATATATATATATATATATATATATATATATATATATATATATATATATATATATATATATATATATATATATATATATATATTTTTTTTTTGTATTGGGGCGTTTACCGCCATTTCCCGCTATATGGTAGCGGATATCATGGCGAGGCGGAATACGAGAAAGAGAAACGGAGACGGAGAAAAGGCACTAGAAAAGGGAGAACAGCGGACTACAGGTGAGAAGCCACCTAAAGCTCAGATAGGATGCGAGATTGGGAGAGGAAGAGGAAAAGACGGTCAAGCGAGAAGAGAGGGCTCTCAGCGAGCATAAGGCGTAAACGTTCGGGGAGGGGGAAATCAGAAAGGAACGGAAAAGCGCGACGACGTACTGACGACAGGGTGGGGCATTCCACAAGGATGTGAGAGACGGTGAGGGGCGACTGGCAGGAGGCGCAACGAGGAGCCTCCTGCCGGAACATAAGATAGCCGTGCGTGAGGCGCGTATGGCCGATGCGAAGCCGCGCAAGGACGACCTCTTTGTGTCTGGAGCGGTGGAAAGAGGACACCCAATATGACAGACGGGGGCGGATGGACCAGAGTTTATTTCCGGTGGCATCGTCCCAGGACTGTTGCCACATGCGATCGTAAAAGGAACGAAAGACCTGCACATAGTCTGAGAAGGGGAGCGGGCGGGGGAGGGGAGGCAGCGAGGCGGCGGACCGGGCTAAGCGGTCCGCCGCCTCATTACCGGAAACACCAACATGGGCGGGAACCCAGCAGATGGTGACCCGGATCCGGTGAATGGTGTGCAGGACATGGTACTCCTGTTGAATAAGGCGTACGAGGGGGTCCGGGGAATCATAGCGCTCGAGCGCCTGAAGGGCGCTCAGCGAGTCCGAAAAAATGGTACAGGAGGACCGCGAACAACCCGATACCAGACGGAGGGCTTCCAGAAGGGCAAAGAGCTCCGCGGAAAAGATGGAGGCCTGAACCGGCAGGGGGATACCCCGGGAGGTAGGTGACAATGACGGAGAGAAGACGGCGGCCGCGACACCTGCAGGGGAGCGCGAGCCGTCGGTGTAGACGGGAACGTCGTCCGAATGGACGGGAAGATGGGCCAGAAAAGAAGACCGGAGGACGGCAGGAAGAGACTCCTTACGCAGGCCACGGAGCGCCTGGCAACGGCAGATAGGGGTGGTCCGCCAGGGGGGCGACAGATCGAAGGAGAACGGCAGAATAGAGGGTGGGGGGATCCCCAGGGACGAGAAAATCTCGGCCAGAGAGCAGCGAAATGCCACGTGTCAGGCCGGGGTAGCGCCTGGGAGATCGCGGAGAAGAGTAGGGACTTCGGGAGGCGGCAGATGCGAAGGTAACACTTCGCCATGAGAAGGCCCCGGCGAAGGGGCAGGGGGGGGGTGTCCACAGTCCACCTGAAGACTAGCGACAGGGGACGAGCGGAAGGCACCCGACGCCAGGCGAAGGCCACGGTGGAGAAGAGGATCCAGCATACGGAGTGCCGGAGAGGAGGCGGAACTGTAGACCACACAGCCGTAGTCGACACGGGATTGCACCAGGGAGGTGTACAGGCGCAGCAGAGTACGCCTGTCCGCCCCCCAGGTCGTGTGGGACAGATGACCCAAAAGGGAGAGGGTGCGGCGAGATGTTTGCCGCAACCGCCTAAGGTGTGGAACCCAACCGAAAAATCCGTCGAGGGTCATACCCAGGAATCTAACGGATGGGACGAGGGGAAGAGGAGTGCCGGCAAGGGTAAGAGCGAAGGTATGCGACAGACGGAGGCGCCGAGGACGGAAAAGCATACTGGAAGACTTAGAGGGTGAGAAAGCATAGCCAACCGAGGACGCCCAGCGAACCACCGCATTGATGGCTAGCTGGAGCCGACGTTCAGCCAAAGACGGGAGGCGGCCAGAGCAATAGATAGCCAGGTCATCGGCATAGAGGGAGCTACGAACGGATGTAGGCAGGACCGTAGCGACTGTGTTCATCACGAGTGAGAAACACAAGACGCTAAGGACACTACCCTGAGGGACACCCTCCTCCAACGGAAAGCGGTCAGAGAGGGCAGAACCGATGCGGACGCGGAAAGAACGGGCGGACAAGAAGTTATAAATAAAGGAAGGGAGAAAGCCTACGAAACCCAGGGAGCGTAAGCAGTCGAAGACCGCGCTCCGCCGGGTAGTATCGTAGGCCTTCTGGAGGTCGAAAAAGACGGCGAGTACAAATTGACGCCGGGAGAAAGCCTCCTGCACGTCATGGCTAAGGAGAAGGAGGGGGTCGGTGGTAGACCGGAAGCGCCGGAAACCAGCCTGGGTAGCAGGGTACTGGTCACTCGCCTCCAAGGTAAAGGACAGCCGCGAGGCGACCATCGCCTCCATCACCTTGCAGGCACAGCATGTTAGGGAAATGGGGCGATAGTTCGACGGGAGTGAGGGGTCTTTATCGGGCTTCGGGATGGGGACGACGATGGACTCACGCCATCGGTCCGGAAATGAACCCTCCAACCAAATCCGGTTATAGAGGTCCAGTAGAAAGCTGAGAGCAGAGGGGTGGAGATGCCGTAAAAGGTCATAGGGGATATTATCGGGGCCGGGGCGGAGGAGCGTCGGGGGCGGAGGGCCTCCCGAAGCTCTGTCATGTGGAAGAGGTGATTATAG
Organism: Bathynomus jamesi; assembly: GCA_023014485.1. Classification (NCBI taxonomy): domain Eukaryota; kingdom Metazoa; phylum Arthropoda; class Malacostraca; order Isopoda; family Cirolanidae; genus Bathynomus; species Bathynomus jamesi. Next base: position 1,194,877 of record JAJOZX010000102.1, read on the forward strand.
GGGTCATTTCTATGAGGTGGAAATTCCGGTGGGTCGCGGCGGGAGTGGGGGGAATCGGAACTGGAGATGGCTGCAAAGTGCGCCGCGAGTGCGTTCGCGACGGCCTCCGGATCGGAGACGAACTCGTCGTCCCCGACCCGAAGCACCGGGGGTCGAGGGGGGACACGGGTCCCCTCAAAGCTACGCACCTTGCGCCAAACAGTCAAGGGGGCAGTCGAGGAGGAGATCCCGGACACGTAACTCCGCCAGGAGGTACGCCGGGCCAGTTTCAGGACCCGACGGGCCACTGCCTTCAGGCGCTGAAATTCTATCTTGTGCTCCAGCTGGCGGGTCCGGTAGAAGCGGCGGCCGGCACGGCGCCGCTCCTGAACGGCATGGGAGCACTCTGGGGTCCACCATGGGACGCTTCGCGGTCTGGGGGAGCCAGAGGTACGGGGGATGCAACTGGCGGCAGCCGAGAGGATCTTACTCTCGAGGAAGGCGAGGGCCTCATTGACGGAGGGAAAGGCAGGAATTGATGGCGAGATCGCCGTGCCCCTCGCGTATGAGGCCCAGTCTGCTCGGGCGAACAGCCAGCGCGGGCGGACAGAGGTGGGGGGGAGGAGACGGGTCGGGGTAAGACACACTGGGAAATGGTCACTGCCGGAAGAATCCGGCAGGACCTCCCAGGTGAACTCCGTCACGATTTCGAGGGAAACCAGGGAAAGGTCTATACAGGTGAAACTGTCATGGGCCGAGTGAAGGCAGGTTGGGGAGCCATCGTTCAGAAAGGTGAACTCGAGCTCGTCCATAAGGGAGAGAAGGGTCCCGGAGAGAAAGGTGGAGCAAACGTCTCCCCAGGCCGGGTCCCGACTGTTGAAGTCCCCGAGAATCAGAAAAGGGCGCGGAAGCTGGAGAATTAGGTCACGGAGAGAATCGGGTGGAGGGCGTACGTTAGGGGAGAGGTAAAGAGAGCAGACCGTGAGCTGGCGCCCCAAGAAAAGGCGCACGGCCACAGCTTGCAGGACTGTACGGAGCGGGAGGGGGCGGAAAGGGACGGAGCGGTGCACGAAGACCGCGGCGCCCCCCCTCCCCGCCCCATCGAGAGGCGGGGAAGGGAGCCCGCAGTAACCGGACACTCGAGGGAGGGAACGGGATCCCAGAATCGTCTCCTGAAGGCAGAAACACGCCGGACACCTGGAGGCCAGGAGAGAGGAGAGACTCTCGAGGCCTACCAGGAGCCCGCGGATGTTCCACTGCAGGAGCGAGGTATAGGGAGGGGTAGGAAGGTCAGCGTAAAGGATGATTATGGGGTGGGTGGGCCGATCGGGCGGCCCGAGATTAAAGAGGGAATCGGAAAGCCCCGGAGTTCAGTGAGGGACGCCGAACGAGGGCGAAGGCGAGGGTCCCCCCGACGAGGGGGCGATGTGGAACCAGACGCCGGCAAGTCCTCCAGAGGAGGAGTCTCCCGGACGTCCGGGGGAGAGCGATGCAGAGAAGGGGATGTGAGAGGTATCCAGAATGCCCCTCCCTTCACCGGAGGTGCGGGGGAGGCAGGACTACGAGGGGGAGTGGAAAATAATACCTCACCCAGAGGCATTGGCAGGTCGAGGAGAGAGATGGGGCGGGTCAAACGCGGGGGCGTGCACGTCCCACCCACGCCGACCAGGCGGGCGAGTTCCCCCTCGAGTGGGTCCATCGACCGGGCCGGAGAGGGGTGTATCTCAGCCCCCACCACGAGGGCCGACGGGGACCCCAGGGGGGAGCGTGCATAACGGTTGCGCAGTGGGGACGGTGAGGACACCGGGGCGGTAGGGCGAAGGGGGCGTTTGTGTTTAGGAGAGGAAGGTGATGCGAGGCTTATGGCGTCGAACCTTTCGGGGTCAGCACTGGCGCGGCGCTTGCGGCCCCTATCCCTCCGTCGTGCGGCCCGCGTGGGTGACGGCGGGTCACGATCCGGAATGGGGGTGGCCGAAGGCGCCGGTGGAGAGGGCGTAGAAGGGGCAGGGGGGGTTGCCGACGAAGCATCGGCGTTCGCGGAGGGAGCACGTGGGGACGCGTTGGTGGTACGGGGAGCCGCGGTAGGAGTCCGCTGGGCGGCAGAGGATGGACTGGGAGTAGCGGACACGGTGGGTGGAGGCGCGTTGGGAACCGCCGGCGAGGACGGGGTCCGGGAACGGAGAGCCTCGGCTTACGAGGCACCACGCCGGGCCTCGCCGCCACGCAACCGCTCCCGCGCCTCCCGAGCGCTGAGAAACTCTGATGAACAGAGGGCCCGAACCTCCCTTTCAAAGAGGAAGGACGGGCAAGAGCGGGATGAAGCAGGGTGTGGTCCATGGCAGTTGGTGCAGGAAGGCGGAGCAGTACAAGGCAAGGGGTGGGGAGGGCCGCCGCAGCGGACACACAACGGGGCCGGCTGACGGCAGGAGCTGCTCACGTGGCCAAACCTATTACACTGAAAACAGCGCGTAGGATCTGGCACGTATGGTCGTACTGAGAATTCGCACGCTCGTCTCTCACCAAAGCCCCAGAATACCGAAACGGGGGGCACCAGTGAGTCGAAAGTGAGGAGCAGGCGAGGAGAAGGGGCAGTTGGGGACCGCGATCTGTCGGGAAAGCGGTACACCCTCACAACACCCTGGGAGGCGAGGTCAATCTGGAGGTCTTCCACCGGGATGGGTAGAAGACGAGCAGCGTAAATTGTGCCCTGGCACTGATTGAGGCGGGGGTGGGGAGTCACCGTGATCCCGCAGCCCAGGACATCGGGGATAGCGAGCAGAGAGGAGGTTTCGGCAGAGGAACGCGACCTTATCAAAATGGAGCCATCCCTCTGAGGCCGAAGGTCAAAACGCGCCGTCCCCGTCTTCCCATGGATCGCTCGAAAGAGACGTTCGTGGTTAGTGGGGAGGGGCTTGGAGGAGGAGGGGCGGAGGACGAGGAACTTGTCCATCGTCCTAAGGCCGAGTGAAGCCGTCTGGCCAAACACCACCGGAACTTCGAGGGGGCGAGAAGACGAGAAAGGCGGACGGCGACGTCGGGTCCCACGTCCCCCAGGGGCCGAGGGGGCCGGGGGCGATGAGGCCCGACCGGAGTGGGAGGCGACCGGGGCCGCGGGCCTCCCACCTGAGGGCGAAAAAGCAGGTGGGTCCCTATCGGGACGTGGAATATGGGGGGATCCAGGGGTCGGGGGGTCCACTGCAGGTCCATCCGCTACTGGCGGGGGTCGGGCAGCGGCGCCACGAGCCTGGGGAAGAGAGGGAGAGGAGGCGTCGGCAAGAAGAGCAGACGGGGTGGGCGAGGGCTGCCGACTGCCCTTACCAGACCCACGGTCCAAAGAGGTAGTCAGAGGGAGGTCAGATGCACAAGCCGGGTCGTCAACGAGGTCCATTAAAGTTGTAAGTGTTTCCATAGAAAATTTTTATTGTAGTTTCGCGCCCGGGGCCGCGGGGAACCGATTACCCGGGGCCCAAGGGGACCAAGCGCACGCCAGCGGGGGGTGGGTGCCTCGTCCCATGCAGGTACCCCCGTTTCAAAAGGGGCCCTTGCAGCGTCGAGAGTTCTCCCCCGCCGGCAGCAAAGACCAAGGCCCCCCAGGGTCCCAGGCCTGGGCACCCTACCAGCCAACTTAGTCCGGCCCCGGCCATGGGGGCGAGACCCCCAGCGACCAGCCCCGGCAGCCCACGGGGCGCGCGAAGTGAACAGAGAAAGCAGAAAAAACAGAGGGGGCAAGGAAGAGGGTAAAGAGGGGAAGACAGGAAAGAGGGGGCTGTAGGATAGCAGGGTATGCTAAAAGTCCACTTCGCAACCGGGCGGGGACCCGGCAGGGCCCCCAGCCGCGGCTGACCCCCCTCGCCACATGTAGGCAGGAGCCCGCGGGCGATCCACCCCAGAAAGACCGCCCGCGGGGAGGGGGATATATATATATATATATATATATATATATATATATATATATATATATATATATTGCCCTAATCAAGCACTTTTGGCGGCAAACTAACATTACTCATTAAACAAATTATGGCCCATTTCGATATTTATTTATGTGGTAAATTAAGGGCAAACTTATATCAGACTATCTATTGAATTTTCAATTATTTTAGCCTCGGTTTATTTAAAGTCTACTTAACATAAAAGACAATATCCGAATGATCAAATGTTAAGATTGTCTTAACTGACACTTAACGAGTATCAACGGTTTTATCCTTTTAGTTTTACGAATACATGGTACTGCAAAGTTAGTTAGTTCTTAGTTAGATCAAGCATATATATTTATAATTTGTTGAAATGGTAGTGTATAAGCTTGGATCTTATCTTGCTATAATGAAGACGCTTCACAGTTAAGGCTTATTAAGATATTTATCATTACAAACGCCAGTTTTTATCGTGTGTATATGGAAAAACTAAACTGACAAAATTGGACGTAAATAGAATAGGTCTATATTACAACACCAACAAAAAAATGATTTCCTTAAAAGCAATAATCTTTCGATAAAAAGTAATTATAGAACTGGAAAATATAGGAATTATAATCAGGGGTGGGGAGTCGGCCAAAAACAACCGACTCCTGACTCCTGAGTCGGTATTTTTAAAAACCGACTCCGACTCCCGACTCCCGACTCTTTCCTTATCATGCTGATCTACAACCTTATAAATATTGGGATGTTTGTTTCGTAGATGGCGTTTCAAGTTTGAGGCTCTAGTTGGAGCATTAGCATGTTTCCCAGTGTAAGCACAAATTTTTGCATTACACTCTTTACCATCCTTTTCTACTTGACAAATAAAAATACTTTCATCCTCATTTAGCTTAAAATATTGAAAGACTGCTGATTTTCTACTAGGCCCACGACTCATTACTAATAGGGGCTAATTAAATTAATAATTAATATATTGCTAATTTTTATATGGTACCTAGTATCCTAAAATAGAAATATGAAATTCATTTGCTAAGATTTACCAGAACAATAAATCAAATGTGGAAATGTGAATCTAGAATTAGTTCAGGAAGATATTTATTTAGGGCATAGTAGTATTCTGGTAAATTGTTGGCATATAGAAATTGAATCAGAGTCGGGAGTCGGGAGTCGGTCGTTTTTACCGACTCTTCAAAAAAGCCCCGACTCCCGACTCCGACTCCCCACCTCTGATTATAATACATCTATGAGACAGGCATTAATTTCTTCAGGACCACATAAGCCACATAAGTTCTAAACTTTGTGCTATACATTTTGAAACTGAGGCGGGGGGGGCTGAAGTAAATTTAAACTAACCGTACATGAGGAATAAGGTACGAAAGATTATTTAAATGCAAATGTAAAATTACTTACAAGAAATTCATCCCTTATGAAATACTTTGCCCGAACTACTTCAGGATCTTCGCCGGGTTCCACCGTTGCATCGACGGGAGTTTGGTAGCGTGCATAGTCAGTGAAGTAATCTTCTAGCTTGCTTTTACCCGCTTTAATCTTCTCAGCTAAAAGATCTTGCTTATTTAGAAAAAGAATGACGCTAATTGTGCGTAACCACCTGCGGAAAACAAACCCTCTTTAAATAACATTCTGGTTGAAACCACTTTAAAATCCCATTCTGTTCGCCACCAACCAAAACGATTTGACAAATTCGTAGACGTCATACACGATGTTTAAATCGAGTTAATTTTCTGAGAAAACCCAATGAAGATACCACAATATTCAACCTAGTTTCTGAAAGGCCTTACGAAAATGAGTGAGTGAGTAAATAAATTTTGACACGTTATAACTTAATCCTTTTTTTTTTTAAAGTTCGGGAAGAACCGATTCGCCTCTATTTAAAAGGGCATATCTCGACGGAAAAACAAAGAAAAAGTGAGAGGAAAGAGAAAAAAAAGAAAGGGTGGAGGGGACAGTCGAAGTGGAAAAAGACCAAGGATGACAAGGACTGCAAGGTCGAGCCCCATCATCCTTGGGTGCTAGGGCCGGGAGGGCGCACGTGAAACCTCCTGGAACAACTACGTACAAACGAGCACAAAGAGCACTCAAGAGCACGAGCTTAGAACCCCCTTCCGGGGAACTTAATCCTTAAACCCTTAAACAAATTTACTTAACCCTCTAACGCCGACTGGGTCGAATACGTACCGTTTCAAATACACGCATTTAGACTTAACCCTACAAAAACATTCGGCGTTAAATGGTTAAACTGTAGGAAAGTGCACCTTCAATTTAAAAATCACAAATGCTTTACAAATATGTAGCAATTAGAATAGCAACTTTGCAATTAAAGGTATTTCTTATAAAAATTCACGAGGACGACAAAAATGTTATACGATTCACTCGGACCTTTGATCCATGAACGAGTATACGCGTTCCACCTCGTAAAGAAATGCTTTACTCGTGAAAGGGGTTTCCCTCCACATCTTCGGCAGAATCTCTTACCTATTATTCCATATACTTTTAAAAAGGTCTAAGGACTCCCTAAGCCGGTTTTGATTGGGGTCTTCTCTTAAGACCATATTGTAGGAGGAACACGCGGTGACGAAGATGATGGCGGTGACGTCATTGAAGCACTGAATCCATTTCCGGCGCTCGTCCCGCTGCCCCCCGACATCAAACATGCTGCGGAAAGGCGAAAATAACTTCGTACACCCCGTTTACGGAGAAAGAAATTGTACACTACATTTAAAACCTGAATACCTTTCGTGCCAAAGGTGAGAAAAACGTCCTTCAAAACTGATTCGAAGAGTAAACTATTTAATAAATGAACAACCTATATTATATTTATTTATAATATATATTTTGTCCTTAACAAATCTCTCTAAAATAATGGTTGGGTTGTGGATAAAATACGCTTAAAATCTTCATTTTGTCATTCCAAAAACATAAATAAGAACCGTCGAAACGACATCAACGTTCCCCCCTATTCGTGACCTTGACCTATGATGCAAGGATATGATTCTTGCTCGCGACATATTGTCTCGTGATGATCCATACGTGTGAAGCGTCATCAATTTATGATGAGTGGTTCAAAACTTATAGCGAAAGTCTGAGGGACGAACACGCGCAATCCAGTATGGGCCCTCCATATTTACTTGGTCGGGGCCATAATTTATTTGGAAAAAATTGAAAATATCATTTACAAAAAAACGCTAAGGTCCATAAACATATATACGAAAAAAAAAATTTCCTAAATCAATACATCTAAACCTACGAATATCGTCCAAATTCAATATTTAAATTTGAATAAAATTAAATATAGCGAGCAGTCCGCGTGTATTCCCAAAGGAGCAACTCGATATCGAAAATCTCGCGAAGCGTAGAATCAAAAATAATTATGGATTCTTCGTGGGCATAGAGAAAAACCAAATTTCAGCTCAAACTGACGATTGTTATCCTTCGGGATAGGTTTGTTATTTTAAGATCATTTGATTACTGGACTTCCAATCTAAAAGTACGCGACATTTCTATTATACTTTGTATATACACTATATTTTCCTATGGAAATAGCCGGAGCTTTTTCCGTTCAATAAGAACGCATTTTCACCATTTTCTAACGATCTAAACGCGGATATTGTCTAGTCCCTATAGAAACCCTATCCGAGTTCAGAGTAAGGAAAATTAAACGAACTATGTCGGCCTATATTTGTGACCTTGATCTTTGGTGCAAGAACCTGATTTTCGCTCGCGACAGTATCGTGATGGGAGGTGTATGACGTTCCATCAGTTTATGTTGAGTATCATAGTTCAAAAGCTATGGCACGGACGCGGAAAGGTTCCATTTCATCTTCGACTTCTATTTGTTACATTGACCTTCAATACAGGGACCTCATTCTCGCTCATGACACCCAGATGTTTATGAAATTTAATCAATTGATGGTAAGTGGTTCAAAAGTTATAGCCCGGATACTAACGTGCGACGAACGGACGGACGAGTGCGAGCAATCCAGTATGGTCCTCCAAATTTATTTTGTCGAGGACATGATCAAATTTTAACTCGCTCTCGTTGAAGAAAACATATTATTCATGTTTTAGATTGATCTTGAAAACTGGCAAAACGCTTTAAAAGGGTTTATTTCAGTTGTATCATAACAAAAGCTCTACACTTTTGCATTAAATCTAAAAGTGACTGAAATAGTTACTACAGCCGCGTTACAGCAAACAATCTGGAAGATCACCCTTTACAAAGTAGTCTGCACCAGATTCATGACAAGGTTTCCATAAAAAAAGTACGTACATACATAATAATAATAATAATAATAATAATAATACAGAATCTACACTGACTGTAACGATACCATCGAGAGTTACGTGTGACTTGGTGTATCCGGATTTTTGTAAGCAACTACTAACTCACTATTTAACAAGATTAACTTCAGACAGTTGCTAAATTTAATAACAGTCTCGAACTATTTACTCATTCTTAATTATTCCTGCTGAATTTCAACTCTATCACAATTAAGATATCAGTTTCAATTAAGAGTTACACGATACAATAAGTAAAATGATTACAATTCAACTAACATTCACTCCAAGCGGCCTAAAAGTGAATATTAATCCTTCATTGAATTTCACTGTAAAAGATAAACAAAGTTTAAGTTTTAACAGTCTGATATAAAGGAAACAGACACGAATGTGCAAGTTCATGATTAGTGACGCATTACGAATATTATGAATTACTTTCATCATAAAAAATGTAATGATGGTGTTATTTAACCTCCTTCGCAACATCTAAGGTCGCATGACGGAGGGGACCTACAACAGCTTTACGGGTAGCTATATAGTCTCGACGCGGAGGACGGTCTCCCATCCAACTACTATCCGATCAAATGTCGCTTAACTTCGCTGATCAACGGGAAGTGGTGTTACGACAGTGGCTAGAAAAATAATGCGAATCATCTGGAGGAGCTTCCGCAGCAGAAGAGCAAACATCATGCTCAAATTATGGAAGAGTCTAGTCCTACCGATAACTGAGTATTGCTCAGTACTCACAAACTCATACAGAAACGAGACACTGCGAACATATTGTGTGTGTGTGTCCGCTTTTTTCGGAACCGTGCACAGACTAAACGGCACATCGGAAAATTCTGCACCCACCACCAACTGATAGCCCATGAGCTGCCGATGTGCTCTCTCAAGTTTCCCGGTCCTAGGTCACAATTACTGGGTCCGAAGGCCCCAGCACCGCGATAAAACTACAGAAAAGAACGCAGCCGTGAAAATCTTGAGCTTCACATTGTGATATATATACTGCTACCAGCCCGGGGGTAGTAGGAGTGGGGGTAATGGCGTTTTTTACTTGTGTGTGGAGATAATGGGGGTAATGGCGTTTTTTTAAATTTTGTAGCTGGATCACAGTGCTACCCACCGGGAGGGCTACCTGCCCGGAGGGCCAAGTTGTACAACGGTCGCGAGCGATAGCGAGATACCGCTTGTTGAAGCTATACAAAGAACGTTTACGTCGAAGATAGAGGAAACGAAAGACTACTGTTCTTGACTACAATCCCTGAAACTCTACTCTCTGGAAAGAAGGCGCAAGCGGTACACAATAATATACATATGGAAAATACTTGAGGGTTTTGTCCCTAACCTTAGAAGTGAAATGGAAACAAACTGGAATGAGAAAAGAGGGAGATTTTGCACTGTCCCGCAAGGGGCCATGAAAATGAGATCGAAAATACCCTCAGAATACGAGGCCCAAAGCTTTTTAATGCCCTGCCAAAAGAAGTGAGGAACCTCTAGCACATCGACCTGAATAACTTCAAGAACCAGCTGGACAGATTCCTGTGCAAAGTCCCTGACCAGCCATGCGTGGCTGGCTACGAGGGCAGAAGGAGATCGGAAAGCAATTCCCTCCTTCACCAAATCCTGCAAATGAGGCGGGATGCTGCAGAGGGATGGATCGCAGGTGGATCCTGAACCATCGTTCAAAACCCTCAAAGTTTTATATATATATATATCCCGTTTCTCTTGTCACTGTCCTCCTTAGCTGATCTTTTTCCGTATCTCGTGTACCCTGTGTGCAGTGCAGCATGCTCTCAAACACACTTCTCCCTCTATTCTTCACTCCACAATATTTTCAACATTTATTTATATATAAAAAAAATAGCATCGTGAGCCTCGGCGACCTTGATTTCGGCTGTCTCTTTCTCATAAAAGGGGGCAGTTTTGCGGGCGCCCGCCCTTGTCAGTTCATATATAAATAATAATAATAATAATAATAATAATAATAATAATAATAATAATAATAATAATAATACTCCAACTTGAAAATGATGTTACCATATGCATTGGTTCCTTGAATTGTATAAATACATGACTATTAATTATTGGTTGAAATATGCAATAATTATTACTTGTCTTACAGTATTTGAACGATATCAGATCAGGGAACAATGTTCAAAATCGAAAAGGTATCCGTTTATGTGGACCTCCAAAACGAGTCATGATAATATACGTTAATGAAAGCAACAGAAATACGATAAATGTTATAAAACTCCATATCTGCCGTTTTAAGTTTCGAAACGTGTTCAAATTTAAGAAAGTTGATAAATTCACCGAGGAACACTTACTGAAAATTAACTTTTTCTACTTGAAATGTTGTTTCAAATATTCCTAATGTTAAAACTCTGCACCGGAGAATGTCTTGCTCAGTCGGAGTGTAGTCTGGCATTCTGACGATGTGAACACGATCCAGAAAACTAAAAAAAAAAGAGATCACAATTACTAAAATAACTATTTCATTTGTGTTGTTTAAACTTAGTAAACCCACGAGTACGCAACAGCAAAAACAATACCGACATTAAATACGCAAAACAAAAATCTATTTTCAATCAATAACTAAAAATCTATATGAAATTTCTTTGGTTGGTCGATTTGCGCGGCTTTCACGTTTCAAACACGGGGTTAAAGGTGTAGTGGAGATATATCCACTAGGGTGGAGCGAAAAATACTTTTTTTCTAGTATGAAGTTCTAATAGTGATTAAAAGTTGCATTTAGTGGACGAAATATGCCTGCCAAAATATGAGTTCATTTGTTTAAAATTTTCAGCTGCCACCAGGGGGCTAAAGTTAACACAATTTTGTGTAAAAAGGAAAAAAATGCTTCTATTTTAGGTTTGTCAAACTATTATAAAATTTTATCTTAGAATTATCTAATAGTTTGATTAAGATTCTTAAATGATAGGAATTCGTTTTGTAAAAATGCCTTTTCATATGCTTAATACTTATCTTCAGCTGCCACAAGAGAGCTGAAGTTAACACAATTTAGAGTAACTGAGTCATGTTGAGACTACACTGAATGTTGTGGGGGAGGGTTTGGGGAGGGTTGTGGGGGAGGGTTTTGGTGTGAAGGAATTTCTTTCTGCGAGTCATTAGAACAGTGTGTTTGTTAACACTTGTCTTCTTAGGTAGTAGGCCTAGTCGCTCAGTTGATCGGAGAGTTTTTTAATATGATCGGAATATTATAAAACTTTATTTTAAAGTGATTTATATAGAGATAATATTGATTTTATTATAAAATGCTTGTTATAATGTATTATATAATTTTAGTTTATTTATTATAATATTATATATTTATATAATATATTATATATACTTATAAAATATATTATATATATTAATTATATAATGTTTTGATGTTACAGGATATTTTGTGATTGTGAATTTTTCTTAAAAATATTATGGCATCAAATACTAAATATAAACATTTCACTAGAGAACATAATTATGAAGTGTGCCATATTTGAAGTACCTTGTGAGATGAGTGATATGCAACTACCAACTTATAACTGCATTATGAAAGATTACCTGTTCACAAAACATTTAGTGAAGGAGCAGATGAATAACAAGGAGCCTTCATTTTCTGAAATAGCAGAGGCAGTTTCCAAAAAGGTAGAAAATATTTGGAAGAAGGCCTCTTTGCCAATAGTTTCACATACACGCGTTTTACAGATGATGCGAGTGTACCATGATAAATACAGGTCCTTATTAAAGCCATACAAGTCACGCAAGGATCAGCCTAAGTACAAAAATCAGCTTGAAGAATTTGAAAACTCTTCAAAATGCACTTTGTTTGACATCTGCACCTGCAAATGTAAGGAGTTTAGGAGATGCTCATGTGAAAAGAGTAAGAAAGTCCCTCCAAAAGGGCAGGATTTTTTAAATGACCAACGAACACGCAGGATAATGGTGATAGGAAGCATTGACATAGCACACACAAGACGATTACAAGCAAGAGAACATCGAAAGGAAATGGAAAAAGCACGTCTGGAATCCTCACAAACAACTAGTGCTGCTATAACCAATACGTCCAACTTACAAATCGAAACAGAGACAAGTGAACTTCAACAACTAGAAGAGATATCTGAAGATAATGAGGAAGATACAACCTCGACTCAATATGTAATATCAGAACAACAGATGCGTGAGCCACTGCCTTCATTAGCAATTACTTGTGATAGATTTAAAATGTCGGACAGAGCTGGGGCTGCTATTGCTTCTGCAGTATTGGCAGATCTTAAAATTGTTACTCCCGAAGACAAAGGGAATATTATAGACAGAAGTAAGCTAAGACGTGAAAGAGAAAAACAGAGAAAGGAACGACAACAGATAGGAGAGCCAAAAACCATGCGGGGATTATACTTTGATGGCAGAAAGGATAAAACAATGATTCAAGTCCAGGAGAGTGATGGCTCTAACCACCAAAGAACCAAACGCGAAGAGCATATCAGCATAATATCTGAACCACACTCTCTGTACTTTGCACATGTGACACCTTCCAGTGGCAAAGCTAAATACATTTGCACAGCGCTAGTGAATTGCTTGAAAGAAAGGAATGTTGATATAGGGAACATCGTTGCAGTTGGCTGTGATTCGACAGTGGTTAACACTGGTAGTATTGGAGGCACAATAAGATTACTTGAAGAAGCCTTTAATAAGCCATTGCAGTGGCTGATATGCCTTTTACACCTTAATGAACTTCCATTGCGCCATCTGTTTCATCACTTGGATGGTACCACTACTGGACCAAGAGCATTTTCAGGAGAAATTGGCCGAGCACTTTCAGACTGTGAAAGGCTTCCCATAGTTAACTTCAAACCCATTGAAATTCAAGAGGACATGTGTGAAGTTGATGTAGATGACATAAGTACTGACCAGAAATACCTTCTTGAAATTCACAAGGCTATATCAAGTGGAACATTCTCAATGAGTCTTAGTCATAAGAGTCCAGGCAATATATCACATTCAAGGTGGCTCACCACAGCAAACAGGACTCTGCGGTTATATGCAAGCACAGAGAATCCTTCAGGCAATTTACAAGAATTAGCTACTTTCATTGTTAGGGTATACGCACCAATGTGGTTTCAGATAAAGCGTAAACCATTATGCCAATATGGTGCTAAACATATGTGGCATATGATTGCAAGAAGCCGGTATCTCCGTGAAGAGCTTAGGAGAGTACATGACTCAGTCATTCAGCGAAATGCATATTACGCAAATCAAGAAAACATTCTCATTGCAATGATAGCTGATGAAAGGGAGCATGTGCGTCAGTTGGGATTTAGGCGTATCATAAAAGCAAGGGCATGCATTCAAGAAACAGATGTTATCAGTAGGGCGGTCAAAAGTCAATAAAGTCAAATTGTTTCCTATGGGGCACTTTTCGCTGAAACGACTGAAAATGCAATAAAAACACCTGTAGGGGGTATATTACCAAAGTTAATAGGTCAACCAAAAGTCAATTTTTACCTGTTAGGTCAAGAAATAGCAATGAGGTAAATAAAGTCAATTTTTTGGAATAAATAATTAAAATAACTAAAAATTGGTATATGAAACCATTTCTTCTATCAACCTTGGCGAAGATATGTGTTCAGTCAAACAATACATTGAAACAAGACTCAAGACAAATGGTATTTGTGAAATAATTAACCTCAGTAGACCTGAAATCTCACCAACAGTTTATGGTCAGCTTTTGCAATGTCAACCAACAACTGCCGCTGTAGAGAGATCTTTCTCCATGCTTAATAAATTATTAAGTAAGGATCGCAATTTTTTGCCAGAAAATGTCGGCAAATACTTCATAATTTACCACAATCGGTCTAGTTATCAGGTATTTTAAGGTGCCAGAAATAAATTTTTATGCCAAAGACTATACAGATCTCATTATGTGGCAAGATTTTCAGATAGCAGAACCACCGATAACCAAAGGAGTTTCTCTTGATGATATTGAATCATGCATCAAACATGGTACTACTCTTCATTCAGAATTATTTCAGTTTCCATGTCATACACAAGCCGTAGAGAGATGCGTCAAGCTCGTTACAGACGCTGCTGGATCAGTCTGCGGACCTACAAACAGAGACGGTTGGATTCGTGCTACATTAGAATCAAGGAAAAAACAGCCAAAATTTGACACAAAAGCAAATTACTAAATAGTCTTCAGCAAGAACCCTTTCTAGAGGGAGGTTGGTTGGGGAAAGGGTGGTAACTCCGCTAAGGCACGAAATAACGTTTCTTAACTGTTCCCTTTTTCAAGTAAATACAGAATCATACTTAATTGTCATTTTTAAGTTAACTTCAGCCCTCTTGTGGCAGCTGAAGATATTAAGCATATGAAAAGTCATTTTTACAAAACGAATTCTTATCATTTAAGAATCTTAATCAAACTATTAGATAATTCTAAGATAAAATTTTATAATAGTTTGATAAACCTAAAATAGAAGCATTTTTTTCCTTTTTACCCAAAATTGTGTTAACTTTAGCCCCCTGGTGGCAGCTGAAAATATTAAATAAATGAACTCATGTTTTGGCAGGTATATATCGTCCACTAAATGCAACTTTTAATCACTATTAGAACTTCATACTAGAAAAAAAGTATTTTTCGCTCCACCCTAATATCCACACTTACTTAATCTTCATATATTATTTACACCTCGTAAACAGTTTTAAAATATATAAAAGCCATTAATTATTTACGTGGTTGACGGACTACACAACTGTATCGTGCCGTATTTCAACTAATTAAAAGCGAGTTCCATTGTTTTAGTTCTCTCTTAAATACGGAAGAGTGGTCGAAAAAACTAATTTACACAATACAAAATAGGCTACTAAAAGTATATTAGCTAACGTATGAATACCAGATAAAGGGAACACGCTACTTCTATAAAGGCCTACCTTTTTCATTCTAAGCGCGAAAGCTTTGCTTTGATACTATCCTACCCGAGATTAAAATCAAGAACGAGGTCTCGATGTAATCCTATTATCACTATTATTATTAAAAAATGAACCCAATTTATCAAGTTTTAAGTCGCGTACATGATAAGCATGAAAAAGATATTAAATAAAAGGGTATCGCACAGTAGTAACGAAAGCATGAAATGATCCGTTAAGGAAACCCAAAGTAATGTTTTTGTAATTCGATTACTTAATCTCGAACGACAACGACAAAATATTTCCTTCTTTAAAGCCATCAATCGCGTAATGTAATAATAAAAGCATTCAATGGATGAAATAGAGGAGCGCGAGATCATTAATCAACAGCAAATGCATATACAGATTACAGATGTTTCATTAATGCGCGTAAAACTCTTCGCACTACAGCTGTCGATCTAAAACATGGTAAAAGGCAGTGGTGGGCAAAAAGTAATCGATTACAAATAAAAATTACTGATGACCGAAAAGTAATAAAGTATAAAGTAGAAATTACTTCTCTGGATTAATTATATTATAATTATATTATAATTAATCCAGAGAAGTAATTTCTACTTTATACTTTTAGTTACTTTTCAGACATCAGTAATTTTTATTTGTAATTGATTACTTTTTGCCCACCACTGGTAATAGGCAGTAAAAATACTCACTACTTAGCGCAGTCTATTAACTGGTACTCGTTCGACCTCTCAAAGCAGGCCTGGACACCTTTATCTTTCCAGAGGGTTTCTGTGTGGTCGAAGAACTCTTCCGGGTAGTCAAAGTCCCTCTGGGAGGCCACATCCTGGATGTAATCCACTCTCCATTGATTATCCGGATTCTCCAATGACACAGGGGGCGTCAGGGTTGACATATTACCAGTGATCGTCTGGATAAGTCAGTAAAAATGTCAATAAAACTATTTTCTAAAAGGTTTATTCAAGCATTTTAAAAAGTATCTGCAGTTCTCAATAATAATTATTATTTTCAGTATTAGATACGAAAATTTTCTATTTGGCCAAGCGAGTGAAGTCCACTTGAGGATGGATTCACTTCGACTACGGTTGGCTGTGCTTAGACAAACAGAATGAATCTGAAGGATTTATTAAGCTTTTGAGAGTAGACAAGTGTAAAAATATTTTCCTACCGACTTTGCTTCCTCTTTCGTTCACGTTTTAAAAGAGAACTCAAATTACAACCAGTTTGCGAGCTCATTCTATTCCTTTATTTTAGTTTCGGAGAAGGAAACTGACAAGTCCAGACGGTTCGCTCGCTTTGCCAAACATAAGAACCTACAGACATTTCTCGACGGAGAACTCCATCCACACGCATCACTAACTGAACCTAACCTAAACCTAAACCAAATATAGTTTGTTAGTTACTTTTAGTTCTGATATCGAAAGATGGATATTAACACTTCGACAATTTCAAGGACGAAACGTTCCCACTGACATTTAATGGCTTTTAAAAGGCAGTATTTATTCAGCAGATTCGATGTATTGTCGACCCTTATGGTTATGGGCTTTATTACGAAGATAGTAACTAAAATATTTCCTAAATAGGGAAACTCCTGAGAAAATATAAATACAGTACATATCTTACGGGCTATAATATGTTTGGATAATTTCCTTATTAAAGTTTGGAATTTAAAGAGGAAATTCTCTAACCACTGCAACCATTTTCCTTCCATACATATTTACCAAATGAATCTTTAATACGGCTCTAAGGTAACACCTGAACGAATTCGATCTATAATATCCTCTTAACTAACTTCATAATCTTAATAACCTTTTTTTTTTCTCTTTTAGTACGAACATTTTAAGGTTTAAGCTGGATAACTCTATAAATAAAGCAAATGAAATACTGTCGTCGGTCTTCGTAAGGGCGAGCCATTATGGGAATACAGCATTCATTTGCCATCGCCTTCAAATTATTTTTCAACTTCATCGGCTTTGATTCTCAACTGACGGGTAAGGGCGAGCATTAATACAATTATTTACTCTCGTGAAAAATAGTTTACCCACAGTAAAATTCAAAGCAGAAATCAAATGTAGTAACGAGCTTCAACATTAAAGACGTCGTCATGCCTGTGACAGCGGTTAAGAGTTCGAAACCGAGAAAATTGGGAATCTGTAGCGTTCAAATTACATAAATTTTAGATGCGTACAAAAGGCGCGATCAGTCTCTCGTCTACTTGCCTTCGAAACGGATATTATAGTTCGTGTATTGAAAATTTATATTCCTCGTTAACCTCGTTGCTGTTCCGTGCGTTGGTCTCTCTTCACACGAAGGTCAAGCTGTTGGCCCCGCCTCTAGGTCTGGCTTGGTGGAGGAGCGAGTTGCTTTCTTACGCTCTCCACCGTACATAGCCAGGTACACCTGACTCATCTGGTACCGTCCTAAGCCAGGCATCTAGTCTTCTCTTCAAGACCAACTTTGACCCCTGTAACGTTTCTGAGTCCTTTGGAAGCTGGTTAAAAAGTCTTGGCCCCCTGACAACCAAGGTATTTTCCTTCAGTGTTGAAGAGGTCCCCTGTCGGGCCTTTAATTTGGGAACACTACACATTCTGCCTTTCCAATTTTTCAGTGTTGTTTGAATGGCAATTGGGTTTAGTTTTAGATTTGGTACCAGTTTTTCGATCATTTTCCATATGTAGATTATGGTGTACCTCTCTCTTCTTCTTTCCTGGGAGTACAGATTTAGTTTACGTAGCCTTTCCCAGTAGTCAAGTTCTTTGCAGCCATCAATCTTGTCTTTGCGTTTCTTCTAGTTTATTAGTTTCTTCCTTTTTATATGGGGACGTCAAAACTCAGCAGTATTCAAGTTTTGGTATAATCAATGTTTTTAGCAGGGGAATCATTACTGTCCTGTCCCTTCTTTTGAACCTTCTTAGTACCTGTCCCGCGACTCTTTTTGCTTTATTTATTGCTATCTGATTTTGTGTTTCGAATTTCGCATCATCTGTCATTATTACCCTCAGATCGATCGCTTTTGTGCTTCTCTGAATTTCCTGTCTATCTGGAGCATAATACGCAGTCTGTTTAAGTTCCTCTTTTCTACCATATCTCAACAGCTAAATTTCTCGGTGTTAAATGTTACGGTGGTTGTCTTCTGACCATTTGTATATTTTGTTCGTGTCCCTCTGCAATGCCTTCACTTCATTTACATCGCTGATTTTTCTGCTGATCTTTGTATCGTCTGCAAAGGATGTTACTATACTGTTGCTGTTTACTTCGCTGACTATGTCTATTAACATGATAATGAACAAGAGTGGGTCCAGTACTGTACCTTGTGGTACTGAGCTGCGTACTTCCGATTCTGATGATGATATACCTTGAATTTTGACGACCTGTAGACGTTCTCTGAGGAAGTTGTAGATCCATTTTCCCATTTTGCCTGTTAGTCCCATATATTTCATTTTATGTGCTATTATTACCATGATCACATTTGTCAAAAGCTTTAGCAAAATCCGTGAATATGACATCGTAGTTGCATTGCCTTCTACTGCATCTAGGATACTGTTGTAGTGTTCTATTAGTTGTGATAGGCATGATCTACCTGATCAGAATCCATGCTGATTTTCGTTGAATCTTTTCAGTCTCCAAGAAATCATAAATTTTCTCTCTAACTATTCTTTCAAATACGCTGGTGAGGTGGGACGTCAATGACACTGGTCTATAATTCTTTGCTCGAGATCTGTCCCCTCCTTTATATATAGGGACAATGTTTGCTCTTTTCAAGATGCTCGGTATTTCCCCCGTGTCTAGGGATCTTCTCCATATCCAGTAAAAAGGTGTAGCTATTTCATTTTTACAGTTTTTAATCAATAATGCGTTCCAATTGATCGGACCTGCAGCTGAATGTGGTTTCATTTGTCCTATAACTCTCGCTACATCTTCTGGGGTAAAATCAAAGTATGTTATAATAGTTATATACTCTCCTTGCAATTCCTCTTCAAAGAATGCATCTTTGTCAGGTATCGCTTTGTCACTTTTTGGGGTACTAAAAACTGATTCATACTGGGCTCTCAATGTTTCAGATATTTCTTTTGGATCGTCGGTTAGTTCATTATTTCTCTTCCTTAAGGGCCCAATAGCGTTTTTGTTTTCCTTTTCGCATAGCTATAAAGTATTTTGGATTTTCCTTTATTGCTTCTACTGCCTTTTCCTCTTCCCTCTCTGTATGGTCCTTAATCAGGGCTTGTATTTCCCTATCAATACCCTCCAGTTTTTCTTGTATTACTTTCTTGACATTATCTCCGCAGTTGACTAACTTCGCCTCCACTTTCTTTTCCGGAATATTGTTCTCTTTTGCCTCTCTAGCCAGCTCCTCTCCTTTTGGCTGTGATTTCGGAGCATATTTTTCTAAAATTCTCAGCGGTTTTTCTTCCAAGGTTGTTAGCATTTCTTCAGTTGTTTTATTCTCTAAAACTGTTGTCCACTTTATTTGGGTCATGTGCGATCTGACTGCTTCCCAATTTATAGTCTTGGAGTTTAAGTTAAAGGCCCCAAATTTGTTTCTTTCCTCAATATGCATATTGTCTTTTAATGTTGTCGTCATATTTGTTGATATCTCGATTAAGTTGTGGTCTGAGATAATGGTTGGGGTTATTTTAATATCAGCAATCAAGTTCGTGTTATTCGTGAATACTAGATGTAGGCAGTTATTTTTTCTGGTATTTTCTGTTATTTCCTGTGTCAGCATAAACTCATTTGTGAGAGCCATCAACATTTTTCCTTCTCATTTTGTTACGAGGATGCTTACAATAATTCGAAATTAAATTTATATTTCGAATTAGTAATTTATCACTTTTCGCTGAATAATACTGTTCGTAAATTAGATTTAGTAATAATAAAAGATCCTCAGTAAACTTAAATATCTATACTAAATTATTGTTGACCCTAACCGGGTGGGATTAAACTGACCCCCCTTTCAATTATATGGATGGGATTGTTTATTAGAAGTTTATAGGAAATTGGGTTTATTGTGATTAGTTTATTTTATGCAAGCAGGAACTGAAATTAGCTGGGTCACACGTTATTGTTGTTAGCCTATCTACGAGGGCCACTCAATATATTTTGCCCCACCTTTTTTTTTCTTTCCAATTTTCCTCGTAAGTTCCAGAAATTTTTTACACAAATAGTTACATACATTTTTTACAGGTTTTTATTTTTCCACACCGTCTCCATCTTTTTTTACGGCTTTCCTCCACCTCGAAACAAGGGCCTTTATTCCTTGCTGGTGAAAGTCCGCTGGGTTCCACTGGAGCCACCTCTCAACCTCCTTAATAACCTCATCGTCACTCTGAAACTTTCTTCCACGAATAGCATCCTTCATTGACCCAAATAAATGGAAGTCTGAAGGTGCCAGATCCGGGCTGTATGGAGGATGGGGTAACACAGTCAAGAGCATTTCTGCGATGGCCTCTCTCGTTTGCAAATTGTTGTGTGGTCTTGCGTTATCGTGCAAAAGAAGGACGTCTTCCAGTTTTCTCTCCGGTCAAACTCGCTTTATACGTCTCTGGAGTCTCTGTAGGGTAGCAATATATGCCTCTTGAGTTGATTGTTTGTCGTTTCTTCATAATGTCCACCAGAATCACCCCTTTCATGTCCCAGAAGATGGTGGCCATAACCTTTCCTGCAGAGGGAGACATTTTGAACTTTTTCTTACGTGGGGAGTCTGCGTGATGCCACTCCATGGATTGGTGTTTTGTTTCCGGTTCAAAGTGGTGTACCTAAATCTCATCCCCAGTCACAATTCGTGAAAGGAAGTCATCCCCTTCTGTCTCGTATCGAACCAACGACTCTGAAACAATTTCTTTTCTTTGGGCTTTGTGATCTTCAGCCATTTCGCGAGGAACAAACCGTGAACACACTTTTGAGTATCCCAGTTGCTGAATTATCGTATTCACACTTCCTTCACTAATTCCTATCTCCAGTGATAGCTCCTTGTATGTGACGCGTCGATTTGATGGAATGATGCTGTTAGCACGTTGCACAGTGTGAGATGTCACAGCCGATGCCGGGCGACTGCAGTGGCTCATCATCGAGGCTGGCTCTCCCTCTCTCCGATGATCTCACACGTTTAGACCAGCGTCCAACTGTGCTTCGATCAACAGCAGCATCTCCGGAAACATTTTGTTGACGTTTGTGAATATTTCCAACTGTTTCCTTCTCTGCGGTTAAGAACTCGATAACAGCTCTCTGTTTACGACGTACATCACGGTCAGACGACATTTTCGAAACTGCGTTAAACATCGGTTTTATACAAGGACGTTTAAAAGCGGTTTTATACAAGGAGGGGGGGTTCAAACTGGAAAAATCCGGTTATGTAAAGCGCAGAAAGTTCAAACTTACGACTCAAAGCACGTTTCAGCCCCATGGTCTATTATTATTTAGCTAAGAAAAAAGGGTGGGGCAAAATATATTGGGTGCCCCTAGTACATTGGGGAGATAAACGAAGTTACCAAGGCGCGATGTTGAGTCCAATAGGTTAATTATATTTTGTCTTGTTAAAATTTTGAACTATTAATACTATTTTATTTTAAGGTGTGTGTGAACAATATACCAAACCTATTTTCAACACAACTCTCTATCTGTACTTTATCCATACTCTTCTTTCGTCACGCGTCCACCGTTTACGCTCAAACAAACTCCGATGAAACAGGTTTTATAATATGGTACGCCTAAACATCGAAATCGCTCAGTGAGCGAAAAAAACAGCCACAACGTGTTGTGGATGCACCTAAGTGACCACACACCAATGTTAGATATTTTTTCGCATGGCCGTTCTCAAACATCCGCAACGCGTTGTGGACGATTCGAATATGACTACAACGCGTTGTGGACGATTTGAAACCACCACACACGGATGTCTTTCATCAAACTCTATTTAAACACGACGTATATTGAAATGATATAAACACGACGTATAAAGTCCTTTAAAAAATTATCATCAATAATTTTCCCGTAGGTTCCGATTAATTTTAAGCAACTTTAGAACGAGACGTAAATGTAAAAATTAACCAACTGGTAGTGATGTGAGTCGTTTTTTATTGTGTCGTTTTTTTTTTGTTTTTTTGTCGTTTTTTTTGTTTAAAACGAAGATAGTCTGTTTTTTTTGTTTTTATTGTTTTTTATTGTTTTTTATTGTTTTAAACTTATTCCATATTTTTCTTCCTTTAATCTAATAAGTATATTAGTATTACCTATAATTTACTATACTACCATGCTTATACGGTTATACCTAGTATATGTATATAGTCATCTTTTAGAAAAACTGAATCACACAAAAAGTATATAATAGAAAGGAAAAACAAACCCTCATTTTTTATATGTATATACCTATATTTTTTAACTAGAACATAAAACATTCTTCCTCATTTCAAACAATATACATAATTGTGATTGGCAAGAGTACCAGTATATATATTCCAGATCGAAAAAAAAATATTCACCTTTTTTTGAACCTTTTTGTTAACCTAATGTTGGTTAACCTTCATTTCCATGGAAGAATCATCACTAGATTGGGTAGAGCATATATGCTAGTTTCAATATCACAGGTACTGGTATAATATCCATAATACTGGTATAAAACAATAGATATAATTGTGATTGGCAAGAATACCAGTGTATATATATAATAATATATATATATATATATATATATATATATATATATATATTCCAAATAGAAAAATAAAAAAAATATAAATATTCATCTTTCTTTAACCTTTGTGTTAACCTAATGCTGTTTAACTTTCATTATCTGATTCTATTTCCATTGAAGAATCATTATCACTAGATTGATTAAAGCAAATAGTTTCAATATCACAGGTACTGGTATTTATTGCAGATTTGGATGTTGACGAAGCCAATGTAGCACCATGTTTTACTTCACTTTCTTGGAATTTTGCATTTTGGGATATAAATACTAGCTTTGCTGCTCTGTCTGTGCTTAATTGGTTTCTTTTGGCTGTATGGATATTACTGTATGTGCTAAATGATCTCGGAGGTAATGAAAGGGCGAAATAGAGGTGTATGAGTTTGTGTAGGTATATATGTGAGTATGCATGCGTATGTATCTGGAATTCTGGATGTATGCATGTGTATGGGGTATACAATAGATATAAATGTGTATATAAGTATTTATGTATATATTGGTATATATGTATATGGGTGTATGTGTATGTATATATATATATATGGATGGTCTCGTGAGGGGGGGGGAATATGTCATCGCGGGTCTAAAGGATAGTTAAGTGGGAGATTCAAAATCCGAGGAATGGATGGGAGAGTCCTGGAAAGGTTGGACAATGGGCAGTCAGCTCCCAGCCAGTGTTCTCGCAAGTTTAATGGATCTCAAGATACAAGACTTTCAGTGCAAGAAAGAGGCCAGTTTTTTCTGTAAATAGGCTGAAAAGGACATTCTATACTGGTACCATATGGCCTATTTTATTATTTATTTATTTATTTTTATAATATATATCATTGCAAAAGTATACCTTATAATTAAATTGGCAATATCTATATTAATTATTAAAAAAAAAAAAAAAAAAAAAAAAAAAAAAAAAAAAAAAAAAAAAAAAAAAAAAAAAAACAAAAAAAAAAAAAACGGTTTTTTTACATCACTACCAACTGGTTAGGTTAATTGACTGCCCGGTTAGGTCAACTGAGTGCCCGGTTAGGTTAATTGTACGCCCTTGACGATTGGTTAGGTTAAGCCGTGATATTTTCGTTAGTTTTAACGAAAATATCACGTTAAAGTGACCACACACCGATGTTAGATATTTTTTCGCTTCATGGTCGTTCTCAACAACCACAACGCGTTGTGGACAATTTGAAAATTATTGAATGCCCGGTTAGGTCAACTGTACGCCCTTGACGATGGTTAGGTTAAGCCGTGATATTTTCGTTAGTTTTAACGAAAATATCACGACTTAACCTAACCAATCGTCAAGGGCGTACAGTTGACCTAACCGGGCATTCAATAATTTTCAAATTGTCCACAACGCGTTGTGGTTGTTGAGAACGGCCATGAAGCGAAAAAATATCTAACATCGGTGTGTGGTCACTTTGGTACATCCACAACGCGTTGTGGCTGTTTTTTTAGCTCACTGAGCGATTTCGATATTTGGGCGTAAAATAAATAAATAAATAAATAAATAAATAAATAAATATATTATATATATATATATATATATATGGACCGTGCATGGAACAAGGAACTCTTCTGGGATAATTAAATCCACTATAGTCCGAATAAGTAATGGTATGTATATATATATATATATATATATATATATATATATATATATATATATATATATATATATATATATATATATATATATATATACAGGGTGGGCCGTAAGTTTCCATACATAGGAAAAATAAACATTTTTTTATGGACAACCATTTTTTTATATAAATATGCTCTACATGGTTGCCATTGTTTTGAAAACGCATTTCAATACGTGTTCCCCACTGTTGATGAACACGCATTAGCACAGTTGACGTTATGCTTGTAATGGCGTTGGTGATACGTTCCTTTAGATGATTTATGTCTCGTATCTTTTCCTGATACACCATGGCCTTCAAGTGCTCCCAAAGATAGAAATCAAGGGGGGTGAGATCTGGGGATCTGGGAGGCCACTCCACAGGACCACGCCGACCAATCCAAGCATCCGGAAACTGCTGATCCAAATACCGACGCACGTGAAGACCATAATGAGGTGGAGCTCCATCTTGCTGGAAGTAAACTGGGAAGTTACCTTCCTCGTTTAGCAGGGATGGGAAAATCTCTTCTTGCAACATGTTAAGATACCTTTCGGCATTAAGATTTCCACTGACAAAAATTGGTCCAATAATTCTGTCACCCCATATCCCGGCCCACACCATCACTTTACCGGCACCTTGCATCTTCGTCGGACTCAGCCAGTTAGGGTTAGCATTACTCCAATAACGTATGTTTTGCCGATTAACCTCTCCATTGACGTAAAAATTTGCTTCATCAGTAAACAAGATCTTACAAATGCATATTCTTAGGGTATCTGAAACATAAAAACAAACGTTTAAATTTTCCTATGTATGGAAACTTACGGCCCACCCTGTGTGTGTGTGTGTGTGTGTATATATATATTATATATATATATATATATATATATTATATATCGATCAGGTCTATAAAGATAGTGTAGAATCTTGTAAGAATTATACAATTTGCTTCATTGCCACCTCATGTCAATAAGATAAAATTGTGAACTTTTTGATATGGTTTTTCCTTTTTAACATTGTACACATTTTTAGGCCCATTTAACTTAAGCCTTATTTCCCGTAACAAAAACTAAAATTTGTAAGAGTCTAACCCCGTCCACTAGTTTTCACTTTGCGAGTCACACTTCCGTAATTAATTGTGTACCTGGAAAATATAAAGATTTAGGCTATTATCCCCACATTTTCCATTATTGATTTAATTAATTATAAATAAGGTTATGAGGCGACAATTTCCTTTAATTGACACGTAACCTATAGACCAGGTACTTTTACTTACGTACCTTCGGTTAGACCTACTACTCATCACAACTTAGGAATGGGGTAAAACGAGTAGGTATCAAAATAATTAAGTAGGTTACTGGTCACACAATATCTACTATAACCAATAACCCAAAGATGATTCGGAGTAAGTGTAGTTTACGCCCCCCCCCCCCCCTACATTATCCTAGTGTAGTTTGGGTTCCCAACTTTGTCCGCGTATACCTAATCAAATAAAAGTTAAAACTAACGAAAATATTACGACTTAACCTAACCAATCGTCAATTGACGATTGGTTAGGTTAAGTCATAATATTTTCGTTAGTTTTAACGTTTTATTTGATGAATTCATTTAAAAAATGTCTCCTAAAGATCCTAGTGTAGTTTACGTTCCCAACTTTGACCTAGTGTAGTTTGCGTCCCCTTTTGCGTCAGGGGAACGTATACTACACTCGCTCCAAAGATTCTTCTTAACACCAAGTACGATCGAACCTACAATCTTCCAATCTTTCTTACTTCCACCGATTTATATGGTTTCTCAGAGTTAGTTATTCTCTTAATTTTAAAACTAATGGAGACTAAGCTACCCACCACCCCATTGTTTACGCACTGAATGCCAATATTTGGTAAACGTTTCTTTAATTACGCCTTATTTGTAATGGAGAAATGGAATAAGTAGCGGAAGCAATCTTCATTTGGATACTATCCTCTCTACCAGTTTTAAGATATTAAACGGATATTCTACGCCAAAACGGCTTTCCTTTCGCCTATTACCAAACTGGTAGTTACCGACAACTTTTTCACTCCTCAGTAGTAACTAGTTTAAAACAAACTTACGCTTTCTAATACATTAAACAAAGTCAAAAGTTCTTATCGCTTCCCAATTATTATTGGTGTAGACTTCCATTTGCATTTCGTCAACATAATTTTCACTTTCCTTACGCGCCATTTTCTAAAACTTCATCTCTGAATTCGAGAACACTGCTGTAACTTGAAGATTTTACGAAGGAAGGTGGCACTAACCATTACTGGGCCTATATAGGACTAAAGAACCAATTAAAGCACCAACTGCGTTCACTTATTACGTAGCTATATACTCTTGTATTTCCGTCAAATTTGGTTCATTAAATTGAAGGTCACGCAACATTTGGCCTTCTCTTCAAATCTAGCGACTAAACGCAATTTTTCACATTATCTATATCGAAACAAATTCACTTTTTACTTATTTTTAAAGGCTCAAATTTTTTTTACCGTCACTATGACGTCCGAAATAGTTCTGATTCCTGTACTGAAGGGGCGGGGGTGGAAGGAGTAACCGTCAAACAAATACACTGTTGCGCGGAGAGGAGGCTAGGAACAATCGATATTTAAGTTAACCTTATAAAAAGACAAAACCTGAATGGGAAGAATAGTACGGTATCTACCGAGGCATATTCGCAACTGCGTTTGTAATTGCGCAGATTTTTTTGAAATGTCAGTACATAAATAAAAACCAAATAAACTCCATATCCAGAATTTACGCTTCGCTCGCGAGTTACTGGACCGAGTAAAGATAGTTGAAATCTCACGTTCGTTAACCAAAACTAATTATACCATACCATTCAGTACCTTACGACGAGCTACGATCAGGCATTAACTTTCTCATTGAAGTTTAAGAAAATTAACTCGCAACCGAGTTAATAACTGGTCGGTTCAGCGAAAGTTGCTGAACCGACTCGAAGCCTTTCAACGCGGTAACCTCCATAAACTTATATACTAAATTCAATATCGTTCTACTGAAATTCAAATACTCTCCAATATTTATGATTAAAGTACGGGTGATTACCCAGAGGCCATTGTGGGACCGAGCACATAGCGACTAGTGTGGGGTCTACGTAACCCCCATCATGAAGATTACATTTATAGGTTGAATTAAACCACTTCTTGTTACTAAACAATAATAAAAAGGCTACGCACTAACATAGAGAACCGCGCTTCATTAGACCATATCCGGGTGCGGTCTTCCCTCGAGTGTCAAGTTTATAAGGTATACTCTTATTACATATTAAGGACCATGCGGTCACGTACTTGAAATTTATCAGAAAAAAGTTTTGCCTGATGGGAAATAATTGAAAGTAACTGAAATAGAAACAAAATTTTAAACATTTTCAAACGCACAAATGGATATATTTAATACCAATTTTCCTATTAAGTCAAAACTCGTGTCAAAAAATAATTATAACAACCAGTAGATCACTCCAGCCCTCATTCTAAGCATAAACCGTGTAAACATTCTCTTTAAATTATAGAAGAATGATATTATCAATGATATCCCTAACAAATTAAATAAACAGGCAATTACGTGTCTACAAACGGGTGTGTAAATAAGCTTTCATTGAACTTGACAAAATCATCATATATGATTGTAACTTAAAAAAAAAAAAAAAAAAACGCGCACACTCCATTAATATTTAATTAGAAACGCTTCTCTCGCAAAAGTAAATGAAGTTAAAGTTCTTGGCATGAAGTTAGATGAAAAATTAAATTTCAAAAGCCGCATACAACATACTAAATCGAAAAAAATCAAGATTTCTCTACATAATATTCAAACTCAAAAACAAATTCCCCAAAATGGTCTCCTCACACTTACAGTATGGAATTACGGCGTAGCGCAAAGAATTATATCGGACATCCACTAGAATTAACGCATAAAAATGCTTACGAACACGCTCGCTCGAACAATGATAGCAGACAATCATCTCCAATATTTAGAGATTTAAATATTCTAAAATTAAATGATTTGTATAAACTAACTGTCGGTATCGGTATCAGGGCGATTATCCTGCATCAAACCAACCACAATCATAATACAAAGATTTCCAATTATTTCATACCTAAACCAAATTACTAAATGAAAATTGCGGGAATTACTCTCTCCTACGAAGAAGCAGATACCTGGAACGCTATATGCGAGACAAGCACCATCATTAATTTCGTTTCGCGAATCACTAAAGAAACTTTATTAACTATTAATGTACGCGTGTATATATGTATACAGGGTATCCCATAAATCCGGTCTCATAGGATAATTTATTTTAAATTAAATTCACAAAAGTAATAGATTAGAACTAAATCAAATGTTCAAATTGATGTCTTGTTTTGGGACCTTTTTTTTTTGTTGCGGGTAGAATAACAGGCAATGGCTAATATAGAAGCGAGTTACGCTCTTCAGGAAAATAGTCCGTGAGCCAGACCCCAAATTTTGGTCAATCGGTACCACTAAGGCGAACCAGATGAAACAATGCTTTTTGGAAAGCTTATAATTTGTAGTTTCCAAACATGCTTGCTGAACATCTGTATCTGGTGGCGTTTTATCGTAAATTCATCGAACATAGGCAGCCAATATTTCAATATTGGGCGCAAACTTAAAATGTTGATAAAACGATAAAGCTACTCTTTTGAAATGTCCAGCAAGCATTTTTATCATCTACTCAACATCCTTCATCATTGGTATGAGGGACGTTGCCCCAGAGTGGTACCGATCAACCCTTCTGGCCCACGGACTAAAAGGCGAAAATTGTTCTTTTGCATGCTTCTGGCCTTAGCCAAAGACGGACAGCTGAAGAATTAATTTCACCGTCGTCATCCCAATAAACCACCACCTGGTCAGCGTTCTGTTAGTCGAATGCTTTCAAGATTCAAGGAGACCGGGAGTGTTCAGGACAAACCAAGAGCAGGTCGCCCGAGAACTTCGAGTGGTGCTGAGAGCAGTCTTGATGTACAGTACTTTCCAGGATCGCAGTACGTCCACAACGATAGGTGAAAAATATTGCATATGAAAGTGGACATTCAAAGCAGGGTTGGCAATACCCGTCCCCCCTTCTTCCCTAAAAATAAAAATAAAAAACCCACCTCTGAATGGGTTTTATTGGGTTTTTTAAATGTTTACTTTGTCAGGATATTTTTCATTGGATATGTATTAGAAGCGTACTTTAGGTAAGTACTCCTCTACATACATACCTACTTTTGCCAATAATTATTGCAAGAGTTACACGTTTTTCTTAAAATGTATATTAAATATACTGTATACATTAGAGTATACATTGCGAGGGTATTTAGTTACCTAGCAGAGTAGACTAGTGGTAAAAAAAAAAAAAAAAATGATGTAACACTTTAAACTGAAATTAATTATTTCATGGTAATTAAACAATTAAGTTCAGCATTTTATATTTATGGCTTCTAACTTAGGCTTAAAATATATTATATAAAATTTTAATAGCAGCTATTAACTATTCATAATTCTTTAAAACCATAGTGTATGAAATAATAGAATTACTTATTTATATTGAAAAATGCATAAATAAATAAAAACAAAATTTGCGCCCCCCCCCCCCACACACACACCAAAAAGAACCCCAGGTGAGTTGGTTTTTTTTAAATTCTGGGTTTCTCCCAGCCCTGATTCAAAGACATTCAAAGTACACCAAATATTGCAACGTCACAAATTTCATCCGTACAAGACGCATTTTATACAAGAATTACATGGGGATGATAGAGATAGATGGACGACTTCAATTTTGTGAATGGTTTAAAGTCAAAAATAAACCTAGCGGACGACATCATCATGTTCAGCGATGAGGCGTGTTTCTTTCTACCTGAATGGATACATAAACCGACACAACACCGCCCGCGTACTGGGCGCGGGATAATCCTCACGTCGCTGGTGATGCTCATCACCAAACTAACCCAAAAGTAATGGTGTGGTGCGGCATTCATGGAAATCTTGTTTTGAGACCAGTATTTCTGGAAGAAAGACTTAATGCCGAACAATATCTCCAATTGTTGCATGCCAGAAGCGTGCAAAAGAACAATTTTCACCATTCCCTGAGGAGTGTAACTCGCTTCCATATTAGCCATTGCGTGTTATTCTACTTGCAACAAAAAAAGATCCCCAAAACAAGACATCAATTTGAACTTTAGTCTTTGTTCTAATGTATTACTTTAGTAAATTTAATTTAAAGGCTCATTCCAGGACAAATCAGCATTGCCTGAAACCACACCCACTTAGATTTTGCTTAAAATTGCTATACAGGGTTGTTTATGCTGAAAAACACGAAATTTCGAGTTTCAAAGCAATCAGAGTAACGATTCAAAAGTTATGGCCCTCCAATTTTGGTGGTGGGGGCTGGCCCCTTAATTTTTAAAAGTTATAACTCGGTCCCTAATTGAGCTAGGAAAAAAATTTAAAAACCATTTGAAAGCTCAAATCCTAAAGACTAATTGACTAAGTAATAAAATGCATTTAAATAGTTAAAAAGTTATATCAGTTTGAATATTTTTTTGGGGGCCCCACCCAATATGATACAGATATTCAAGATTTTTTTCGTCATTTTGTACCTCAATTACTCTTCTATATGACTTAGTCAATGACTGTGTATTTTTCCCCTTCATTAGATGGTGGTGGAGGTTAAACACACATTCTATTTGCTGGACTTTGAACTTACACCATTATGCCTGTTTTACTTATCAAGCTCTCTTATAAGATGTTTTCCTTGACTTACAAGTAGATTAAGTATAGTTATAAGATAAACTTATTAGTGTTTTCCTAAAACTCAATAATAATAATAATAATAATAATAATAATAATAATAATAATAATAATAATAATAACTGTCTCAACTTTGTCGATCTTCAAAGGCAAAAAAAAATACTGCTAGTATAGTTATGTTTTGTTGAACAAATTAAGACATTACTTGAATAAAAATAATTGCTATACAATACATTAAATCTGAAACATTTTTGGTACCTAGCCTAATTTTCAGTATCATGTATTTCAAAGATATACACAACTCTGGTACCAGATTGAATATTAGGAGTTGACATTTCATGAAGGATGTTTTTGGCTTCAACCCAACAAACATCATCTTTATTAGTTGGGAAATAGTATCTATTGTTTTTGTTGGAAATAGGAGGAGTTAGAAACTTGATTTTATAATCTTGGAATTCTTCTGAATAATCTAAAATGATTCCTAGATATTTTCTACCATCGTAAATACATGCAACATACTTTCCCACAGGAAATTTTTGCTCATTTGATAAATCTGGACTCGTGTCTGAGTCACCTTGTTCAGAGGTCATAACCCTAACAACATTGTAGTCATTGGAGTCTGAAACTAAATAGGCTTTAATGTGACTCTGAGACATTGGCACAATTCTGTGAAAACGTCGTGTGCCCTTCACTGTCACTGCTTTTTCAAACCTACTACTGAGTTCTGTTTTATTATGATTTATTTGTTCTTTTGTAATGAATTTAAACTTGATGGACTCAAAAACTTTGTGTACAAAAGCCATAGAAACTAGCTTTAGCTGCTGCTCTCTTCACACTTCCTCCAATGGCATCACAGGCATTTTTGCCATGACTAGTGACAAAAAAGTTCCACTCTGCCTTTATACCAAAATCTGTTTCATGATGGCATAAATTGCTAAAATTAAAAGTTTTGTATTGTCCAGCACAACCATCGGAAAAATATTTCATTGTTTTCACATTAGGGAATCTCACTTTAATGTCTTGAACTAAGAATTGTTGAAATGTATACACTGCTGCGGTGTTATGATCTAAACTATCACTAATGATACAATAGCTAGTGTGGCTCAATTTACCATCTTCCATTTTATATACAACCATTGGGTGTAATGTAACTTGTTCGTTTGTCCAATGGAAGCTCTGTGTTGCATCTTCAGTGATGAAAGAATAGTTCTCAGAAAAGTCTCCCAGTACTAAAACTTCATCTTCACTGAGATTTTGCTTAAGGGTCTTCATGTAGAGGCTTTGACTCTTGTCTATATAATGATGACGAGTAAGAGAATAAATTGATTCTGGAAGTTTTTTCAATGAATTCCTCCACTGTAACAGTTACATTTGACAAACTTGCCCTGTCAATGCTGGTCCACTGGTCATATTCAATTGAATCCCTGCAAGTCAGTACATTTAATTTGTTCAAATAGTTATCTACACCAGCAACACCACGACATTCTCTACACTGGTGTAACACACATTTAATGTTGTCCACATCGCAGACACTTTTTTGAATCAATGAATGATAAGTCAAGTCCTTGTCACCAATTGCTGAAACCATTAATTTGGGGTTCTGGTGATAGGTACAAATACAAACTGTGTGTGTACCTGTACCTCCAGCAATAACACACCATTTGGGTCTAAGAGCTGCAAATGTTGAAGAACTTATACTTGAGTCAGTTTCTTTATACCTAAGATACAGTTCTTTCAAATTATTGAGTAAGAGATGCTTTTGTTTGTAAATTTTGTTTCCATCTTTGTCTCTGACACTAACACAGTCCTTTTTTCCTGGACGCACCCAACTAAATTCTGGGTCCTCATAAAAAGCCGTCGCATTAGAAATAGTTTCATCACTTATCTTTTTCCCTTTACTGTATTTAGGAACATTTGCCAATATTCCATACTGTTGCTTCATGCTCCTGGCTTTATCAACAAGATATCTACTAGCCCCAAAGAACTCTTGAGTTTTTGAGATAGTGTATGGGGATAAGAGTAAAAATCTGCAACCTTCTTTGGTAGGAAGTTGTAGAGTTCAATGCTTCAGCGAGCTCCCTCATCATAGTTTTGTACCTATTAGATAAATAAAAGGTTGGGGATATCAGAATTTTCTTAAATTGAAATTATTAATTTAATGTAGTCTAAGATCAGGACCTAAATAGAAAAAATATAAGCATATCTACCTTCCATGGATATTTTTTAGACATTGTTAAAATGGTGTGATTGTGTTCTGTACGTAAGAATGATATTGAAGAAAAGTTAGCCTATTGAAATTTAAAACCTCTAAAATTATTAAAATGGTGTGATTGTGTTTTGTACGTAAGAATAATATTGAAGAAAAGTTAGGCTATTGAAATTTAAAACATCTAAAATTATATACGTCAAGAGTCTTTAATTGTGACCATGAGTTGCTAATTTAGTTGAATTTGAGCAATCCTTACCTTTCCAATTCTTTTTCCATGCATAATGTCTTGGATGTAAATGCTCCCTCATCCACAGATGCTGAGAAATTAGGCATCATCCAAAATTTAAAATTACTAAGTTACAGCAACAAATTTTCATAATTTAACAACTAATCAGAATTAATTTATTGTACATAACTATTTTTTTGCAATTCCTTAAATTGTTAAAGAATGTTATGTTTACAAGTTTGATAAAACTGCATTATTTTGATAACCTATGAAACAATGTATCACAAAGATGAAGAGTTTAGATGATTTTTAAAAATCATATAATGCATTTTCTGATAACTATACTTTTCAAAAATAAGTCCCCAAATTATAATTCATACACTACTTACGGAATTTTATTGGCAAAATCTCCTTTCTTCAAGAATGTTCTTGGTTTGTTCCCTACAGATTTCAATATCACTGACCTCACCAGGATTGTCAGTTTGCAAATGTATACTTCCTGGACTGCTTTCAAATGAAGAGGTACTTGTAGATGACTCAGTTTCAAAAACATCATTAAATAATGTATCAGGTTCTTCAAATTCATTTAATCTTACAGAACAGTTTGTACAAACTTTCCAATTAAGGAGTGCGGGATTTTTTTCTGTTACATTTAATGGTAAATTTCTTAAACCCTTTAAGATTCTTTTCTTGTGTCTCTTAAAGGGGTCACAACACTGTTTATGATAATTTAAATGGTAAGACATGTTTAAAATTTATATATTAGCTTCAGTTCCTGTAATAAGTAGAAAGAATATTAAATGTTAATGACTTTTAATGATAACAGGCAAACACAAGCACAGCCAATATAGGCAAGACACTAAAATAATATGGCAAGCAGATACCATATATGAGCAATGTTTATCATGTGGTCACAAAAGGCAAGTTGAATCCTTAATAACCAAGGCTCATGCCAATGGAAGGAGCCCGCAGACAATCTCATTTTGCTGTGAGAAATTGTAGCATGACTACACAAGCGTGATACCACTCGACCTTACAAACAGGCAGTACAAATTCTCTCTTTTATTTTAATAATAATAATAATAGTGTGTGTGTGTGTGTGTGTGTGTGTGTGTGTGTGTGTGTGTGTGTGTGTGCGCAATATATATAATTAGGATAAAACTATTATATAATTAGTATAGCCCATTTCCTGAACTTGGTCTGATATGTCATCTTTCCGCTAGCAAGTACCTTATAATAAAGTGTAAAAAAATACACAACTTAAAGGTAAAAATTACACAATGTCATTGACTAAGTCATATAGAAGAGTAATTGAGGTACGAAACTACGAAAAAAACCCTTGAATATCTGTATCATAGGGGTGGCCCTTCCCCCCCAAAAACCAAAAAAAAATATTCAAACTGATATAACTTTTTAACTATTTGATTACATGCATTTTATTACTTAGTCAATTATTATTTAGGAGTTGAGCTTTCAAATGGTTTTAATTTTTTTCCTAGCTCAATTAGGGACCGAGTTATGGACTTTTAAACATTAAGGGGTCAGCCCCCACCCCCAAAATTGGGGGGCTCAACTTTTGAACCGTTACTCTGATTGCGCTAAAACTTGAGATTTCATGTTTTTGCACAAAAACAACCTTGTATACCAAATTTGAGAAAAATCCAAGTCGCAGTGGTTACAAATTTAATTTTTTTTGCATTATTTGTCCTGGAATTACCCTAAAATAAATTTTCCTATAAGACCAGACTTCGGGACACCCTGTATATTGCAACTTGTAAATATTAATAAACAAAATATCGCAGTCCCTTTTCAAAAACTACAGATGCCTATTATACACTGTTCAACTAAGTTTTTCTCCTTTTGATAAATGTGGGTGATTCTAATGCTCTTTTTTACGCTGATTACGAAAATGAAAACAGAATTTTTTCTATCACCCACAGTTTTTGAAGGATTTGCAATAGTATTCCTCAGTTTGCATCATAATACGAGATTTATTGTTAGTCATTTATTTTGTATAAAATCTTCATATTATGCATATTATTGATATTTACATGTTTATATATAATAATATATACCGTATATATACTTTTTTTATTTTTGGCCGGAATATGGGAGAACTTAACAGAGCGGACTACAGGACTAGGATAAAAGATGCTCATTTAAGCGAGATCATCATTCAAAAATGGGAAGAGCTTCCACAGGAACAAGTAAATCGAACCATAGATGAATTCCGGCCAAGAATAAAAAAAGTTATTGAAATGGAAGGAAAGCATTTCGAACAATTTTTTTTAATAATTCACTGGTCTACAGCCAAAATGCTTCGGAAATAAAAGTAGTCAATCTTTACTAATTTTGGGTCACTGAATACGAAAATGATGCCTAAAATTGCCAATTGGCTCTATTTATAAAGATATCAGGCAACCCTGCACCCTACTAACTGGACTGCATCTGTCGCGTAATATGTAGACGCCTGTGACACATCGACGCATTGACTACTGCGCATGCGCGTAGTTATATTTTTTTTATTTTAATAAATTAATATAAATATATACATATATATACAATAAAATGTAATTTTAAATTTATCTATTACATTATGTATTTGTAAATTATTTATTAAAAAATAGATTGGATCATTTTAACATATTGCTTCCCATAATGTTTTTTATATTAATATAAATGGAATGCTAACCTAATTTAAAATTATTAAATTGCCATGTAATTACATTAGTTTATTAAAATAAAAAATAAAATATAACTACGCGCATGCGCAGTAGAGTCAAGGCGTCGATGTGTCACAGGCGTCTACATATTACGCCACAGCATCAGTTCATTCGCGGAAGTCATATAGTGTACCCTTGTCAAACTCTTTTTAGTGTTTGCTTTTGAAACTGAATTTTTTTCAGACTAATTTGAACAAAGATGCCTCGTAATTGCGTGAACAGTGTAGATAACTTATGTTATGTTTGTGGAGAATTGACTTTTGCATCACAAAAGCGTGCTATAACCACCGTGATTACGAAAGCTTATCACCTTTATTTTGACTGTAAGATTGGAGATCAGGACAAGAGCTGGGCCCCACACATATGCTGCAATACTTGTGCAACAAACCTTCGCCAGTGGTTGAATCGGAAAAGGAAATCTATGCCTTTTGCAGTGCCAATGGTGTGGAGGGAACCAACAGATCATGTTGTCAGCAATTGTTACTTCTGCATGGTGCCTCAAGTCAAGAAAGGTATTTGCAAGAAGAAAAAGTGGATTTTTACAATATCCGAATATACCCTCTGCTATACGCCCGGTACCTCACGGCGAAGGACTACCCGTTCCTGAGCCCCCACACTCATCCTCCCTGGAGTCAGAGGACGAGGAGAATGAAGGAACCAGCGAAACTTGTGAGCCTTCAACTTCACAAGACCCTGAATTTGTTTATAACTTGACATCTTCTAAACCGCACATGATAACTCAGAATGAATTAAACGACCTTATCAGAGATTTAGACCTGCCAAAGAGTAAGGCAGAGCTGTTGGGCTCCAGATTGCAGCAGTGGAATCTCCTCGCTGAAAATGTTAGTGTGTGTAAGTTTCGTGACCGTCAAAAAGATTTTGCCCCATTCTTCATCATGGAAGGTGACCTTGTAGCTTGCAACGACATCGATGGTCTGATGGCAGCTCTCAACATTATTCACAATCCTGATGAGTGGAGACTGTTCATTGATTCATCGAAGTTGAGTCTAAAAGCTGTTTTGTTGCATGTTGGCAACGTATTGCCATCAATTCCAGTTGGTCATGCAGTCCACATGAAGGAAACATATGACAACATGAGACTGCAACTTTCTGAACTGCATAAACTATGACAAACATCAGTGGCAGGTTTGTGGTGACTGACAAGTTGTAGACAGATCTTCGACTGCAGTCGGGCTACACTAAGTATTGCTGTTTTCTGTGTGAATGGGATAGTCGGGCTAGGACTTCTCATTACATCAAGAAGGATTGGCCACTCCGACACTCATTGGAACCTGGAACAAAAAATGTTCAGTATCCTCCACTTGTAGAATCGAGCAAGATTTTGTTACCACCCTTACACATCACAGGGAGCTGGTGGAAAACCTGCTGTTGTCCTATCAAAAAATGGGCTGCAATATGTCTTTAAAGATACATTTCTTCCATTCGCACCTGGAATTTTTTCCGGCCAACTGCGGAGCAGTCAGCGATGAACATGGTGAACGTTTCCACCAGGATATCTCAGCGATGGAGAAACGCTACCAGGGGAAATGGAGTTCATCATTGTTAGCAGACTACTGCTGGACAATAACAAGAGATGCTCCAGAAGTTGAATACAAGAGACAAGCAAAGAAGCGACGGGTTGAATCAATATACTGTAAGTGACTGCATTATATAGGTATGTTACTAATATATGGTATACATATACGCAAAATGTGTAACTTAAATTTTCTTGGAAACTGTAGCCAATCGACTGTTTTTATGGTCATATTCATTTTCAGCACCCCAAAATCCATAATAGGAAACACATTTTATCTCCGAAGCACAAACTTTTTCAAAATTTGCATTTTGCAGACCAGTGATAATTTCAGGTAAATTTTACATTAAAATTATTTTTATAAAAAATATTAAAGTTTAATAATTTTGGCATGTTAAGTAGAAAAATCATACTCTTTCGTTAAATGTTGATAGAATTTGAATTATTTTATATTTTAGTCTGAAAACTTGTTTGCATATAGATAAATACATATTAAATGACAAATGTTGATTTTATAGCCTTTTTAAAATGTACTATTTTTTTATGGCACACCCGTTATATATAAATAAGGTTTATTACTTTTATTCACGCGATGCATGCCATTCCTTAAAATGCTCAAGCGGGAAAGAGCCCAGCTTTCCGGGACAACCAATGCCAATAATGGTGGATTTCACTAAATGACAAACGCTACTATAGAGAAACAAAGCCAAAAACACACAATTCATCAAGTGTAACATTACGTCATTTCATCGAATAAATTTTCTCTCACACTTTGGATTTTTATAAAAATATAACTAATATAATGAGGGGCGCCACCGTGCCTTGAACATTTGTGGGCGGAGCAAATTTGACTATGGTGACAAACTGATTGGTGAGATAAATAGTACGAGTCAGTTGAGTCTGCAGCAGCTGCTTCTCATCGAATTAGACATGCACATACTGTCAGGACATGCACATTCTTGTTTGTCATGTATTAGAATTGTGCATTCGTGCTAATCTCTGTCAGTTAGTCTCGTGCATTGCCGCCTACCAGTTGATTGATTAATTGCATTTAGTTATTCATTTGGTTTTGGTATATGTTTGGTGGGAAAAATAGTGTTTTTGTGATATAAAAGTGAGACTGTCTCGTAAGTGTGCAAACAGCCCTGAGTTTTTGTTTTGTGTGGTGAATTTATAACAAAACCTCAAAAGCAGGGTTTCACTCCTTTAATTAAGGCGTATGAACTTTATATCGGTTGCAAAGTAGATCAAATCTGGGCTCCTCATGTATGTTGTTTCTTGTGCAAGATCTCTGAGAGGGTGGTTAAAAGGTACTCATTTTCCGATGCCTTTTGCGGTCCCAATAAGACATTCCTCAAAATCTAAACATGCGATTAAATATCCTAATTTACTGTCAAAACATGCGACCTCTTTCACATTGTGACGATGTGCCAGTACTAAAACCACCAAAGGCATGGACTTTGATCAACCTGATGATGAATCTTGTAATGAACCTTTGGACAGACAAGATGACATGGATACACAATTTCAGCCACCTTCATCGGATGAACCTCATTTAATATCTCTGTCAGAATTAAATGATATTGTCAGAGAGCTGAATATATCTAAAAATCAGACTGAGCTCTTAGGTTCTAGATTAAAAGGTTGGAATCTCTTACAAAACACTGTGAAAATATCATCATTTCGTAAGCCAGACACGCTTCACATGGTCTTTCTCCATGGAAAGTGGTTTAGTGTATTGTAATGATGTGAACGCTCTCATGGAGGCACTTGGTCGAGAGCACAATCCTAAGGAATGGAGGCTTTTTGTCGATTCATCAAAGTTGAGTTTGAAAGCTGTACTATTGCACAACGGTAATGTCTATCCTTTGGTTCCGATTTCACAAAGTTCATATGAAGGAATCATATGACAATATGCAGTTACTTTTGAAACATACTGACTATGATAAACACTCCTGGCATATCTGTGGTGATCTGAAAGTGATTGCACTTCTCGCTGACAGTTAGGATACACAAAGTTCTCTTATTTCCTCTGCGAGTGGGACAGCCGACCTAAGGGGAGTCATTAGACACAGAAAGAGTGGCCACTTTGACAAAATTTGGTTTCAGGACAGAAAAATGTTGCCCATCAATCCCTAGTAGATCCAGCAAAAGTTTCCTTACCACCTCTCCATATCAAATTTGGTTTGATGAAAAATTTTGTAGTCATGAATAAAGACGGACCTGGATTTCTGTATCTAAAACAAAAGTTCCCTAGAATCAGCTAAGCGAAAATCAAAGGCGGTATTTTTGTGGGCCCACAGATCAGAGAAGTGATGAAAGACACTGCATTTGGTGAGTCTTTGAATGAGGTTGAAAGACAGCATGGAAAGCTTTTAAAGAAGTGACTACGAATTTCCTCGGCAGCAAATCAGAAAATTGTTTCCCTGGTGGAGCAAATGCTTAGTGCTTACCAAGCCATGGGGTAACATGTCTGAAAATGCATTTCCTGCACTCCCACCTGGACTTCTTCCCATCAAACCTGGGCGCTGTCAGGGATGAGCATGGTGAAAAATTTCATCAGGATATATCAACTATGAAAAGGCAGTACCAAGGAAGATATAGCCCCAATATGTTGGCCGACTAGTGTTGGACACTTATAAGAGAAGCCCCTAGTACTAGTTATAAACGAAAATCAGCTGCAAAAATATTTTAGGTAAGGTACTCTTCTTTTTTGTACGATTAAATTTACCAAAAAAGTAAGAAAATCTGTTCATTTTTATTTCCTACAAAATTGGTGGGTGATAAAAAAACTTTTCAAATTCACAATCAGGGTAAAAACGTACATTGAAATCACACAAATTCATTTTGAGGAGGAAACAAAACAGTTCTATTTTGTTGTTCAGTGTTATATATGCAAAATTCACAGTCTTATATCGGGTGAAATCACAAGTTACATAAATCCTATTTTGAAAGTTTCCATTATCTTACTTTTCATTTGGAAAACATGAAGCCATTCGGGCCTATCGAGGTTAAACGAGTCATGAGCTATATTTTATGATGATAATAAAATTGTGCAAAATGTTAATCTCGTCAGCCAATTAACACAACTATCTACAGAGCTACCAAAGTAGCCTACACAATTTAAGCCAAAAATATATGTACGCTATTTACAATCAACAAACTATCGCTTCCATTCATGAAAACGTCCAAATTTTTCTTAAAACTAACAATGAGCTACTATTTACCACATCATCTGGCAAGTCATTTCAAAAATCTATAGCGTCATATATATAAATAATAATAATAATAATAATAATAATAGTGCCTTACTTATCTGTATTTTTATTACTTTACGAGTGTATCATTTTTCACGTATAATAATATAAATTAATTCATTATTAGTATTTGAACATGTATTATCACTGGACAACATTAAATTTGCTACTGAAACAAACAGGTGATTTAGGGTAATTTGATGGCACTGATTTATAAAAATGTAGTCAGAATTTTTCCATCAACTTTAGATTTTAAGTTACTGACGTATATCAATTATTTGACAGCACTGTGTGCAATATCATGTAATCAGCTCACTGTAATGAAATGCATCAGCCTTGCTTCATTTCCACACTCACTAAATTCGCCCAGAAATAACAAATCCCTCATGCTCAATTTGCTAGCACATTGGAGTAGTTTCTTGTCTGAATATGAAGGGGGTGGAGTCATATGAAGGGGGCAGAGTCAGATGTCTCTCTCTCTCTCTCTCTCAATGCTCTCTATAGCCTCTCAGTCATTTAGTTCGACACTTCGCGTAGCTTTGTGCACAATTAAAATTAAATCCGGTGTTCTCTATTTCGCAGAACTGTGTTTGTTGCACTTTTAATTTCTAGTTTTGTGAACATAAATTCTTTTCTGTTCTTCACAGATCATTAGAAATGGCGGCTGCCTCAAGTTTAAGTAATATCCGGAAATGCAAAAAAAAATATCACAAACAGTTTTTGCTACATTTTTGGAAAATATAAGGTTGTAACATATATTCTGCTCGATTTTTTAGTTCATTCAGGACAAAAATTAAATGACAATGACAAATTAATCATCAATATAATTCCCTTCTTTTTCTATAGAAAAGTTTTTTTTATGTTACGTTCGAAGAAATCCCTTGGTTTCCAGTTAAAAAAAAGTGATCACTTCGTTTTCGATAGCTTCCCTGGATTGCAACTTTTGTCCATCCAGGTGTTGTTGCAGACTTCTGAATAAATGGTAGTCTGAAGGCACGATGTCCGGAGAATAAGGTGAATGAGGCATTTTCTCCCAACCAAATGCCTCCAATTGGGCAGTGGTGATTCGAGCAGTGTGAGGGCGCGCGTTATCCTGGTGGAATAGAACGCCTCTGCGATTAATTAATGCAGGACGTTTTTCTTGTAATGCCATCGTCAATCGTTGAAGTTGTTGGCAGTAGACTTCAGCTGTGATTGTTTGGTTATCTGGCAGAAGCTCAAAATGAATAATTCCTTGCATATCCCACCAAACGCATAGCAAAATTTTCTTTGGATGGGGTCCATTCCTTGGCTGAGGTT
Organism: Bathynomus jamesi; assembly: GCA_023014485.1. NCBI lineage: Eukaryota > Metazoa > Arthropoda > Malacostraca > Isopoda > Cirolanidae > Bathynomus > Bathynomus jamesi. The sequence goes on from JAJOZX010000102.1 coordinate 1,237,321, forward strand.
CATAAGGCTTTGTTTCACCGCTAAGCCACTGATGTCGACGCTTAATATTGTTATAAAGGAGCCATTTTTCATCCCCAGTGACGATCCGATTCAAAAACGGTGCCTGCAGTTGCCGAGAATGCAGTGATGTGCAAATATCGATACGATGTTGAAGATTCGCTTGTGACAATCATGCGGAACCCATTTTCCAACCTTCACTACTTTTCCTAACAGCCTTCAAATGACGATGAATGGTCATATGGCTAACGCCGAGTTGCAGACCAAGTTCTCTTACAGTTACCGTTGGGTTTTCCTCCACTGTTGCTTTCAGCAACTCTTCATCTAACTTATTTGGTCGTCCTGTTCGTTGATAATGTTTCAGACTGAAGTCTCCATTTCTGAACTTCTCAAACCATCTCCTACATATCCATTCGCTCATAACATCATTTCCATAAACTCTTTGAATGTTTCTTGCGGATTCACTAGCGTTAGATCCTTTATGGAACTCATACAGCATCACATGTCGAATATGCTCTTTCGTGGGCTCCATGTTTTTTCAATTACTGTAATATCGTAGGGGTGGCGTTGTAACTGTATGAAAAACACCAGAGAAAATATTCATTAGCCTAATCCTACACTAACCACTAGCCTAAGTCATTCTGTATCGTGATAAAACATGTGCGAACCTATAGCCGCGTGTATTTTGCAACATTTCTAAAACTATTTCACATTATCTTGAGGTTATTCTATTATCTATCGTCCGTTTTCTAGTGGAGCAGAATTTGTGTTACAACCTGATACATTACAATTTCACAAAAGAAGAAGAACACACACAAAGTGAAGGTGGCTTACTACCACTACTTTGGGTGTAAGATTGGTGACCAAGAAAAATACTGGGCTCCATCTGGGCACATCTGGCTTAACACAGTGGCTGAATAAGAAGAGAGCAAGTATGCTATTTGCAGTTCCGATGATATGGCGTGAGCCTAAAGATCATCTAACTGACTGTTATTTTTGCATAACAAATGTTTCTGGACATTCAAGCAAGACTAAGCGATATATTACTTATCCAGATATTGCATCTGCAATGAAACCAGTACCCGATGGATGGTCTTCCAGTGCCACATCCACCGGAAAATTCAGAAGCAGATGGGTCATCCTGCGATGAAGATAATAACTAATCGTCATCCTCTTCATCTAGTTCTTCTATGGCACCTCAGAATAAACCATCCCATCTGATCACACAAGAAAAACTAAGTGATCTGATTCGTGACTTGTCTCTATCAAAGCAACAGCAACATGAACTTCTTGACTCTCGCTTGCAGCAGTTTTATTTATTAGCTCCAGGCACAAAAGTTTCAATTTATCGAAGTCGCCATCAGTCTTGCTCTTCATTACAGCATGCAAGATAGTTTGTGTTTCTGTGCCAATGTCGATGCACTAATGGAAGAACTGGGTACTGAGCATCATCCTCAAGAATGGAGACTTTTTATAGATTCTTCTAAGGTTAGTCCGAAAGCTGTACTTTTGCACAATGGGAACACTAAGCCATCGATTCCTCTTGCTCATACTGTGAACATAACAGAAACCTATGAAAGCATGCAGACTATCCTTAATTAAAGCCATCAAATATGACCAACATAGGTGGAACATCTGTGGTGATCTAAAAGTGATTGCACTACTTCTAGGATTGCAGAGTGGGTATACCAAACATTGCTGCTTTCATTGTGTCTGGGACAGTCGAGATGATAAAAATCATTTCATAAAGAAGAAATGGCCACCGAGAGAAGAGAGAGTTACATCCCAGGAAAACCGAACATAAAAAATCAACCTTTAGTGAATCCTCAAAATGTGTTTCTACCCGCTCTTCATATCAAACTGGGATTCATAAAGAATTTTGTAAAAGGAATGAACAAAGATGGTGTAGTGAATACTCTTATTTTAGTTTCAAGATAAATGTTAATTTTACCGTCTTGAATTTCGGAATAGCTATAAATTCATTTTAAATTAGTTACCCATCATAATTCAATTGTAAACCACATTAATACTAATTTTATGTATATTGTATTATTTTATTGCATGTAAACATAATTAATTATATATCACAATTGTCAGTTAATTATTTATATTCAAATATTTATTTTAATCTAATACCATGTCCATTTTACAAATAAATAATAGAAATCCAAGGGTTATATTTTCCACCTTTGGTACTGTCGTAGTTTCGCCTAACGGACTCAATACGGCTAGTGAGATAATCACTGGTTGGCACTTAACCAGCGGCAGTGCTTATGGCTACATCATCCAGGTTAACCTATACCGGATAGATGCGCTACGGTCCCAAGCCGTAGCTTGCCTAGGCCCAACGACGACGACGTAAACCAACAATTGGTGACTCCGGAGTTGGATTCCCCCCTTTTACCCGAACGACTAGGACTAGACTGTAACGTCGTTCGTGCCCATCACCCCCTTCACCCGAGCGACTAGGACCAGACTGTAACGTCGTTCGTGCCCATCACCCCCTTCACCCGAGCGACTAGGATCAGACTGTAATGTCGCTCGTGCCCTCTGCCCCTCACCCCTGCCCGTGCGCTCTGTGCCTGCGCTCGTCTCAACCTCCACTCCTTCGTTGGTAACTTGTCGTCTTGCTTGTACGTCAGCAAGCATAGGAGAAGATGCCTGACGACGCTGGTGCCATCTCCCACTTGAGCGTAAAGCTCCGGGTCTTCTGGCCGGGTGATCCATTTATTTGGTTCCACCAAGTGGAATCACAATTCAACTTGGGAAGGATCACCGCTAGCAGGACGGAATACGATCATGTTTTGTCCTCTCTACCAGCGAGCATCATCTCTGAAGTCCGTGACGTCATCGTGTCTACTTCCACGAGTGAGGACCCATACAACGATCTGAAGTCTGCCATCCTGCGCCGCACCACTGTCTCCGAGCGTGAGAAACTACATCAGTTAATCTCAAAAGAAGAACTTGGAGACCGTAAGCCCACTCAAATGCTGAGGGCTATGCAGTGCGCTCTAGGCGAACGCGCACAAACCTTCGATAAGGACATCTTTAGACAGTTGTTCTTGCAGAAACTTCCTCCATCAGCTCAGCGTGTCTTGGCCACTATGGATCCTGCTACTCCAGTTGATAAACTAGCAGAAACTGCCGACAAAGTAGTGGAGATTGACACAGCTCCGGTCAACAACGTGAACACACAATCGGAACTGGAGTTGAAAGTGAAAGAGTTAAGTCAACAACTCAACCACGTTTGTTCTCTGCTACAAAATCAACGGCACAGAAGCCATTCTCGGTCAAGATTTACGAAGAGGCATCGTTCAAGTTCCGGGAAGATCTGCTTCTACCACGCTAAATTTGGAAAGAAGGCTAGGAAGTGCATCTCCCCTTGCAATTTTTCGTCGGAAAACCCCAGCAGCGAGTCCTAATGGCGTCTAGTACTCGCACTGCCAACCTGTTATTCATAAAGGACAGGAACTCTGGTGTCAATTTCTTGGTCGATACCGGAGCGTCAGTCAGTGTATTCCCTCAAAAATCTGGTCATACGCACTCGGAATCTCCGCCTCTATACGCTGCTAACGGTTCACGCATACCCACGTACGGTACTCAGTCGCGTGAACTAAACTTGGGCCTTCACCGATCCTTCAAGTGGATTTTCATCTGTGCTCAAGTGCAGCATCCCATAATCGGCGCTGACTTCCTCCAGCATTTCAAACTCCTGGTGGATCTTGACAAGCGACGCTTATGCGACCAGGCCACACTGCTTTCTGTTCTTGCCAAACAGGTTGCCCTTCCGGACGCCTCGAACTCTGCACTTTCCCTCGTTCCCCCTAATTCCATGTACCAGTGCCTTTTCCAGCGATATCCAGGAATTCTTCAACCGATGCAGATGGGTGATACCATTAAGCACACCATTACCCATCACATTACAACAAAAGGTCCCCCTGTGTTTGCAAAACCCAGACGTCTTGCCCCGGACAAACTGAAAGCTGCCAAATCGGAATTCCAGCTTATGATAGATCTTGGGATAATAAGACCTTCCAAAAGCAGTTGGTCCTCTCCCCTACACCTGGTCCAGAAGAAGTCAGGAGACTGGAGACCATGTGGGGATTACCGGTTTTTGAATTCGACAACCATCCCGGACCGATATCCGGTACCAAATGTCCAAGACTTTACTTCTCTTCTCCACGGCAAATCTATCTTCAGTAAAATAGATCTCGTTAAGGCTTTCCACCACATTCCCGTAGAGCCTTCGGATATTCCCAAGACTGCAGTTTGTACACCATTTGGGTTATTCGAATTTTTGAAGATGCCGTTCGGGCTACGGAATGCTGCGCAAACCTTTCAGAGGTTTATAGATGAGGTCACCAGAGGCTTAGACTTTGTTTATGCCTACATCGATGATTTGCTTGTGGCCAGCTCAACGGAAGAGGAACATAAGGAACATCTTTCACTCCTCTTTCAACGCTTAGAACAATACGGTGTTACTATTAATGCATCTAAGTGTGTTTGCACAGCCAACCTTGGAATTTCTTGGTCACACGATTTCGCAGCACGGAATTACCCCCTTCAGGACAAGTGTGAAGTGATAAAAAATTACCCAATGCCAAATAATCAGCGTGAGTTACGTCGGTTTCTAGGTTTGGTAAATTATTACCACAAGTTCATTAAAACTGTGCCAGTGTTCTTGCTCCTCTACACGCTATGATCACACACAAACGCAAGGTAACGAAATTGGTATGGTGTAGCGATAGTGTACAGGCGTTCGACAATGCCAAAAATGCTATCAATAGTGCATTGTCTCTGTCATTTCCTATCAGTGATGCCCCCCTAACTCTGACGGTCGATGCATCAGATGTTGCGATCGGTGGAGTGTTGGAACAAACCATTAACGGTCAACAAGCACCCATCGCGTTTTACTCGAAAAAGCTGCAGCCAGCCCAAACGCGTTATAGTGCTTTCGGACGTGAACTTCTTGCTATTTACTTAAACGTGAAGCATTTTCAACATTTCCTTGAAGGCCGAGAGTTTTGTGTTTTACCGACCACAACCTTTGGTCACTGTCTTCAATAAAACAGCTGTAACCACTCTCCCAGAGTCATCAGGCAACTCGATTATATCTCGCAATTTACCACAGATATCCGCCACATCAAAGGTGTCTTGAACACTCCAGCGGATGCACTTTCAAGAATAGAGATTACTTCTGTTACCCTCAGCTCTACACTGTGGAATGCTATTGCACAGGATCAAGATAAGGATACGGAACTACAAGACCTGCTCAGAGAAGACTCCACTCACTCACTTTCCCTCAAGAAAATGAGTATGCCAGGATTGTCTGTGCCCCTCTATTGCGACGTATCAACAGCTGCTATTCGCCCTTATGTCCCTCCATGTCACAGAAAAGCAGTCTTCACGGATCTTCATAAGCCCTCCCATCCTGGTATCCGTGCTTCGCAACACCTGGTTACCTCTCGCTTTGTTTGGCCCTCGATGCGGAAGGATGTCAAACATTGGACCAAAACGTGCCTTGCCTGCCAGCGTGCCAAAGTCCAAAGGCACATCAGGTCCCCCTTTGACGCATTTCCGCCCCCATCCCAGCGATTCGAGGTAATTCATGTAGACATTGTTGGCCCTCTTCCAGTGATTCAAGGCCAACGTTATCTGCTCACCTGTCTCGACCGCTTTTCCAGGTGGCCTGAAGCCATCCCACTTCCTGATATCCAAGCGGACACTGTTGCAAGAGCCTTTCTTCATGGATGGGTATCAAGATTTGGATTGCCGACAAAAGTCATCACTGACCAAGGTCGCCAATTTGAGTCTTCGCTTTGGAAGAAGTTTACCAGCTTGTCGGGTACAGTACATGCGCATACCTGTGCGTATCATCCGCAAGCTAACGGCCTCGTCGAACGCTTCCATCGCCAGCTGAAGTCATCCCTTATGTGTCACGAAGACTCCCATTGGATGGATAAGCTTCCACTCGTGTTGCTTGGTATTCGCTCTGCATTTAAGAGTGATCTGAAGACTACAGCGGCTGAACTAGTCTATGGAACAACACTGCGGCTACCAGGTGGCTACTTCACTGCAGGGGATAAGTCATGTGATCCTACGGAATTCGCTCAAACACTTTCCTCTCACATGCAGTCCCTTCAGCCTGTTCCCCCTCGATTGACTAGCCAACAGAACATCTTTGTTTCCCCAGCCCTCCAATCTTGCACCCACGTTTTCGTTCGTGTACCTCTCCCAAAACGGCCTCTCCAATGTCCATATGACGGACCCTATGAAGTTCTCCGACGTACGCGCAAATCATTTCTCATCCAGCGCGGTTCCAAGGTCGACAAGGTTTCTATCGATCGCCTTAAGCCTGCGTTTTTGGAATCAACCTTAAGCGAGGTACATGTAGCTACCAAAAAGGTCCAGCGGAAATCTGTGTCGTTCGGAACTCTTTGAACTTCCTCTCTGGTGGGGGAGTGTGTAGTGAATACTCTTATTTTAGTTTCAAGATAAATGTTAATTTTACCGTCTTGAATTTCGGAATAGCTATAAATTCATTTTAAATTAGTTACCCATCATAATTCAATTGTAAACCACATTAATACTAATTTTATGTATATTGTATTATTTTATTGTATGTAAACATAATTATTATATATCACAATTGTCAGTTAATTATTTATATTCAAATATTTATTTTAATCTAATACCATGTCCATTTTACAAATAAATAATAGAAATCCAAGGGTTATATTTTCCACCTTTGGTACTGTCGCAGTTTCGCCTAACGGACTCAATACGGCTAGTGAGATAATCACTGGTTGGCACTTAACCAGCGGCAGTGCTTATGGCTACATCATCCAGGTTAACCTATACCGGATAGATGCGCTACGGTCCCAAGCCGTAGCTTGCCTAGGCCCAACGACGACGACGTAAACCAACAATGGCAATGGCTTCAGATATCTTTCTAACAAGTTCCCAAAAATCAGTGAAGCTAAAATGAAAGCAGGTATAATTGTTGGGTCACGGATTCGGGAAGCGCTGATGGATATTGATTTTGAGAAAATGCTCAGTTAAAAAGAACTTGCTGCCTGGATTTCATTCAAATTGGTTGTCCATAATTTCTTAGGAAATCACAGAGATAAAAACTATGGTGGGATAATAAATGATATGCTCGAGAACTACCGAAATATGGGGTGTAGGATGTCATTAAAGATGCACTTCCTACACTCCCATCTAGACTTCTTCCCAAATGATTTAGGTGCAGTGAGCGATGAACATGGTGAACGATTTCACCGATATACAGTATATCTACAATGGAACAGCGCTATTAAGGACGATGGAATCCAGCGATAATGGGAGATTACTCTTGGTTCTTACAGCGTGAAACTGAGAACGTGAACAAAAGGGGACAATAAGTCGAGCAAATATTTTGCAAAAAAAATAACTAAGAAATAGTACTACGTGTTTTGACAGTACTTAAATGTATTTTCAGTAAATATCGCAATCTTAATGTACTCAATCCTTTTTTCCATTAATATCTATAATATGTATCTAATGTTATTCGTTAGTAGTACATATGTATTAGTAGGTTATTGAGTTGACTAGTATATCGTTGTAATAATATGTCGTATGTTTATCAATAAAGAATTAGGAGATGGATGAAATAAATGGTAATCAGGAGCTTGGTATGACCAGGTGAGAAAAGGGTGGATTCTGGCTGGGCCATTTATTTCTTCCATATCCTATTTGTAATAGTTATAACGTGTCTTTTATCGTTTTAAAACATTCTTCAATGCAATTTTCAAAGCACAAGTAAAGTTTTTACAGGAAAAGTTTTTTTTTACTATGTATAAAAATATTTTGAATGACCTTATCATAACTCAAAAACTAGAGGTAATCAGTAATTGTAAACTAGATTTTTGGAATTACCACTCAAAAAATTACACCGAAAAAGGTGCATTTTCTCCAGTAGCAGAATTTTTTTTTGTGTTGCCCCAGTGTTATTTACCATATTGTTTACCACTTCTTTTTTCTATTATTTCTAAGATTTCTCAGTTTTCATTTGTAATGACAGACTTAATTAAATGAAACTTTATTTATTGTAATAATAATAATAGGCCACTGTGGCTTTCTATATATGCGTTTTAACGTTCTGAATATAAAATGCGAGTTTCTTCTTATAAATAGTAGCATACTCGCGGTTGGACCTACTGCTGATGAAAAAGAGTTGGGACTGAAATGAATTTATACGAAGAACGGTTGGTGGGCAATTAACCTAATAACATTTAGTGAAGGAATCGCCGCCTCCAAAGTGAACCCCATTAATATCTGCGTAGCTACACAACGAACAAAATGATGGAAAGAATAAATACTTTAAAAGATAAAACCGTAAACAAGATGGGTACCGTATAAAATTTTATAATTCTTCGGCTATTATCTAACAATAAAACTTAAATATTCATACAAAAAAGTAAAAAGCACGATCATTATCAGCCTGTACAGTACTTCCAGCTCCCCTACAACTAGGGGGGAAACAAATGGTGACCCCCAGTTTTCAGGTCTTTAAAAGTTGCTATCATACAAAAGAAGTAAAATGAAACATGTTTCACAAATATCTGATGTCATTAACCCCCCTGTACATGCCCTCTGAAGTTTTGCTGATATTAACAATGAAAATTATTGACCACTTTATCTGGTTTTGTTAAAAAAATACTATTAAATTGCTATGACATCAATATTCACATCATAAATTTAGTTAACTGAATTGTTTGCTGATGCTAAATAACAATATTAGCCACAAAAACTGATTATTTGCCATTGATTATTATTTTATGATTATTATTTACATATAATCATATTATATTATTAATATATATATATATATATTAATATATTAAATGATTATTTTGGTTGTAACTTTTTTATGCTTGTTTAATAATTTTTTCTCATTTACAGGAGCTAAAGAAATCTTAAAATAGACTTACAGTAATTAACAGGATCAAAATGAGAGAGAGACGTTCTGCTTCCACACGCCGGTGTGGAGATGTGGAATATATTGAGCTATATCAGTTTAAGGCAGGTGTACTGCCACTCTAGCGAGATGTTATTCAAGTGATGATGTTCATGCTGAGGCCAGCCAGAGCTGGTAAGAATCAACTTTCTGTTAGTGATGCTGCATGGAAAGTTGCCTACAACTTGCAGAACCTTTGGATCTGGTGCAACCTATACACAAAGTCGATCGGTAACATTGTCAACCAGATAACAAAATTGTATGAAGAGTTCAAAAAACACTGTCAGGTTCGCTCACAGAGAATGACTGAAGCAAAACGAGCAGAAATTTCAGAATTCAACAACCGTGTTGCAGCCACTTTGTTTGATATCTCCTGTACAGATATGAAATCACGAAGACGCCAAGAGAAGATCTATGGTGTTAAAGTTACTGAGATAGAGTGGAAGTTCCTGGAGGATCAACGAGGACCAAGAAAAATGTTTTGTGATAATTCAGTGGACATGGCATGGCAAAGAACAGCTGAGAGGAAAATGAGGATGCAAGCTGCAATGGACAAGATGCTCCTAAAGGAACAAGAAGACACAGAGAAAAATCAGTTTGTGTCACAGCTTTATCAAGAATTTGATGGCTCGATAACAGATAAGGACACATGCACTGAAGATGAATATATCCCTGAAGAAAATATACCATCAACATCAAAAAAACGAAAATTTGTGTATGCAAACTTGAATGAGGATAGAGACAAGTTGCCTCATCAATACAGGCATATCCGTGAAAGTCCGGCAAAAATAAAAGCAGCATTCTACAGAGTGGCTGACAAACTGATATCCAAATATCATTTATCATACAACCAAGCAACAGCAGCTATTATTGAAGTGGGGAAACTACATGTTCGATCGCAGCTGGAAGTACTTTGACGAAAATGCGCATTACATTGATTTAGACATAGCTCCAGCCCAATCAGCATGCCGAAAAATAGGAAAAGCTGTTGAAGCCTTTGTACTGGCAGAAATAGTACAAGAGATCATGAATTCGGATGAGTCAGTCACAATTACTTATCGTGATGATGGATCTAGAAAACAGGGTGCAGGGTCATTTTCTGTTCAAGGTATCACAATTAATGGAAAATATCGTTCCTTCCCAACGCTGCAGCTAGTATCAGAATCACGAGAAAATCTAGCAGCACTGAGAGTTACTATCCTGAACATTTTATCGGTAGTCAGCAGTTTCGATCCTAAGACTCTGTATGAGGAAATAGATTTTGTGATGACTGATGCAACGAGCCACAACATTGGGGTCGAAAGCATTGTATCTGACATGCTTGACACCGATCACACACCTGAACATCTCTTATGTCAAGTTCATCCTACATTAATGTTTAATCGCAAAATTGTTGAAGTGTTTAAAGAGATTGATAACACTATTGGACCAGACAAGATATTTGCAAACTTCCTTGTCAGTTGTGTTACATCCCATGATTCAATCACAGAACAGTTCATGGACTGTTTAGTGAGAAACAGTGGAACAAAGCAGATGACTTTGATCAATACATCATGCCAAAGAAGAATGCTGCTGTTCGCCTACAAAAAGAGAGGTTCAATAGGTTTACTTTCTTGTGCGCTATCACCATCCCCTTGGATGAAGATGTTTCTAATTTTCTCAACAAGTATGAACACATCACTAACCAACTTGCATGCATCCTGCGCTCATTCAGTAACCTTGAATATATTCGCATCCTTTGTCTAGCTGGTGCAATAATTGGAATACATTTGATTGAACCGTTCATCAGTCTGACATCGGCTAGCACAACAGATTATGCTAAGATCATGATTGCATTTCCAACGCTGTACGATGATTTATGCAAAACGGACCCATCTGATCTTCTGAACATTGACGAGCCTGCATTCAACTTCATATCACCTGATAGGTTTAAAACGGTTCTGTGGAATGAAGACATCCGTAATTCAATCACGAAAGCCGTTAACTGCTACAAACCAAAAGTCACAAATGTTCTCAGCATCATGATGAGGAAATTAGCAGCTGGATGGCAGAAACAACGTTGAGACATATTCCAGTTTGGTGACTGTGATGCGGAAGCCCCTCGACAGGTAAGTGCAATACATAATATTTTATAATGTCCTATTGTTGTTGAATTGATGCTGTTTTTGTATGCTCATGGTACAGTACTATATTATTCCTTTTCAGGTAGCATCGATGGATCAGGAGAAACTACAGAAAGCACCAATCAACAACTTGCATCCAGAACGGTCAGTGGGCAGCATCAACTATGAGCTCAGTCAACGTGGTGCAAAACAGCTACCTATGGCCAACCATGCACATGTAAAAGGAAGAAGCACTGACTTGATTGAAGGCAAGTATATGGCCAAAGTAAATGTAAAACAAGTACAGCAAGATGGTCCCCTTCCTAACGTGTTGGTAGAATGGAGCAGAAAGCAACAAGAACTTAAGAGGCAAGGATTAAGTGACAAGGAGGTAGCAAACATAGCAGCTGACAAGAGAAAGAACAAAGATCTAGACACCCTGAAGAAACTTGGTGGACCTTTCATCAAAGCTAGTGAAATAGATGATTCTGTGAATGATACAAGGTTGTCACTCAAAGAGAAAAATGACAGAATATACATCGACATCTCTTCCCAAGTCGTCATATATCTTCAAACTGAAAAAGTACTACAAGAATCTTCTATAATAATGGTCATTGTAAATTTGGAGACGGATGTAAATTCTACCGCCCAGACATTTGCAGGACTTACGCAAAATATGGAACCTGCAAATTCGGGAAAAAATGCTACTATCAACAGCTCCCGACGGACTCAACGAACAAAGGAAAAAGTTTAAATGACAATAGGAATAAAAATAACAATAGGAACACAATAAGCGAACAAGAAAATTTTTTCAACATCGCAGACACCTTACGGATGCTAAATGTCATCCACATGCAGTTAACACAGCTGGAAACCCCCGAGCCAAATCGCTACCGGGCAAGAAGCTACCAATACAAGTAGGAGGAAACGGATCTCTTTCGGAGGATCATAGAGCAACGAATCAAGCGATATCGAAGGAAAACGAACTTGAAATGCACAAGGGGCAACGAAAAACAGAGAACATAAAAATTGTCCTGGCTAATATTCAAGGAATAAGACCAAACCAATCACTCAATAAGGTTTCGTACCTGAAAGGATTTATGGACGAAACAAGGGCGGACATCGCATGCCTCACAGAAACTCATCTTAAAGATTGCCAAGGAAATTGTGAAAACTGCGAACATTGTATTCATAAGAGAGAGATAAATATAGAGGGCTTCAACTTACTAAGAGCGGATAGAACGACGAGACGAAAAGGTGGCTGTGCTATATACAGGGCGTCCCAAAAAAATGTATACACACTTTAAATACTTATAAAGGCAGTGTTTATTAAAATACATTTCATTTTCAAAATGTAATAGAATCTACAGACATTATTTAATTGTTTTGTCAACGCCTGTTTTCAAACTGACGTCCGTTCTGGTCCAGGCACTGCTGATAACGCGAAGCAATGGAATCGCAAACATCACGAAACATTTCGTTTGGTATTTGTGTGCATTCTCGTTCAATGGCTGCTCTCAATTCAGCGACTGTTGCAGGTTTTATAGCGTAGACTTTGTCTTTTAAGTATCCCCATAAAAGAAAGTCTAGTGGTGTGAGGTCTGGTGAACGCGGAGGGTATTCTACGAAACCCCTTCGTCCAATCCACATCCACATCGTGCCAAGTACCACTCGCAATACTCCACTCTTCGGTCCGGATCATCTTCATTAATAGCATGGACTAATCTTGGAATGTAACTTTTCCATTGACAGCGCTTCAAAATGCGTTGGACAGACGATTCTGAAATTCCTACCTCACGACTCGCTTGCCGCACAGATTTTCTTGGACTTTGGTGATACGTTTCCAGTACTCTTTCTTGCTTTGTGGGGCTTGTCGATGTCCGTGGTCTTCCGGAACGCTTCTTGTGGACATTCTGAACAGTTCCATCGGCTTCAAACTTATCTCTAATTCGAGTGATGGTAAGTCGCGTTGGTGGATCTGTTTGAAACTCCCTCCTAAACTGTCTTTGCACTTCAACTGCGTTTTCACACTTCCAGTAGCATTTTAGAATGAATTTCCTTTGTTCAAAGCTTAGTCTGACTGCCATTATTAATTCTAATGGGTTTAACTTGGAAAAAAAGAAACATCAATTGAGCTATCAGCTGTTAAAGTGTGTATACATTTTTTTGGGACGCCCTGTATGTATGTACAGGAAGGTCATATGACAGAGACGATAATGAGTAAATCAAACAGCTATGTGGAACTCCTAGCAGTGAAAATAGAAAAACTAAACTTATTAGTAATAGTCATCTATAGACCTCCAAGCACCCCAACAGAAAAATTCTCGGAGCCCATTGATGACATCAGAAAGCTAATAAAGGCCATAAACCCTCCATCCCCCAATATAATGATCTGCGGAGACTTTAACTTCCCATTTATAAAATACAAAAAGGTGGATAGGAATATATATATTCACCAGGACAAGGGGGGCACAAGAGAAGACCAGGAGCAAGCAAAAATGTTGATGGCTCTCACAAATGAGTTTATGCTGACACAGGAGATAACAGAAAATACTAGAAAAAATAACTGCCTGGATCTGGTATTCACGAATAACACGAACTTGATTGCTGATATAAAATAACCCCAACCATTATCTCAGACCACAACTTAATCGAGATATCAACAAATATGACGACAGCATTAAAAGACAATACACATATTGTGGAAAGAATTAAATTCGGGGCCTTTAACTTAAACTCGAAGACTATAAATTGGGAAGGAATCAGATCGCACATGGCCCAAATAGAATGGAGAACAATTTTCAAGAATAAAACAACTGAAGAAATGCTAACAATCTTGGAGGAAAAAACGCTGAGAATTTTAGAAAAATATGCTCCGAAATCACAGCCAAAAGGAAAGAGGAGCTGGCTAGAGGCAAAAGAGAAGACTATTCCGCAAAAGAAAGAGAGTGGAGTCGAAGTTAGGTAACTGCGGAGATAATGACAGGAAAGCAATAAAAGAAAAACTGGAGGTTATCGATAGGGAAATACAAGCCATGATTAAGGACCATACAGAGAGGGAAGAGGAAAAGGCGGTAGAAGCAATAAAGGAAAATCCAAAATACTTCTATAGCTATGCAAAAAGGAAAACAAAAATGCGCGCCGCTATTGGGCCCTTAAGGAAAGGAAATAATGAACTGACCGACGATCCAAAAGAAATATGATACATTCAGAGCTCAATATGAATCAGTTTTCAGTACCCCAAAAAGTGACAAAGCGATACCTGACAAATGCATTCTTTGAAGAGGAATTGCAAGGAGAGTATATAACAGACTTTGATTTTACACCAGATGTAGCGAGAGCTATAGGACAAATGAAACCACATTCAGCTGTAGGTCCGGACAATTGGAACGCATTATTGATTGAAAACTGTAAAAATGAAATAGCTACACCTCTATACTGGATATGGAGAAGATCCCTAGACACTGGGGAAATACCGAGCATCTTGAAAAGAGCAAACATTGTCCCTATATATAAAGGAGGGGACAGATCTCAAGCAAAGAACTATAGACCAGTGTCATTGACGTCCCACCTCACCAGCGTATTTGAAAGAATAGTTAGAGAGAAAACTTATGATTTCCTGGAGACACGGGAAAGATTCAACGAAAATCAGCATGGATTCCGATCAGGTAGATCATGCCTATCACAACTAATAGAACACTACAACAATATCCTAGATGCATTGGAAGGCAATGACAACTACGATGTTATATACACAGATTTTGCTAAAGCTTTCGATAAATGTGACCATGGTATAATAGCACATAAAATTAAATATATGGGAATAATAACAGGCAAAGTGGGAAAATGGATCTACAACTTCCTTAGAGATCGCCTGCAGGTCGTCAAAATTCAAGGTATATCATCATCAGAATCGAAAGTACGCAGCTCAGCACCACAAGGGACAGTACTGGCCCTACTCCTGCTCATTATCATGTTAACAGACATAGACAGCGGAGTAAACAGCAACAGTATAGTAACATCCTTTGCAGACGATACAAAGATCAGCAGAAAAATCAGCGATGTACAGTGCCCGCGAAAAGTATCCGATCACCCTTGAAATTTGTATTTTTTACATAAAAAACAATGTTTAAATGTATACTAACCTTATATTAGTATTTTGTCATCTGTCCTTTGGTTTGGATGACTTGTTCTAGACGTTTTGGCATGGATTTAATCAAGTTTTGACAAACTTCCACTGATATTTCCTTGCACCATACCTTTTTGATGGCCTCTTGTAATTTTTCGACTGAGCCAGTGTCGTGGCATTCAACCTTATTTTTTATTATTAGCCACAGATTTTCTATCGGATTGAGATCTGGACTATTACCAGGCCAATCCAAAATATCAAATTTATTGTCAGTAATCCATTTTGTCACTATTTTGGCCCTGTGACATGGTGCACCATCATGCATGTATGTTTTTGTCCTTTGGATTGCCATTGCCATTGGAAGTTTATCCTGTAGCATTGCTAAATACCGTGCACCATTCATAGTTGTGTTCTTCGGAAGAAAATATAAGTTTCCACGCCCATAGTAACCGAAACAACCCCAAACCATCACACTTGGAGGGTGTTTCATTGTCTTTAGGGTGTATTTAGGGTCCATCCTATTTGAGCCAATAGGCCGGCGAACCTTTTTTGGACAACTTCTGAATGTCAAAAATGTCGACTCATCGCTAAATAAAACCTTCTTCCAGTCATCAACAGTCCAATGAATGTATTTTTTACAAAATGCGACACGTTTTTTACGCATTTTTTCATTAATGAACGGTTTCTTAGCAGCATGGCGAGATGGTAATCCGAGTTCTTTTTGGAGCCGCTCCTGGATAGTTCGTTCAGAAACACCAGATAACAAATTATTCATATTAAATTTTATTTCTTTCGCAGTTATTGTTGGGTTTTTCAATACTAAACGTTTCATAAGTTTGTCTGTTCGCGAATTTGTTTTTCTCGGTCTGCCAGATCGTTTTTTAGGGACTGGCGTGGTTAGGCCACCATTGTGCTTAGCCCGTGAAACCCATAAATTAACGGTACTTTGGGATATGTTTAATTCCTTAGCTATCTGTCTCTGTGATTTCCCACATGCATGCAAAGCAACAATAGCACCTCGACAATCACTCTTAAGTTGTTTTTAGCACACATTATATAAATTTTATTTACACCACTTTCTGTAAAAAAAAAAAAAATATCAAGAAATTTACACAAACAGTGAAATCTGACAAATTTGAGACACAGCCACCCGCAACGAAGGCTACCAGAACACTAATTTGAGAATGCGTTGGATAGCTCTCATATCAGCGAGCAACCTCAAAGTTACCAGATGTCGCTAGAACAAATAGAAAGTGAATTACGTGTCTCTCAATATCAAGGGAAAATATTGTATTTTCTTGAGTGATCGGATACTTTTCGCGGGCACTGTACATGACGTGGAGGCCTTGCAGAGGGACACGAACAAAATATACAAATGGACAGAAAAGAACATGTCATTCAACGCCGAGAAATTTCAGCTCTTGAGATATGGTAGAAAAGAAGAACTTAAACAGACTGCATATTATGCTCCAGATAGACAGGAAATTCAGAGAAGCACGAAAGCGATTGATCTCGGGATAATAATGACAGATGATGCGAAATTTGAAACACAAAATCAGATAACGATAAATAAAGCAAAAAGAGTCGCCGGACAGGTACTAAGAACGTTCAAGAGAAGGGACAGGACAGTAATGATTCCCCTGCTAAAAACACTGATTATACCAAAACTTGAATACTGCTTAGTTTTGACGTCCTCATATAAAAAGGAAGAAACTAATAAACTAGAAGAAACGCAAAGGCATTTCACAGCCAAGATTGATGGCTGCAAAGAACTCAACTACTGGGAAAGACTACGTAAACTAAATCTGTACTCACTGGAAAGAAGAGGAGAGAGGTACATCATAATCTACATATGGAAAATGATCGAAAAACTGGTACCAACCTAAACTAAACTCATTATCATTCAAACAACACTGGAAAATAGGAAAGGCAGAATGTGTAGTGTTCCCAAATTAAAGGCCCGACAAGGGACCTCCTCAACCCTGAAGGAAAATAGCTTGGTTGTCAGGGGGCCAAGACTTTTCAACCAGCTTCCTAATGACCTCAGAAACGTAACGGGGGTCAAAGTTGAAGTCTTCAAGAAAAGACTGGATGCCTGGCTATGTACGGTGGAAAGAGCAAGAAAGCAACTCGCTCCTCCACCAGGCCAGACCTAGAGGCGGGGCCACCAGCTTGACCTCCGTGTGAAGAGAGACCAACGCACGAAACAGCATAAGGTTCATAAGGTAAGGTAGAGACTTACGCAATTAACTTGAAAACCTATCTAGACAGAGTTGCATCAAATATGACAATGACTATGAAAGATTTTGATAATGCTATAAATATACTTATGTGCTAAATAATGTGTGGTAATTAGAGGCATTTATATTATGCTATGTCTGAATTTATGATTTTTGTTTTGTCTAGGTGATGTAGAAATATATACATATATTATTTCCATTATTTCTAGTAAATATATTCTGTAATGAATAATCAATTACGGGTCTATTTCTAACTTCTTCAATGATTTTTCACGTTTTTTAACAAGATTTGTTTAAATAAACTGGAATTTACTCTTAGAATAAACATTATGATATTCAATAAACTTTCAAACCACATGTACAGGGGGGTTATCGAGTAAAATACATGACTTTTTTGTTCTATTTCTAAACTGTTCGTAAGTGATAGCATATTTTAAGAACCAGAAAAAATAAATAATCCAAAAAAAATAAAATTGATCCCCCCCTACTACAACATCCTATAAATATTTATTAATGCTATTTAAAATAAAAAGTTAATAAATGGAGCGTTCAGTGACAATAATAAAACTAGTTTCAATATTTTCATTTTAGCACTTGCGTATGCAATAACTGTTAACATTTCGTCCAATTACAATCAAAGTCATTCCGTCTATAATGTCCAAAAATTCCTACAAGTTTTTCATTTTTTCTTTGACAAATAAAGCGATAGATAACTCCTTTATTCACATAAAATCAAACAGCTGCAAAGCAAATTCTTGTCAATTTCATTCTTTCAAATGATACTCCACAAACAAAGGTCCATTTTCTAAACAATACATTAAAATTCCCGTTCATGACTGGAATGAATGAATGAATGCGCGCGCGCGTGTGTGTTGTGTGTGTGTGTTAGAGGGTAACGAAGTCTGAAAGATATCCCAAGGAAAAAAAGAGGAAAGAAGGAGAAACTAGAAAAATGAAATAGGAATAAAGAATACTGAAAACTTATTGAAAAATCAAAAAATTTTATTGAGAAAAGAATAAAAGTGAGTGAGAGAATTTGACAATTTTTACATATTTGATAAGACATTAATATATTCACAGTCCTCTCATCGGAATATGCACTTGGAAACAGGGAGGCTTTTAGGCAAAATTAATGCCATTTACCTTATTTATTACGTAAAAAGTGAAAGTGACAAGTAATAGTAAGTGATAACAAATAATAATAATAATAATAATAATAATAATAATAATATATAATAATAAATACATCATAAAGTTTACAACAATGTTACATAATTTTAAATGATTTATCGTAATTTAGTAGAAAATAAACGACGTTAAATACAAAAAAGGATTATGAAATTAAAAGTGCTTAATTAAATTAACATATTTTAAATAGCTGAATATACGAGTAAAGCGGGAACTTTATTACTATGGTAAAAATGGCTGTAGTGAACGTGTATATATACTGTAAGTAGGAGCTAATAAAGTGATGGTCGTGATTTGCGAAATACATCTAGCGATAAAGCCCGTCTGATATTTATGGAAATTGCATTCCATATATCCGCTCATTTGAGAGCGAATGAATTTCTTGACGTTTCTATTGTATAGTTAGGTTTGCGTACAAAATTCCTAGTCAGTCTGATGTTATAACGATGGTGTATTTGATGGAGAGTGATTGCTCTTTGAATGGGTGATGTATGTCGGTTTTCGTTCATAACTGCGAACATATTGACGGCAACGTTGAATTTGTACGAGTCATTTAGTTTTAAAATAGGTAGCTCTTTAAACATTGGAGAAGTGTGACTTTGTCTGTTGTCATTATTCGAGAGAGTTCGCGGACATTTATTACGAATGACTTCCGAAGGATGTTTTATATTTGTTTGAGCTATCCCATGTCGTAATGCGATATAATAAATGTGGATGGACGAGGAAATAATATAGGGCAGGGGTGTTCACACTTTAGATATCTAAGAACTACTTTTGCCAGCATCATTCTAACGCGATCTACCAGCACTGAAATTGACAGAAACTTCCTTCGCGCACCAATATATTTTATTCACGCAAATTACTCGTATTTAAATAATAATTATAGAATAAGATATTCTTTGGTTCTTACATTATCAAATAGACGTATATAATTTGCTCCGCATGGCGTCAGCAAGCTGCGCAAAAATTGGATTATAGTAGCTGACTCCTAACCTCGAGCAGACGTCCAGATGATTACGTGTTAGAGTGGACCGTTACTCGGACTTGATCTTCATATTTGAGAACGTTGATTCACAGAGGTACGTGGAACTGAAAAATATGTCAAATACGTGGCACTTTTTCTCGGATTTGGATATTTTTCCTCTACTAGAAGATTACAAAGAATTTTATCGGACGCCCTCCATTTGATTTGAAGGTCGCTTTC
The DNA here is from genome assembly GCA_023014485.1 of Bathynomus jamesi. Taxonomy (NCBI): domain Eukaryota; kingdom Metazoa; phylum Arthropoda; class Malacostraca; order Isopoda; family Cirolanidae; genus Bathynomus; species Bathynomus jamesi. Next base: position 1,257,179 of record JAJOZX010000102.1, read on the forward strand.
TAGTGATGTGAGTCGTTTTTTATTGTGTCGTTTTTTTGTTTAGAACGAAGGTAGTCTGTTTTTTTGTTTTTTTTGTTTTTTATTGTTTAAACTTATTCCATATTTTTTCCTTTAATCTAATAAGTATATTAGTATTACCTATAATTTACTATACTACCATGCTTATAGGTTATACCTAGTATATATACTATATAGTCATCTTTTAGAAAAATTGAATCACGCAAAAAGTATATAATAGAAAGGAAAAACAAACCCTATTTTTATATGTATATTTATTTTTAACTAGAACATAAACATTCTTCCTCGTTTCAAAAACAACATAATTGTGATTGGCAAGAGTACCAGTATATATATATTCCAGATAGAAAGGAAAATATTCACCTTTTTTTGAACCTTTTTGTTAACCTACATTCCATGGAAGAATCATCACTAAGACTGTGGTAGAGCATATATGCTAGTTTCAATATCACAGGTACTGGTATAATATCCATAATACTGGTATAAAACAATAGATATAATTGTGATTGGCAAGAATACAGTGTGATATATATATATATATATATATATATAATATATTATATATATATATAATATATATATATATTCCAAATAGAAAATAAAAAAAATATAAATATTCATCTCTTTCTTTAACCTTTGTGTTAACCTAATGCTGTTTAACTTTCATTATCTGATTCTATTTCCATTGAAGAATCATTATCACTAGATTGATTAAAGCAAATAGTTTCAATATCACAGGTACTGGTATTTATTGCAGATTTGGATGTTGACGAAGCCAATGTAGCACCATGTTTTACTTCACTTTCTTGGAATTTTGCATTTTGGGATATAAATACTAGCTTTGGCTGCTCTGTCTGTGCTTAATTGGTTTCTTTTGGCTGTATGGATATTCTGTATGTGCTAATGATCTCGGAGGTAATGAAAGGGCGAAATAGAGGTGTATGAGTTTGTGTAGGTATATATGTGAGTATGCATGCGTATGTATCTGGAATTCTGGATGTATGCATGTGTATGGGGTATACAATAGATACTAAATGTGTATATAAGTATTTATGTATATATTGGTATATAATATATGGGTGTATGTGTATGTATATATATTAAGTGGGAGATTCAAAATCCCGAGGCATGATGGGAGAGTCCTGGGAAGGTTGGACAATGGGCAGTCAGCTCCCAGCCAGTTTTCTCGCAAGTTAATGGATCTCAAGATACAAGACTTTCAGTGCAAGAAAGAGGCCAGTTTTTCTGTAATAGGCTGAAAAGGACATTCTAAATACTTGTACCAATGGGCCTATTTTATTATTTATTTATTTATTTTTATAATATATATCATTGCAAAGTATACCTTATAATTAAATTGGCAATATCTATATTAATTATTAAAAAAAACAAAAAAAACGACAAAAAAAACAAAAAACAGTTTTTTTTACATCACTATCGCTTTCCAGTGTTAAAATTTCACTTTCAATGCAAGATGTGTCCGTGTGAAACAATATTGCCATTTTTAATGCAATTTCTTCAACATCTACTACATCAAACGGAAAGTACATAAATCTTGCATCCTCCGAGCGATGCGAAGCCTCGGAAGCGCCTCTCAAACTCCGTTCACCCGTTTCACGGATCGATGATCATTGTCAAAATTTGTAGGCTCTTTTTCCTGGCTTTCCAGTTCTGACATCATATTTGGGAAATGCTTCAGTTTATATCGTTGCAGCTGTCAGAAGAACAATTTAAATTTTTGTTTAAAAGCATTCACAGAACTAACCATGTGGACACTATTTTTATATTTTCCTTGAAGCTCTAAAATTGAGTTCGTTCATCTTAGCAGTGACATCAGTCAAAAAAGCTAAATCAAATAACCACACTTCATCCAACTCCTGTCTCTGAATCAGCTTATATTTCTGCGTGGAATCGTGCAATTTCTGTTCTTCAACTCGCCAACAAATCCCTTCATCAGACAAAATATGAAAACCTATCCAATTCTAATTCATCACGCTCTTTTGTGCGTCTAGCCAAGAACCTCTGCAACAACTTTACTTCCTCTTCTTTCCCTCCCCTTTTCCATTCCGACGGCTCAGTTGCCGTCTCTTCTCCAAAAAAGCTAACTCTTCGTTCAAACTTTCGCCTGTCCCAAAGAAGGGTGACCGCTCTCAACCCTCCAACTATCGTCCAAGTGCTTGAATTTCTTGCCTTTCTAGAGTTTTTGAATCTATCCTTAATAGGAGGATTCTTAAACACCTCTTTACTCGCAATCTTACATATCGTCAGTATGGGTTACGCATGGGACGCTCTACTAGCAATCCACTTGCATATCTCTCTGACTCTTTGGTCCTCCTCCTTTCGGTGAAACCTTTGTTATTGCGCTAGACATATCAAAAGCTTTTGACACAAGCTGCCACAAATCCCTAATTTCTAAACTGTCCTCCTACGTTTTCTAATAATTTTCTATAAAATCATGGGGTCATTATTGGCAGTCGTTACGAGTTTCCACAAATCTTGATATTTTAAGAGAATGTGTTGTGTGTGTGTGTGTGTGTGTGTGTGTGTGTGTGTGTGTGTCAAGCCAACCAACACACGATTACAGCGCCGCACAACGGTCAGTCCTGGAATTTTCCGACTGTACACGGTGTGTTTTGTAGTAATAATCATACAAGATGACTTTGTCAGGTTCAATAAAAGTTTATTAGCACACATCCATTTATACACATTTTCTGTCTTCTTGTTTCATTCATCACAAAGTCTAAATTATGATGGGAGAAGTGCGGCGCCATCTGCGTACTGTAGGGAATTTAATGTGGTCGAGAGATGAAAATCGTTGACGTGAATTAGAAACAGTAATGGGCCAAGAATTGATCCTTGTGGGACTCCACTAGTTAGCATCGCCTTGTCGGATAAATTATCGTTTAATCTGATGTACTGATAGCGATAACAGAAATGATTCAAACCAATCGAGGATATTTCCTCTTATTCCGTATATGTGAAGTTTATTCAATACAATTTCACGCGAAAGTGTATCAAATGCTTTTGACAAGTCAAAGAAGATGAAGGCAGTGTTTTTTGCTGTTTAAGTTCTGATAGACATTTTCTAATAGCGTGTTTATGCCATCTTCGTTTGCGTGTTCACCCCTAAACCGAAACTGCGTTTTAGTTAAAATATCGTATTTGATTAAGAATTTAACGAGTTTATTGTATACAATTTTTTTTCAAATGCTTTACTTAAAGTTGGCAATACGGAAATGGGATGGGATGTTTGGGTTTCCCAACTTAAATAGCGGGCACACACTGACTGTTATGAACCGAGTATTTCTGAGGTATTGTTTACGCTTGTCAGTTCTTCAGTACTTTCACTCTCGTAGTTTGAGTCTAAAAATATACTTACACTTCCTCCCCTATTGTTAGCCCTACAAAAATGGTAGCTCGTGTACCCCTGAAACGTTGAAAAAGATGATATTTTCATTTAACCAAGTTTCGGTTAATGCGCGTGAATTTACGTTGTCATAAGTTTAGGTTAGCTTCCAATTCGTCAAAGTGGTTTGGGAAACTGCGAATGTTTAAGTTTAGGAAACGCGGGTTGCCATCAATTGGTGAATTTCTTGTTTAAAAAGTTGTCTACCGATACACACAGACGCGTAAAGCTTTCACAAAGGAATAGTAAGAGTGAAGTATAAGGACAGACTAGGCTCTCCCCTCCTACGCCAGACTCTGCTGACAGAAAATAATTGGGAAAGAAGATTTATAGGAAAGTAGGAAAAAGTCTAACGAAAGGAATAGCTTCAGAGTTCATTAACACCAGTGATGTAGGACTCGAGACCGATCGCGAGATCATCTTTTCTGGTCTCGACTACATCAATGATTAACACCCTACGTACACTTATCTCGTGTACTCAATTACGCACTGGAGTCCGTCATAAAGAATAACGTGAAACACTAAGTTTATTTTAAGTATTTTTATTCATTTATTACGTACAAGTCATCATCATTTCATCTTCGCATCATTTCTCCGATGACTGCCAAGCCACCGGCTGAGAGACGTTTGAAAATCAACCGTTTACATTACCATCTTTCACCCTGGAATTGCTTAGATAAGGGAGCGCTGATCCAGAGGCATCTCCAGCTGGTCAACGCACCTAAACATAAGGATTCCCCCGACAGTGTACATACGCGTAATGTTTTTTCCTTTTGTAACAAAATTATGGAAGGCAAATTACGACAAACTCTACTCCAGCTTAGTAGCCTCCCTAAAGATGAATATGGAGGTTTTAACTCCCGAGTTCTCATTCAGCTTACCATCATCTGAAAACTTTCGGTGCTCCGAAACCAGACCAAACCAGCGTCTCCTACATTTATTGCAAAAGGGAACATCCCTACTTCTATATAAAACTAAAATTTTCTCTGGCTACGTAAGTTAGATATACCACAATTTACCTAGAAAGTAGGGTACTAACAATCCTACACTGTACACCCAAGAAGCATCCCTGAAATTGAAAATATCTATTCAAAGGTTTTGGCGCTCCCGGGAGACCCCAACAAGCTTCCTTCTATACTTTTGGGCTATTATCTGAAAACTCCCACTGCTCTAAAGCCAGCCCCGACCAACGCATAATTAGGCCCTAATACATTTATTAGGGAAGGGAACACTACTACTACTACTACTACTGTATCCGAACTAGCCCTCCTTGAAGCAACTCCCTTTGTAATGATATATATATATATACTTAAAACCACCTTCGGAAGAAGAGATCTAAAATTAGAGGTCTCTCCGACGCGTTAAAAAGGCAGACAGCTTGTTATTCGCTCCATGCGTCACTCCGAAAGGTCCCCCCCCCCTCAATCCCCCTAACGCCCAACGGGCCCTCCAATTATTCCTCGCTCCCGCATACAGCTGTCGCTAAGACGGTCTTTCATTCTTTCCAATGTCATAATGTCATTCACTAGATGGGGCTCAATTTCGGCCCTCTCCTCGTCTCGTGTGTGTGTGTGTGTGTGTGTGTGTGTGTGTGTGTGTGTGTGTGTGTGTGCAACTGGGTCGCCTGCTCGTTTCGTTTTCTGTTCTGTTTGCGTAATCTTATCGTGTACAAACGAGTTTAAAGTGCTGAAAAAGAAAACCTAGTTTGTGACCAGGTGTTCGGTTGTTACGGAAAAAAAAATGTAATTTTAATTACTGTCATAAAATACTATTTCAGAGAAAATTCCTAAAAATGAATTAAGATAATACGGTAAAAAAAAAAAAAAAGGGAGGAAAATGTCATTTCATCGATAAAACAAATGGGGAGGGAGGGACTCTGGGATTATTCACCAACAAAATGCAGCGTTACCAACACTCAACAGACGTATATAAAGGATGTACCGAATATTCATGTAAAATTTAAGGCAAATCGAATAACTTTTAGGGGTGGCTCAAAGCTGTTTTTTGTATACCATTATGCCCTTTATTAATATAGTGAATAATTAAAAGAAACATTATTTACAGATACATTAACTAATGATTATTTTTCTTTCAGATAGATTTATTAAATTTACAGGTTTTGCAATGTCAAATAAACGTACATTTTACTTAATGAAAAAGTCAGAAGAAACAATCACTGGAGCCAAGCTGCCTTCCCGTGGCCAGGTCCTCCGCATATTCCTCCACCATCATCAAGTCTTGAAGAAGGAGATCAAACCTAGTTCAGAAGCTGTTTTTGAAGAATTGCGTCTCTTCTGGGAGAGAGCCCGAATCCCTACTCAAAGGAAAGACCACATTCTTCACAAAATTCAGGCTCTACACTTGGAGTGGAAAGCGATTAAGAAGAATGCTGGGAGGAAAAGCAACTCTCAGTTAGAAAAAGAGAAAACCCTTCAGGAAGAAATGGAGAACCTATTTGATGTCGCCCATGCTGATGCCTTTACCTTAATCAAAAATGAAGAAGACCGGCAGTTCTTGATCCAACAAAGGAAAGCGGGACGAGTGGGATCAATGGTCTCTGCAGATATGGTGACTGACAAGGCAGAAAAGAGAGCTGCTGAGAAGCAAATGAAATTGGTAAATAGGAAGCGGAAAGCTGAAGAAGAAAAATATGCTGCTTCACAGGAAGTTATGCTAGATCAGGGAAGTTCTTCTTCTGAGTCTTTATGTGAGTCAGAAAGAGAAGATGAAGATTACCTTATTAATCCCCCATCTACCAGCGGACCATCTCCACCAAAGAAAAAGGCAGCAAAGAATATCATATCTCCTGAATTGGCTGCTGCTCTGGACAGGACTGGCATCAGTGACAGGAGGGCCACCTTTGTATTAGCTGAAACTGCATCTAGCCTTGGTCAAGATCTTTCAGAGGTGAACATCTCTCGTTCTTCAATCAAAAGGCACCGAGAGAGGCATCGAAGGCAAATAACCCATGCCATTAAAGCTAGCTTTAGTCCAAGTATTTCGATTGTCCACTGGGATGGGAAGTTGATCCCTAATCTACTTGCCAAGAATGAAAAGGTAGACAGACTCCCAGTCCTTGTCTCTTCAGTTGAATCAGGTGATTCAAAACTGCTTGGTGTTCCCAAACTACCAAGTGGAACAGGGGAAGCTCAATCAGCTGCAGTGTATAATCTTCTTTCCGAATGGAACATATATAAGTCAATAATCGGAATGTTATCAGATACTACAGCATCAAATACAGGAACAAACAGGGGAGCATGCGTTCTTCTGGAACAGAAACTTGGTCGACCACTCTTCTATTTTGCCTGTAGGCATCATTGCATGGAAGTCATGTATGGAGGAGTGTTTGAAGCAGTCCATGGTTCATCTTCTGCCCCTGAGCCACTTTTGTTCAAAAGGTTCCAATCTATGTGGGACTACATTGATTTAAAAACCTTCTCTACATCACAGGATGATGATGAGATGAAGGAGCAAGTTGATCCTTTCAGAAATGAAATAATTGCCTTTGCCAAAGAACATCTGGCCACTGGAAATTTTCGAGATGACTATAGAGAGTTTTTGGAACTTTCTTTGATCTTTCTTGGTGAAAAAATTGAAAGTTACACATTCAAACGTCCTGCTGGCACGCACTATGCAAGGTGGATGGCTAAAGTTATCTATGCCATCAAAATGTGGCTTTTTCGAAATCAAATCACCCTGACTCCTCGAGAGAAGAAGGACCTGAAAACCCTTACCCTTTTTGGAGTCCTAATCTACTTAAAAAGCTGGATCACTGCTCCTATTCCATCACAAGCTCCGAAGAATGATCTGGATCTTATCCAAAAGTTAAAGGACTATCATGACCAGAAAGTGGCCAAAGCAGATCTCAAGAAATTTGAAAACCACCTATGGTACTTATCAGAAGAGCTGGTGGCCCTTGCTCTCTTCGATCAAACTGTTGCACCAGACACCAAGGGAATCATGGTCCAGTGTATGAGGGAAAAGGAGGTCATTAGACTTCTCAAAGAGAAGAAGACTCAAGGAATGCAAAGCAACACTGAAATTAGAAACTCTTGCCACAAAGAACTCATTAAAGCTTCTTAAGGCCCTACCGATCAATATTAGTTTTCTTGATGATGACCCCAGCACCTGGTGGGAGAATGAAAACTTCCAAGAAGCTAAAAGAATCATAGGAAACATCAAAGTAGTTAATGATCATGCTGACAGGGCAGTAGCTCTCATTCAGACCTTCAGCGGAACTCTGACGAAAGGAGAAGATCAACTCCAGTTTCTCTTAAGTGTGGTGGATGAGCACTGAAAGAGGTTTCCTGATTCTAACAAGTCCACAATCTTAGCTGGGCAACAATGAGTGGCCTGGTCAGCCATGATACCCCCGCCAAGAAGCGGATAATACCCATATATATGGGCGGGACCCAGAAGCCATGAATGTGGACTTCTGGGGGTAGTTGAGCCACCTCTAAATATTAACCGATTGAACCCAAATTTTGCTCAGAGAAGTTTTTTGGGAAAAGGAACCTAATGAAACCCTGGGAGAAAGAATTTAAAATACTTCCATTTTGTGGACCACCCTAATATATATATATATATATATATATATATATATATATATATATATATTAGCCCCTGCAGAAAAGAAATTCTGGCTACACCCCTGTATATATATATATATTAGTGTGGACCAAAATGGGGGGTAAATTATAAAGTTGAAGAAATCCTTGTTCCACATTAATGCCCTTGTTCCTTTGGACCAGATAGACATGTCAGCAAAATTTTGGTCAAATAAGAGAATATTTAGGGGTCCCGAGATTTAATGACTTATAAAAAATTTCCAATGAATAGGCGCGCTTAGAACATCAATGATCAACTCAACTCTTGAGTTGCAACTTATGAAAAAATTTCTTCTTATTTAAGAAATTTTTGGTGTTAATAGAGTACAAAAACAATCTTAGATCATTATTTCAGAGAAAATTATTAATAAGGAAAACAAAATTTTGGATAAAATATATTCCTTAATTGGTCAACTCTAAATTAAAGGCTTTGTCTAATTGGCTTGAACCTTTTAGTTATCCTTTTTATCTCCTAATTTAACTGGTTTATTTTACTATTTCAGAAATTTAATTTTTTAAACTAAAAATGGCTACTCGTTCTAAAACTAAAGTTTGGCTCATTGGCCATTTATATAAAGATATACTTTGTTGCCGCTTACCTACAAAACTGCAAGTTTTGCAAAAATATTTCTTCCATCAAAAAGAGGAAAAATTGGGACGAAGAAGATCCATTAATCTTTGCTTAGATGAAGTGATGACCTACTGGGAGAAAGCCAGGATTCCCACAATGCGTAGAGACAGTGCCATCCGAAAGATTGACTCTTTAATAAGCTGTTATGATAAATTGATGAAAAACAGAAAAAGGCCCGAGGAAAAATGCCGTATTGAAGAAGCTATGTTTAAAGATGAAATTAAGGCTGAAATTCTTGATATTGGTCACTCTAATGCCCTTTTGATGATGTCAAGTGAAGAAGACAAGCTTTTCTACTTAAGCCAGCAAGAAGATCCTACACAAAGTAGCATGGGTACAGTAGACCAAATTCTTGCAAAAAGAGAGAAAAGAAGGCTTCATCATGAAGAATTAGAGTGTGAAAGAGCCCTCAAAGAGCAGAAGCGATCTAAAAGATCATTCTTGCCTGCCAATAGAGATGATTTCACATCGTCATCATCATCATCACCATCAACTAATGACGACAACCTTGAAATGAATTTTCAAGGTCCCTCTGAAGAGCAATTTAAAAAGAAAATGTTGGCTCCTAAAAAGTCAAAGCTTATTGACAAAAATGTTGTAGCAGCCTATGATAGAATGAATCTTTCCAATCGAGATGCAGCTATGTCTTATGCTGTTGTTGCTCAGTCTTTGGGCCATAATTTGGAAAACATTAGTGTCAAAATCTACTATGCTTCGAACTCGTCAAAAGTTACGCAAAGAAATAGCAACAGAATATCAAGAGCAAGCATTTTGTCCTGGAGAGCCTTTAGTTCTTCATTGGGATGGAAAAATGCTCCCAGAGATATCAGGTTAGTTTTTTTGTCTGATTAATTTAGCATATTTATATTTTATCTCTCAGGTGAAAAACTTAGTTGTGGGTCTGGTTTTCACACCTAGGCAATGTTATTATCTGGTTGGTTTTAATTAAACATTTTGATAGCTAAATTTCTATTTAATTAGGTTACATTTCACTGTCTGAAGCTAGTTTTCACAATCTACACCATTTTACCTTCAAATTAAAATAAGTCAAGTTTAATTTAAAATAAGTCGTTTAATTTAAAATTATATATTATATATATATAAATTATAATATATATAAATATATTAAATATAAAATAAAATATTAAATATATAATATAATATATATAAAATAAAATATTAAAAATAAATATATATAAATTATATATAAATTATATATTTTAACTTTTTCTTGCAGGCGAAGGAAGAACGGAAAGGATTGCAGTGTTAGTCAGTGGGAATGGTGAAGAGAAATTGCTGGGAATTCCTAAAGTCACTGCTGGCACGGGTACGGAGATGGCTCGTGTTTGCATTTCTCTCCTGCAAGAACATGATATGACCCAGAGAATTATTGGGCTGTCATTTGACACAACAGCATCCAATACCGGAATCCATGCTGGAGCTTGCACTAAAATTGAACAAGAACTTGGAAAAGAGCTTTTATTTTAGCCTGCAGACACCATATTTATGAGATTGTCCTATCTCAAGTCTTCCGGACTTCTATGGGCCATTCCTCTGAACCTGATATTCCAATCTTCAAAAGATTCAAAACTCAATGGGATTTTATGGATCATTCTCAAATCACAACTGCTGTTGATTCCCAAAGCTGCAGAATAATTGAAAGAGTTCAGGATTTAAAAAATCAAACAGTCTTAATCATGAAGGAGGCACTCAACTCTAAACAGCCAAGAGATGATTATAAAGAATTTTTTCAACTTGTTCTCTTGTTTTTTGGAGAAGAAAGCATTTCTAATACTCCCTTGAAGAGACCTGGAGCGTACCATCATGCAAGATGGATGGCAAAAGGAATTTATGCATTTAAGCTTTTTCTTCTCCAAAATCAATTTAAGATGACTAAAAAAGAACTTGATGCAATAACAGAAATTTGTTTATTTGTGCATTGGTATACGCAAAATCTTGGGCAAAAGCTTCTCAACCAGAGGAAGCCCCAAATGTTGATCTTAAATTTTTGCAAGATCTTGCAATAATGGAGGAAAATTCTTTGATATCAAGTGTTATCAAGCAAGCCCAAAATGCCATTAAACGACATCTGTGGTACCTCTCAGAAACACTTGTTGGATTAAGCTTCTTTGACAAAAGCATATTAGTGCAGTAGCTTAGACCCTGATTTTTTAAGTAAGTGGACATTCTGGACAAAAGCACCAAACTTGGCTCAAATGTTGTTCAGGACCTTAGCTACCAATTTTTCCCCGGAACCAAGACGCACAACCCTATCTTGGCTGCCATTTTGGAAATCCAAGATGGCTGCCAGCTAGAAATCAACAAACTATTGTGAGGAGTAATTGTAAATAAATAGTCCCTAAACCTACATATTTCGATGCCAGGATTGCTATAAAATAATCAGAATTACCCTTAAATGTTTATTTAATGTAAAATATTTAATAATATAACTATATAATATGTGCTTTTCTGTTTTGCAGGTGATTTGTGAACATGGATTGGAGCAAATGCATGGTTTGTCAAGAGAGCAAAGGTGAGACTCTTAAATGTCCACTCAATGCTGTGAGTGGTAAAATAACTGAAGCATATGCAACATTTATGGAGAATGTCAACGCATTCAAGAATCTTGGAAGACTACCAGTTCCTCTTCTTTTCAATGAAGAGGTGACTGTTGAAGATCTGGTTCAGAATAAAGCTGTGTGGCACAAGTCATGCCATGTTAAATTTAGTAAAGAAAAGCTTGAAAGGGCTACAAAAAAGAGAGAAAGGGCGGATGAAGGTGAAACCAGTTCATCTACGGGGAAGCGGGTTCAGCGGCATCCTATGGACAAAGCAACTTGTGTGTTTTGTCAACAAACACATGGGCATCTTCACGAATTCAGTACATTTGGCGCTGACGTCAATTTACGAATGATGGCTACAGAACTAATGTCTAGAATAGGTGGTGGTGATCTCATGGCCCTATCTGATGGTGGGAAATTGCGGTTTGGGAAAAAGTCTGACCTACTGAAAATCATTACATTTGAAAACAAGGACAACCCTCCAGATCCTTTTGATGTGAAACTTCTTGATGGAGCTGCCATCGTCCATTTGCTGTCTACTGCAGGTGTTACCAACTTTGAAGAGTATGCAGATCGTGTATTCGTCCCTTATCTCATCAAACAGTTAGAAACTTGCCAGCGAATTGACATCGTCTGGGATACCTACACTGCAAGCACCTTAAAAGAGACTACCAGAGAAAAACGGGGAAAAGGAATCAGAAGAAAGGTTGAAGGAAAAACCAAATTACCCCTAAATTGGCATGACTTCCTTCGAGACTCTAGAAACAAGCAAGAACTGTTCGCTTTCCTATCAGACAAGGTTGCTGCAATGGAAGTTCCTAACAACAAAGAAGTTGTTATTACATCAGGACCTGAAGTCATCATCAATGGGGCCGACCGCACAATGCCAAGATGCGACCATGAGGAGGCAGACACTAGGCTGTTCATTCATCTTCAAGATGCAATAAAGGAAGGGCACATTAACTGCATGATCAGAACTGTAGACACGGATGTTATTGTCATTCTAATAGGAAAATTCCATCACTTGACGTCCATAAGATCTGAAGTAAATATTTGGGTTGGTTTTGGCACTGGGAAAAACTTCACTTACCATCATATTAACACAATCTGTGCCTCTTTGGGTGGAGAGAGATGCACATCCCTACCACTGTTTCACTGCTTCACGGGATGTGATACATCATCATCCTTTTACGGAAGGGGCAAGAATACGGCATGGGCAGCATGGCACCATTACCCTGAGGTAACACAAGCATTCACATTCATGGCACGAAATCCATTTGCAGATGTTGACGCCGAAACTCCCCACTTCAAGCTTCTTGAACAGTACACAGTTGTCCTCTATGACAACACCAGTGACATTGAACGTGTAGATGAGGCAAGAAAGGTCATGTTCTGTCAGAAGGGAAAAGCTATGGAGACTATCCCACCAACTCAGGATGCTCTTCTCCAACACACCAGGAGGGTCACATACCAGGGAGGAATATGGTCGACCTGTGAGAGAAGTGAACAGAATCTTGCAACTCCTGAAGGATGGGGATGGACCTTTAGCGAAGAGTCCCAGTCATGGACACCAGTTTGGACCACAAGACCAGTAGCATCTAAAGCTTGCAGCGAATTGGTCAAATGCGGCTGCAAGAGCAAGAGTGGATGTGGCACCAGGTGTGCTTGCAAGAAGGCCAGGTGGAAGTGTACAGAACTGTGTAGCTGCAACTGTGCAGTTTAACATATAGCGTCGAGCGGGGTGAGTTGGGACAGTTCGGGACAGGGGGTGAGTTGGGACAGTAGGCATTGCAATGCTAAATGTCAAGATATTTCCATTTTATGGTGCCCATTTAATAGCCCTGCCCTTACTCTACAAATGTTGTTAATACAAGTTTTCTATAGAACCACGAATAATGCATGAAAATTGTGCAAATATGAAAGGGTAGCATTTTGACCTTTGTAGAATTTCATTTTTTAAAATGCATATATATTTTGCCAATTTTCCTCTCCCACATTCAGTTATAGAGCTAAAGGTCTACTTTTTGGTGGGTGAAATCTTCAATTGTTATAGTTTCGTTGATTTTTCTTAAACATGGTTTTCTTGAACATGGTTTTTGTGTTAAAATATTCACGATTTTCACTGTATATGTTGTACGAAGTGTGATTTCTGCAGTAAACATACTTCTGATCAGCTTAAAAGTTGTTTTATTGATCTGATCATGCCAAAAAACATATAGTTTGATGCCAAACATGCCAAGGGAATTCTCTATTGAAACATATCAGAAATTCCATTTTGTCTATGGCGGCCATCTTGAAATCCAATATGGCGGCCAAGTAATGGTCTCTGAAGGTGGTTCCGGGGATATTTTTAATTGTTGGTCCAAAATATACAAGTAGGGAAAGTTTGGTGCTTTTGTCCGGATTGTCCACTTCAACTTGTTTAGCTGCCCTACTATATCCCTTGAAGAAAAGGAGCAAATGCGAAATAATATCAAAATGCCTCCAAGAAATAAGGGACTGAAACGTTTAGAAGCAAAGGTAACCCTAGCTTCTTTTAAAGAAAAAAGGATTTCTGATTTTGTTACTTCAAGGACTAAATCTCTTTTTGATGCTCTACATCTCAATTCTCTCTTCACTGAAAATTCTGCATCAACATGGGGAATAGATCCTGAGTACCAAAGAGGCTGTGCTAGAGTTCGTGCCCTTAGAGTGACAAATGACACAGCTGAGCGGGGTGTTGCATTGATTGAAAAATTTAATCAAGCAGTGACAACTAAAGAAGAGGACAAACAATACCTGCTCAAAACAGTTTTCAAGAATCGTAAAGAATTTCCAACAAAAAATAAAGCAGAACTTATGAAAATGAGGAAAAACTAATTTTTTCAGCATTAAAAGGAAAAGTGCAATTTTCTCGGGACCCCTAAAACTTGACGTAGAGGTTTCAAATTTTGTAATTTGATTAAGGTAAGCAAAAGGAATAACATTACTCATGTGGAACAAAGATTTTTAAACCTTCCTTTTTTTGGTCCACACTAATATATATGCTTCAGACCAATAAAGACCCTAGGATCCACTCATGGATGGTCTACCTAACTGTGGTTGTAGATGTGTATTGTGCATGTCCTCCGTGGTGGCGGAGGGAACCTACAATTTTACGTGGGTTCCGAACCACAAAAACCTTAATTTACTACTTTAAACTATACCCAATCTATCAACATATGCGTCTAATCGATTTTTAAACATGTTTATAGACGTGCTACTAATTACTTCTACCGGCAAACTATTCCAGCTGTTTACTATTCTTGCGTAAAAAAGTTTTTGACAACTGCTGTCTCGAACCTTCTACTTGTCAACTTACACCCATTATTTTCTAGTTCTATTATATTGTGATATTTCGAAAAAGCCGTCTCTATCTACGTTATCTAAACCATTCATTATTTTAAAAACCTGGATTAGATCACCCCTTAGCCTCCGAGTCTCGAGTGTAGTCAATTTTAACTCCTTAAAGCCTATCCTCGGACGACTTCGACCTAAGCAACGGAATCATCTTAGTTGCTCGTCTTTGAACTCTTTCGATTTTGTCTATATCTTTGCGCATATGCGGATTCCAAAATTGGATCGCGTACTCCAAATGGGGTCTAACTAATGATTTACAAAGAGGAACAATAATATCGCGCGATTTGTACTCAAAGTTCCTAGCTATAAAACCTAGCACCTTGTTCGCCTTATTGACGGCTGCTGTACTTCGTTTCGCCACTTTTAAATCACCAGTGACGATAACTCCTAAATCTTTTTCCTGATCTGCGCTTGCTAACTCCTTCCCTGACATATTATATGCAAAATTACCGTTACGCGAACCTATATGTAAAATTTTGCACTTATCGACGTTAAATCTCATTTGCCATGTGACCGACCAATCAACGATTTTGTTGAGATCTTCCTGGATTTTACCTCTATCTTCAGCATCAATTGCTCTACCACCCAACTTCGTGTCATCCGCAAACTTTGAAACTGTACTGACTAGGCTGACATCTAAATCGTTAATATATGTACTATATAAGAAAAAGCAAGAGGCCCAAAACAGAACCCTGAGGAACGCCGCTCGCTACATTAGCCCAAGACGACTCCGCTCCATCAACGACCACCCTCTGTTTCCTACCTCGCAACCACTCTTCTATCCAATTTATTACTACACCCCTGATTCCATTAGCCTTAGTTTTCTCAATGAGTCTTTTGTGCGATACGGTGTTAAACGCTTTTTGAAAATCTAAATTACATCAACCGCCCAATGACTATCATAAACTTCAACCACGCTTTGAAAAAATTCTAAAAGATTAGTTAAGCAAGATTTGTTTCGCCTAAAACCGTGTTGCGTATTTCTAACCAAGTTATGCAATTCTAAGTGTTCGACTATACGATCCCTAATTATTGATTCCAGTAGCTTACCTACAACAGACGTTAAAGTGATTGGCCTATAATTTCCCGCAGCACCTTTATCGCCTTTCTTAAAAATAGGCGTTACATTTGCTAACTTGAAATTATCTGATCCACACTCCTCAGAAATAGACGCATTAAAAATCTTTGTTAGCGGCACAACAATGGTTTATTTTAATTCTTTTTAGTTGTATGGGATATATGGAATCCGGCCCCGGTGATTTACACATTTTCATTTTATCAATATAGCGCATTACCTCCCTTCATTAACCACAATATTATCTAAAGTATTATCATTGTCAAACGGTATTATGTCTATGACCATAGGAATATTCGTTACATCTTCTATTGTAAAAAATGACGTAAAAAATTCGTTTAGCAAAGTAGCCATTTGCTTGTTTTCAGAAACTAGCTTTCATTGGGATTGGATTTTAAACTTCCCGTTTTTAAACTTGATTTTTGTCGTTATTTTTTATGTTTTGAGAAACTTTGCCATCAAATTAGTCTTTTTCCCTCTTTCTTTCAACACTAATCCAGTGGAAGATATTAAGCTTTTAGCAAATAAGTTCTACTATAAGTTTGATGGGTTTAAGGTTTTTTGTCCAGTTTTTAGTTTTAGTGATTTTAAAGTTCTCACGAACTTGTGGAGGGATAAGAATATAATTATTTGTAAGCCTGATAAGGGTAAAGGTGTTGTCGTCTTAGACAGACAAGACTATTTAAATAAAATGTATAATTTACTTCCTGATTCTCTCAAGTTTTTGAAACTGCAGACTGATCCATTTACATATATTGTGAAGCTGGAGGACAGAATCAACAACTTTTTACTTTCTCTCAAAAGTCGTGGGCTTTTTAATCAACCATTACGATAAGCTCTCTGCTTCAGGTACTAACCCAGGGGTTGTTTATGGCCTACCTAAGACCCATAAACCTGGAGTTCCACTTCGTCCCATCCTTCCAGCCATAAATACTCGTTATAACCTCGCAAAATTTTTGGTCCCAATCCCCTCTCACACGTAGTCATTTCACTTTGAGAGATTCTTTTGAGTTTGTTGATTGTGTCACCAAGTTGAAATTTAAGGATTGTTTCATGGCTTTCTTTGATGTTCAGTCTTTGTTTATCAATGTACCTGTATTAGAAACTTGTGATATTATTATAAATTCTTTGTTTGGCTCCACTAATGACATTTTGGGATTAAGCAAACAATCATTTTCAAAACTTTTTAAAGTTATCAGTCCAGGATACCATTTTCTTTTTTAATAAAGAACTTTCCCACCAGCACGAGGGAGTGGCAATGAGTTCTGCCCTTGGTCCGTCTTTTGCTAATGGTTTTATTTGCTTTCATGAGGAAAAGTGGCTGAGGGGTTGTCCGCCTGACTTTAAACCTATTTTATTTAAACGTTATGTAGACGATTGTTTTGTCACTTTTAAGCATAAAGATCATGCCCTTTTGTTTTTAAATTACATTAATACTAAGCATCCTAATATTAAGTTCTCTATGGAAGTACAAGAACAATAAAATTTAATTTCTTGATGTTACCGTAAATAAACATAGTACAGGCTTCTCAACACAAGTGTAGGATATGGTGATGTTTCTTCTCTCGCACCAACAAGGAAGTTTATACCGCTGACGTCCACGGTTCTTCTTTACTTACTTTATCTGACTACGAGTTACGATAAAACAAACCCAATTTATACCTTCGCTTCGATGGTGTCCTCTCTTCTCTCAGTCCGTTGAGAAACGGGAATGTTTTCTTGGAAGGATATAAAATGACGAGTCTTCCTTTGTTCAGTCCTTTATTTTTACAATGTTGAAATAACGTTTAAAAAATACCAGATTTCTTTACACTACAGAGTAATTAGAAAATCAGAACCTTAACACAACACTTGTTTAGAGAGTTATTAACGAACAAATTGCTTACATCAAAGCATCGACTCCCTGCCCACAGAGCCGAGGCACGACTGCCTCTCTCAAGGCGTGTTCCCTTCCTCCTTGAGAAGACCCCATGTGCCGCGTTTACCAAAGATTATTTACTTGCAAAATCCCACTCTAATAATGATATTAACAAAAGAATTTATATAATTGGATATTAGCACAAGAATTTATACAATTGTAGTTTTACACTTAACTCTCTTATGTGATTTATAATAATTGAAAAGAACATTTACAATTTGGGAATCTCTGTTTAAGATTAGACGTGGCAACCCTGTTTTCGTTAGGCTTAGATAGACAGGAACCAAAACTTTTCGCTGGGGTGTCGAGGCAAACCTACACAAACATTAAGAATTTAACGGACTCACATTTTAATTTATATGAACCAGAATAATATCTTCTAAAGGATTAAATATTTTAATTTATACAAACAAAATGTCTTTAAATTTTAACACAAATTTATTTTCCTGTGGAAACACTTTTCCACACAAGTATACAGAAAACCAACTACCACCCAACTCGGTACTCATTTTTTCAGTAATATCCCACTTAGTTTTAAACTAGCTAGTATTAAAAGCGTATTTTTAGAGCCTATCACCTCTTTTCAAGTTGGTCTTCATTTAACTTAGAAATTCAGTATCTTAAGAGATTTTTTAACTATAAATTTTATTGCACTTCAACTAGCGAGATATTAATTTCAAAATTTTTAAATAACCTATATTCGCCTAAAATAATTCAGTCCACGGTTTCGAAACAGAAGGTTTATCTTAAGCTTTCTTTTTTAGACCAAATTTTCAACTTCATAAAGATGTCCACTCTATTTTGGACAGACACTTTCGATTTCATAATTATTAATTCTAATCCTAATTCACTGCAATCCTTTTTTCGCCATAAAGATCACCTCCCCGTGCTTTTGAGATCCTTTGTAATTTATCTATATACATGTGCGACCTGCCAAAGTCGCTATGTAGGGGCATCATTCAGAGACCCATGACCACCCGTGACCCCAGGACTCCTTTACTATTTTGTCATCTGCTTCTAATTCGCTTGATCTCAAAATTTTAGAATCCCTCTTGATCAGGAAATTAAATCCAGAATTAAACGACAGCCTTTCCTCGATAAAATTACATAGTTCATAATCAACCAACCAACACCTTTTGAACACAACTAACGCACTAATTTGGGTTCTTACTCCTTTCCTTTCTCTCCAGTTTGTCATTTGCAACTCTTAACCATCCAGGTCAGTCCTTTTAAATTTTAGTCGATTCTGTTTTATTTTTAATGGGTTTGACTTTTATTGTCTTACAATCCAGAATTTTTTTTAAGCTATTTTTTTAACTATTTTGTTTTTGTATTAGGTTTTATATCTATGAACAGTATATTTATCTTACATTTTTTACTTTTGTTTCTTTGGTTATATTATTCACAAATGTGATCATGGGAAATCTTACTAATATTTGTGACAGTCGAAGAACTTTGTCTTATGGCCGGCCAAACCACTGGCCAGATTTGGATAAAAGTTCGAGGACAGGGTTAAGAGGCCGGGGAAGAACATATGCTATGTGGCGTCGGCCTCCGAGGGTCATCTGAGGCCGCTGGAGGCCTCTGAATTCCGGATTGGTTTGTAGTGACATCATAGACACGTCATAAAATGGGCGGAGCTCTAGCGCATGCTTTTCACGCGATGCATTTAGAATTCAGCAAACAAAATTTTAAATTTTTTTACACAAAAATTTTAATTTTTAAAAATCTCCATATATATATATATATATAATATATATATATATATATATATATATATATATATATATATATATATATATATATATATATACAGGGTGTCCCATAAGTCCGGCATCATAGGAGAAATTCATATTTTTCTATTTCTACAAACCGTAATTCATATTTTTCTCTTTCTACAGGCCATAATGTCTGTGAGCAAGGAAGAACGAAATCCAGATAATTCTACTCAGGAAATCGGAGTCAAAGAGAGGCCGCTGCTGAATTTAACAGACTGCATCCAGACCGCGAGCCAATAACACAGAGTTGTGTTAGCAGACTTGTTGCAAAGTCTCTTTGACTGATTTCTCCTCGAGAGAAAAAATTATTAGGTACAAGTTGCTTAAAATTAATCGAAACCTACGGAAAAATGATTGAATGCCCGGTTAGATCAACTGTACGCCCTTGACGATTGATTACGTTAAGTCGTGATATTTTCGTTAAAACTAACGAAAATATCACGAATTAATCTAACCAATCGTCAAGGGCGTACAATTAACCTAACCGGGCACTCAGATGACCTAACCGGGCATTCATTTAACCTACCCATTTGGTTAATTTTTACATTCACGTCTCATTCTAAAGTTGCTAAAAATTAATCGAAACCTACGGGAAAATAATTATTGAATGCCGGGTTAATTGAATAGTACGGCGGGATATTTTTGCTACCTGCCAGCACGAAGGGCGGGTTCTCTGCAAGCGTTCAACTTCCACGAGGGCAACGCCGGATCACTCCGCTAGTAGCACATAAAATTAAACATCAGAATAACAGGCAAAGTGGGAAACTGGATCTACAACTTCCTCAGAGAACGTCTATAGGTCGTCAAAATTCAAGATTTATCATCAGAAGCTGAAGTACACAGCTCAGTACCGCAAGGAAGAGTATTGACCCCACTCGTAATTCATTATCATGCTAGCAGATAGACAAGTAACCAACAAGAGTATAGTAGCATCTTTTGTGGACGATACAAAAATCAGCAGAAAAATAAGTAATGCCGAAGAGGTGGAAGCTCTACAGAGAGACAAACAGAATATACAAATGGTCAGTAGACAATAACATGAATTTTAACACAGAGAAAATTTCAGCTCTTGATATAGAAATGAGGAACTAAAACCGACAGCATTATGCCCCGGATAAACAGGAAATTCAGAGAAGCGAGAGAACAAAAGGTTTAGGGGTTACAATGACCGACGATGCGAAATCTGAAACACAAAATGACAGAGCGATAAACAAAACGAAAAGAGTTGCGGGACAGATACTGAGAACCTTTAAAAGAAGGGACAAGAGTAATGATTCCCCTGATGAAAACACTGATCGTACCTAAACTTGAGAGAGAGAGAGAGAGAGAGAGAGAGAGAGTTACAAGGACAAGAGGAAGCCTCAAAGACCTTCCAGTCCACTTTGGGAGGTTCCTGTTATTAATTAAGTTTATTTTTCTTTCAACTATCCTAGCAGTAGTAGAAAACTGGATAGAAAAGTAGAAGGCTCTCTCCCCACCCTCCGCTCCCTCCCTGCCAAAGGCAGGTACGGAAAAAGGTTGAAGAAAATACCTTGACCTTGGAAAAGTAGCCAAGGAAATTTTACAGGAAAGTGGAGAATATATAAATAGCTCTATATTTAGCATGCTCACAGAGACACCGTGCAAGCGAACTCCTGCAGAGTTATGTTATGTTGTTGTTATGTTATGTTATGTTTTAGTCTTAAGCTATGAGAGTATTCAGTACTTTGTCTAGCCTATTTTTAAACACATTTACACTTTGATTTGAAACAACCTCTGAGGGAAGTTGGTTCCAGATATTAACTATTTTATAGGAAAAGAAATTCCCGCAGACAGAGGTCCTAAATGTCTTTAGTTCCAGTTTAAACCCATTATTTCTTGTAAGTTTCTGTAATCTACCCTGTCTATTCCATTGAGCATCCTGAAGACTTGAATAAGCTGACCCCGCAACCTCCTCGTCTCTAAGGTAAACAGATTTAGGCGCTCCAATCTCCGTTGGTAGCTTTGCATTCTCATTGAAGGGATCAATTTTGTAGCCCTTGCTTGTACTCTTTCTAACCTTTCTATGTCCTTCCTGAGGGATGGAGACCAAAACTGCGCACAGTATTCCAGTTGAGGTCTGACTAGTGAATTATAAAGACATTACAGTCTCCTTGTTCCGAAACTGGAACTGTCTTTTAATATAACCTAATATTTTTAAGGCCCTCTTTTCGACTTCTGCACAGGCTTCGACGGTTTCAGATCGTTGCTGATATAGACTCCTAAGTCTTTCTCTAGATCGGTCTCACTCAAGTTCCTTTCCAAGAGAGAGTAATCGGTCTTCGGGTTTTTATAACCTATGTGAATTACCTTACATTTGTCCAAGTTGAATGGCATCTGCCAAGTAGCAGACCATTCGTCCAACCTGTCAATATCGTTCTGAAGCGTTCTTACGCCCTCCTCAATACCTACACTACTTCCTAATTTCGTATAGTCTGCAAATTTGGAGATTGTACTTAGAAGCCCGACGTCTATATTGTTAATATAGATGATAAAAAGTAAAGGACCCAGAACGGAACCCTGTGGGAACACCACTGGTGACGGGCGACCACTCCGAAGCCACTCCATTTATTACCACTCTCTGCTTTCTATCTTTTAACCAATCCTCAATCCAGTTGGAAACGAGCCCGGTGATTCCTAGTCCTTTGACTTTAGCCATCAATCTCGCGTGAGGGACTTTGTCAAAGGCTTTTTGAAAGTCGAGATACAATATATCTATTACCCTACTTGCATCGTACAGTGTATGCATATTATGAAAAAAACTAACAGGTTTGTCAGACAGGATCTACGTCGCCTAAATCCATGTTGAGAATAAAAAATTAGGTTGTTAGATTCAAGGTGATACACAATACGTTTTGTAATGATGGATTCAACAGTTTGCCGACAACTGATGTTAAACTGATCGGGCGGTAATTGCAAGGATTTTCCCTATCACCCTTTTTAAAGATTGGTGTTACATTTGCTAACTTCCAGTCGGTTGGAACTTTCCCTAACTCGATTGATTGTTTGAATATGGTTACTAAGTTGTCAACAACATTGTGGTTAACCTCTTTTAATACCCTTGGAAGAAATAAGTCGGGGCCAGGTGATTTGTATTTGTTCAATGTTCATCTTATCAATTAATTGCTGTACCTCATTTCTTGTAAAACTTATGGTCTCTACGGGCTGGTCACCATCATATGTAATCCGAGGACTTGGCACTTCTATTGTGTCTTCCTCCGTGAAGACCGAATTTCAGTACGCCATTTCTATCTTTAAGGGGGCCTACAGAATTTTTAATTGGCTTTCTGCTATTAACATGGTCAAAACATTCCTAAGGGTTAACTTTACAGTGAGGCAACTCTAGCTTCTACTTCACGTTTGGCTGATCTAATTAAGGACTTAACCCTCCTACGTAGGTTTATATAGTTTTCTGAATTAGTATGGTTGAAATGCGACTTAAGTAGTTTGTAGGCTTTATTTCTTCTCGTAATAGCAGAGAGAGAGAGAGAGAGAGAGAGAGAGAGAGAGAGAGAGAGAGGAGAGAGAGAGAGAGAGAGAGGAGAGAGAGAGAGAGAGAGAGAGAGAGAGAGAGAGAGGGGGGGGGGGGGGGGGGGATTGCGTTGCTACCACATCTCGGAGGGCTATACAAGGGTGGAGCACGACTATTGGAGGGGACTGTACATATCACCTGATTTCACAGATTTGCTCGTCCATAATTACAACCTAGCCAGACAGGTAAATGATAATGGGTTCGCGACCCGTTGAGGGAGCTTCGATAAGAATTTTGCCCACACACACACACACATCTCTGAATAAGTGAGGTACCAGAGGTACCGACTTTTTTTTAAATATATCTAAAAAAATAATTAACCTAACCTTAATGCTATCGAATCGAGGAGGGCATTTTAAGTGTTTCCGTCGCAAGTGAGGGCTCGAATTGTGGTTTCTGTTAACCTGTTTGCTGCGCAACCCGTAATATCCCGGGCTCTCGCTTCTAACCATTTCTGCGTAGCCCCGTATATACTTGGGGTTTAAACTTTAAACTGAGATATCTTTGCGTAGCCCTTGTTTTTGGCTCGACTCGTAACTGGCGCTCGCGCAGTTAACGGGTTAAGTCATTAAATAGTGAAGTAATCGCTAATCTAGCCTAGCCTAACCAGGGCCAACATATCTTTTTTCTCTGACAATAAGAATATTTCCAAATCTTTTTATATACATTATTTAATGGTCCGAGGTACCAAAAGTGTTACTTCGCAAAATAATTACCCTCACTTATACCTCCCATATTAATGCGGTCAGCCCGAGTCCATGATGCCAACGAGGACAAACTCAACCATACAATCCGCTACAAATGTCTTAAAATTACGTGGTTTTTATTCAAGTTATGAGTGAGCTTGTTAAAGAACGGGGGTCACAAATCACACTTACCAAGATGGCATCCCTAATGTTGCATCTGATCGCCTGGATCTTCTCTCGTTTTTCTCTGAAATAGTAAAAAGAAAATCATTTTCTCGTAATGCCTAAAGAAAGATGGGCGGTAATATTCACTAATATTTCATTAAATAATGTTCAATTTAAAATCATGCGACAGCGCTCGACACAACGCAGAAGCCGCGAGTTCAGCAGTTCAGTTAATAGGCTCAATTCTAAACGGTAGTCTCGACTCCCGAAATAACCGCAAACGGGTGTTTCAATGCGAAATGTGGTAAAAGTTCATTTCGCACTCACTAAAGCAAAATTCAAACGCAGATACGCGAATAACGGAACAATATCATCATTATCATTAACCCTCTATCGACATCTGGGTCGAATACGTACCGTACCGTTTCAAATATAGGCATTCAGACTTAACTCTACAAAACTCTCGACGTTAAAGGGTTAAATATATTTTACCTACATCACAAACTAAGCAGTGTAAAACCTTGACCACGAGTCCGATTACTTTATAATCATTCGGCGTATGATTGAGGCAATTCTCAGAGAAACATTTAAATAGGCTCGAATAAAAGGAAAGGTCGAGAACGGGTCTCCATTTATATAGAATTATAGACTAACCCACCAAGCGAAGCAAGAATCTATGAAAGTGAATGCGAAACCCCAAAACTCGACTAAATATACTTTTAAGAGTTTACAAAATATTTAAATGGCTTTTTTGGGGGGATGGGGGGGGGGACGCTTATCTCGTTGTTTGTTACCTCCTCAATACTCCGTTCATTCAAACCTCTTCTGGAGCAAGTTCGTGCGGAAGACAGATTTATCACCACCTTCGGAGCTTTCAGCTGTGGGTAGAAGGCCAGTAGAAAACTGTGTATCTTCGTACATTAAAAAGTACATTGGTAACTTTTGTAAAGATATATCGAGGAAAGTACTAAACAGAGGCCTCCCATAATTTATTAATTCACATAGTGTGATGCGATAAATGTAGCTTCGTTTTAAGATAATAAGCTAAAGGGCACCAAAGTGTAAACGTTCTTTCACGGAGAACGAGTAACTCGTACGAAAGAAACGAATCCTATTTAGCCATTTCTCAAACTGTTCATTCAATGAACAAAGCGCGACCAACTATTAACGAATAAAGAGGAAATTGTCTACGGCAAAACACTTCCACAGAAGCGTCTCAATGCACTGTAATTAATTATATTTTAGTTAAAGGCTATTTGTTATATATTTCAAAATTATCCTTACTTACCCTTCTCTCTCTCTAATGATTACTGTAAACGTATATACAATAATAATAATAAACAAATACAAATAAAATATTACCTATATATATACAGTATATATATATAGCCTTGGCAAAAGTATTAGCCATCCCCTGAAACCTCGCTTATGGTGATTGTAGATAATATTCGACCAATGAAATAATTAGTTTCGAGTTTTTGTGAATATAGTATGACTAATTTGCACCTTGATCGAGCACTTTGGCCGAGGTATTTTAATTTATTTAAATTTTTGCGAGTTCCGCCTACTTTCTCAAAAAATTGAATTATTATAAAAACCTGCTTTCATGGTTAATTTTTTTTAAACTTTAGCAAAATGTTGATGATTTTTTCAGTGATATTCGTAAGTTTCGAAGAATGGGTAAGAAAAGAGAGTTAACCGAATCTGAAAGGGCTAAAATCGGGTTTTTTTTAATTCTCAAGAATTTTCGCGAGCTTCAATTGCAAGAAAATTTAAATGTTCAAGGTGCGCTGTTCGAACAACTTTAAAACGTCTTCAGGACACCAAGAGCCACGCATCTAAGCCAAGGAATGGGCGAAAGAGGGTTAACTAATGCTAGGGAGGATCGATTCTTGAAACGCTCATCTTTGCAAAATCGACAAAAAACATCTGAGCTACTGCAGAGCTATCCCAAGCAAAAAACAAGTGTGTGTGTCATCTAGAATAGCGAGAAGAAGGCTTGTAGAATCTGATGTCAAGGCACAAAAAGCCAGAAAGAAAACATGGTTGTCCGAGACAAATAGTAAAAGATACTTGAATGGGCAAAAAAACACCAACATTGGACCTCCAAAGATTGGTGAAAAGTGGTTTGGTAAGACGAAAGTAACTTCAAGGTAAGTAGTAAAACCCTTCTATTTCCTTGTACAATCAAAATTGATAAATACCCTGCCTTTTGGATTTTATAGGGAATCATAAAAAGTTTAATTTCTCTTGGATTCTTTCAGATTTTCAGCTCTCCTGGTGCAACGTTTGTAAGGAGAAGAGTCGAAGCATACAAGCCAGAATGTATTGTCCCTACAGTAAAATTTGGCGGTGGTAGCATAATGGTTTGGGGTTGCCTGTCTTCTGGAGGAGTTGGAAAACTGTTTTTGTGCCAGGGAAGGATGAATTCCTCGTTGTATACCGCCATGTTAGAGCAAGTTCCGGACCCATCTATGGAAAAGCTTTACCCACGAGTAAGCAAAGGTGACATTACATTTCAGCAAGATAATGCACCTTGCCACACATCTCGAGCAACTCGAAATTGGCTTGACGCGAAAGTAATCAAACTTTTGGAGTGGACCTCCCAAAGGCCAGACCTTAATCCCAGTATTAGGTAGGGTTGTCCGGAGACATAAGTCTTCGTCTAAAACTGAACTTCATGCTAAGCTTCTTGAAGAATGGGAAAAAATGCCTATTGAAACTTGCAAAAAATTAGTCCATTCGATGTCAAGACGCATTCAAGCTGTAATAAAGGCAAATGGTGGGTGGACTCGGTATTAAAATATTTCAGAATAAGCTTTCTTGTTTTATATTTTTTCCTAACCTCAAAAGACAGGAATAACACTATTACCCTTGTAAGTAGGGTGGCTAATACGTTCAGCCAAGGCTGTGTGTGTGTGTGTGTGTGTGTGTGTGTGTGTGTGTGTGTGTATTATATATATATAATTTTAAAAAAAGTAAAAATCCCTCCCACTACTTTGTATTTATTAAAACTCCCCTTCAGGGAATGCGGATCAGAGTAAGAAAACTGAACAAAATATGACCAGTTGATATGTGGTTTGAAGAGGACTTATACCTTATCAGTGGGCATGTCTCGGGACTTCCGCTCAATTGCGAATCGTAATTTTGTATCCAACACAAAATATACGCAACTAGTTGCAGATTAGCACTGGACGGGAAATGCCACTGATAAGATTTACTTCAAACTATATATAGGCTCTTAAGTTCTTTTAAGTCGTATTTATTTTCTCTGAAAGAAAGGAAAAGTGAACTCTTAAGAACGCGGAGGAATTTTCCATTTTCTTCTTCATTACAACAGTACTGTATATAATCATTCACTTGCTTAATTGTCAATTTCTATAATATATATATATATATATATATATATATACACACACACCGGCCCGGATTTAGCTATAGGCGAACTAGGCGATCGCCTAGGGCCTCGCGCCAAAGGGGGCCTCGCTCAAGCCGTTTTGCGCGTTCTGTCCTGATATTTCTTGATCCAAATTGTTTCAGTTTTATGAGAGAAAGATACAAAAGAGGCGGAGCTTGTGATGTCATTGAAACCGATCGCTCACTATTATAAAAAATGAAATGTCAACATCTCTTATACATCACATATGAAAAACGTTTGTATACTATGGAAAGTCATTACCTATAATATTATATAAATCTTAGAATTCATTCTCTTATATTTTCGATACAAATCTTGATTCATATTATAATTTATACTTATTTGTATGGTTTATTTATATTTCTTATACAATTTCCATGCGTGATTATTTTGGTTTGGTTTAATTTTTAAGTGCTGGCATAGTTCTGTCTATGCGGGATTCTAATATTGCTGGTATAGTACCGATAATTAAGTCCATATTTTCATATATATAGGCCTAGGGCCTCGCAACTTCTAGATCCAGCCCTGTATATATATATATATATATATATATATATATTATCTACCTCGGTGATGTAGTGGTTAGCGTCGCTGACTACGAATCCATTGGCGGCACACAGCAAAACCCAGCTGTTTATCCTTCCACACAATAAAAAGAAACTTGTTGGTAGATAAATGGGTACCCTGGGTAGCCTAATGGTTAAGACGCTGGGCTGCTAGTGGGGTGTGGTTCGGATTCCACGAGGTGTACGAGGTATACTGTTGAATATACGAAAGGCCTTGGAATAATTTTTTTTCTTTGTAGGTTTGCATCCTAGGCTATATCAGACATGGGGCTGAAGCCGGCCGGCTTTTGTAGACTTCGACTTCGGCTTCGAGACTTGGTTATTTGTATAGTTTGAAGGGTTTTATTTTTTATTTAACTATTTTAAAAAATTTTATTATTAGTAATACTAATAACCAAAAATAGTTAACCAACACTCATTAAGAATAGGTTACTATGGAACTCGTCTTCCGGTTCCGGTTCTATAAGATTTGGCTTCGGATTCGATTTCGGCTTCCTAACTTTCTAAATGGCCGGCTTCGGGATTTTCTAACGGTTTCGGCTTCGAAGCCGAAGGCCCGGCTTCAACCCCGTCTGAAAACATATTAAAACACAAATTATTAAAATGTGCCTATAGTTCCTGATTTTTGCGCCACCCTGTGTGTGTGTGTGTGTGTGTGTGTGTAGTCAAAAAGTTTGTGAACCTTTTAACAGCCGCCGAATGACTCAGTGCTTGTGGGAGTCTTCATGTCTGCGCATGCGCGGATATGAAGGGAAGGTGTGAGCAGATACTCGGCCTGGCGGGCGCACTCAGTCTGTGTGCAGAGCAGGGTTGTAAAAAAGTGTGTGTGGGGGGGGGGGGGGATGAAACCCAAATCACCCGAGTTTTATTAAGTCCAGGGTTTTTTAACCTCGTTTTATTGGGTGTTTGTGCGTTTTATTGGTCTCTTAAATAACAGATATTATGGTTTATTATGTTTATAAATCATTATAAAGCAAATCAGCTTTTTACCATCAAGTTCTGCATCTGTTCAGCGTCTGTTTTTCACTTTTGGCTTTACACACAGTAAACTAAGCACAGATTAGAAGTAGAAAAGGCAAAAAAAATTGGTTGTGTCGTCAAATTCTGAAACGGAGAGAGGATGGAGATTCGTGAAACAAAAAAATTCTTGCTGTTCTGAGTTGTGGTAAAGTTGTTAGTTTACAGATTAGCCTTTCTGTCACACAGAAATATGATGGTCTAAAGTCTAAACTATGGTGAGCGATAATGTGGAGAATGGATTGTCATTTATTTTAATTTTCAAAAAGATTTTGATTTATTTTCATCTTCAAAAAGATATTAGTTATTTTCATCTGTAATTTTCTCAAATACGTACCATCTTATATACAATAGTTTCAAAAATGAATAGATTAATCACGCTACTGGTAGTTGCGAATTGATGGATCAGTTTCTTCATATGGAATATACCTGTCGGTACCCGCTCTTTTATTTCGGGAGTGAATAGACCTAGATTTACAGTACACTTTTGGCAGATGTAAGAACCTAGTATAAAAAACAAAACTTCTTATTTCATGAATGAATACATTTAGATTTACAACATACTGTTTGTGGATAAAAAATAAAGTTTTGTAGAAAAGATCTGATTTTCCACTTCCACATTTCCATCACTTTAAAGTGGGCTACAAATTCATATTTGGGTAATAATAATTATTGGTTTTGTTTAACCTATTCCACAACATCTAATGTCATATGACGGAGGGGACCTACGGAACTCAGTCTGTTTCCTATAAAAAAATGACAGGTTTTAGTAAATTGAAGTTCATTAACAACAAATGAATAATGATGATTCATATTCACTATTGAAATTGAATCCTAATTTTTTAATTGTTAAGAAAAAAAATACCACCAAA
Source organism: Bathynomus jamesi (assembly GCA_023014485.1). Classification (NCBI taxonomy): domain Eukaryota; kingdom Metazoa; phylum Arthropoda; class Malacostraca; order Isopoda; family Cirolanidae; genus Bathynomus; species Bathynomus jamesi. Next base: position 1,286,825 of record JAJOZX010000102.1, read on the forward strand.
AAAACCCGGCCAGGGGGGGGATAAGTGGGTACCTACCCGGGTATCTACCCAGTAAACCCTGATGCAGAGAGCGTGGAAGGCACTACTGTCTGTTCGGTTCGGCGAATCTTGTTATTTTTAGAACTCGGCGCTCCAGGATCTCGCAATTTGAGGAACTAGCAAACATTGTTTTGTATACAACTGGACAACGCATTCTCACAAACTTACGACATGATCAGGGAAGCTACCGGGGAGGAAGCCATGTGTCGGAGTGCAGTGTGCAAATGGTCTAGGACTCTAGGCGTTTCAAGGACGGCCAACAATCACTGGAGGATGACCCGCGGGAAGGAAGGCCGGCAGTCGCTCGTAACGAGACGACCATTGCCCGTGTTTGCGAGATCATCCGAGAGGACCGTAGACGAACTATTGACGAAATCGCCGAAATCATTGGCGTGTCACATGGCACGTACCATCAAATTCTGCACGATGACCTTAACATGCATTGAGTGTGTGGCCACAAAATTTCACAGAGGATCAGCGTGAAGAACGGTCCCTCATTAGCGGGGACCTTTTGAGCGATGAAACGTTGTGCTACGTTTTCGATCCACAATGCAAGCGTCAAGCCTCGTACTGGAAGTCACCATTACCCAGAAAGCAGAACAGACCGCTCAAAGAGGAAGGTGATGCTCGAACCGTTCTTCGATATCCGGGACATCGTTCACCAGGAGTTCATACCGGAAAGGCGTAACGGCAACCAGACCATGTACAGTAGGGTGGCCCAAAAACATAAGGTAAAAATAAATATCAGATATATATCGCTCCACATAGTAGTTTCTGTTTCATTTGACTAAAGAATTCTGCATGCCAAAAATTACACAGACAGGAGTATATTTAGAAGTCGCTCACTTTTTGCTACTTTTTGGTATAGCCCTGAAATCTCGCTGTTGTGCAGAGGATAGGTGCTAGTGTCGTAAATTATTACATATATAAATCGGTTTGTTTGTGCTACGTTTTGCATTTATTGCTATTAATTAAAAATACTCTACTTCCTGAGTTGTGGATTAAATTAGTGCGCCTATTAGAACGCGAAACATGAAAAAATCAGAACGAAGAAGCGGTAAAAGAAAACAGGAGCTTTAGCCTAACTTGAATTACATACATACATACATACATGCATACATATACATACATACATACATATATATATAGTACAACAACAGCTTTGTCCAGAGCTGAAGGGCATGCCCCCCTGCGACGAAAGGGGGAATGCATCTTTCTTTGATTAAGGGTTTCTTTGCCCTCGCAGACCATAGGATCCGTATAGGTGGTTGCTAAACGCTGTCGTGTTTTCACCAGAGAAAAGTTTCATAATGCACGAACTTAATAATAATTATATATTTTATATATACAGGGCGTCCCAAAAAAATGTATACACACTTTAACAGCTGATAGCTCAATTGATGTTTCTTTCTTTCCAAGTTAAACCCATTAGAATTAATAATGGCAGTCAGACTAAGCTTTGAACAAAGGAAATTCATTCTAAAATGCTACTGGAAGTGTGAAAACGCAGTTGAAGTGCAAAGACAGTTTAGGAGGGAGTTTCAAACAGATCTACCAACGCGACTTACCATCACTCGAATTAGAGATAAGTTTGAAGCCGATGGAACTGTTCAGAATGTCCACAAGAAGCGTTCCGGAAGACCACGGACATCGACAAGCCCCACAAAGCAAGAAAGAGTACTGGAAACGTATCACCAAAGTCCAAGAAAATCTGTGCGGCAAGCGAGTCGTGAGGTAGGAATTTCAGAATCGTCTGTCCAACGCATTTTGAAGCGCTGTCAATGGAAAAGTTACATTCCAAGATTAGTCCATGCTATTAATGAAGATGATCCGGACCGAAGAGTGGAGTATTGCGAGTGGTACTTTGCACGATGTGGATGTGGATTGGACGAAGGGGTTTCGTAGAATACCCTCCGCGTTCACCAGACCTCACACCACTAGACTTTTTTTTATGGGGATACTTAAAAGACAAAGTCTACGCTATAAAACCTGCAACAGTCGCTGAATTGAGAGCAGCCATTGAACGAGAATGCACACAAATACCAAACGAAATGTTTCGTGATGTTTGCGATTCCATTGCTTCGCGTTATCAGCAGTGCCTGGACCAGAACGGACGTCAGTTTGAAAACAGGCGTTGACAAAACAATTAAATAATGTCTGTAGATTCTATTACATTTTGAAAATGAAATGTATTTTAATAAACACTGCCTTTATAAGTATTTAAAGTGTGTATACATTTTTTTGGGACGCCCTGTATATATATATATATATATATATATATATATATATATATATATATATATATATATATATATATACAGGGTGGGCCGAAAGTCTGGATCCATAGGAAAATATTTATTTTAATACATAAATTACAACAAATGGTAAATACTTAAAATGAATATCAACTTTAACTCGTAAATGCGTATCCGTGATACTGTACAGTGGTTCGTACTCCAGTATAAACAACAAATTACAACAAATGCTCAAATTGGCGGCCTCTGACATCGACACTCTTAGGGATGGAATTTATGATTTTTAATAATTCTTCGAATTGACGTTCTCGAGATGCGTGTTTCATTTGATAATCTTCTTGTTGACTTTACTGGACTATTCGTTAAAGTCTCACATACCATTGCAGAGGTATTTTCATCAGTTGCAGTTTTTGGACGACCAGAACGCCGTCGATCATGTACACTTCTTGTTTCTTTGAAACGTTTAAACACTTGCCAACAGTCGCATGTGTTACTGGATGCTTATCAGGATGATTTCTATTGAATTCGGTAGCAACTTCTCTGTGTGTAGCGCCCTGTCTTGCGTACATGAGCACAAGTTCTACCCGGTCTTCTGTTGTTAGATTCGAAGCCATTTCTGGGCTGAAATAAAAAAAGTATACTGTACAGTATCACGGATACGCATTTACGAGTTAAAGTTGATATTCATTTTAAGTATTTACCATTTGTTGTAATTTATGTATTAAAATAAATATTTTCCTATGGATCCAGACTTTCGGCCCACCCTGTATATATATATATATATATATATATATATATATATATATATATATTATATAATATATATATATATATGGGATTGAACTCAGAATGGTCCCCTGACTTTTTTTGATACACACAGACCGTGCATGGAATAAGGAACTCTTCTGGGAAAATTAAATCCACTATAGTCCGAATAAGTAATGGTAAATGACAAACACTATAGTGGATTTTATTTTCCCAGAAGAGTTCCTTATTCTATGCACGGTCTGTGTGTATCATGGAAAAACCTCAGGGGACCATTCTGAGTTCAATCCCATCATGAAACGGACATGTGATGTGCCTTGAAAAGTGGACGCTCAATTTTGCCAGTTGAGGTTTAAGTTTTGGGTTGTTGGCTAAAAGTACAATAGTTACCCCTTTTTCTTTGATGTATAGACTAGACGCAACAGTGGAGAAGTCACCCGAAAAAAAAGCAAGAGGCATTTTTTGGTAAAAGTTGGTAGCAGGCAGTTTTAGCTTTACTTGGGACCTCCTTATTACAAATTAACTTGTTACCAAAATTTATTTTAATGATTTATACTAAAAGTACAAAAACAAAATGGCTGCCTGAATACGTTGTTTTATCTCTTGTTTTTGCTCAAGCATGCTTATGTTACTCAAAATATACATATTAAATGTACAAGCAAGTCATTCTAGACAGCATTAGAATTATTCTAATTAATTTTGCCACTAGATATGTATTTTATAAGTTTATTTCAGTTGCAGATTTATTGAAATATATTTATATTACTAACATAAAAGTCTATACCATATTACTCTAGACAATAGGAGAAATCATGGTTATGGTGCACATATATATTAGGCATATAATGCATATAATTATGGACAAAATGAACTGTTTCCCATATTTAAGAGGATTTCACTTAATTTGGATTAATGTTAGCACGAGCAATCTCATTTCCAACATTGTTACAACCACAGATGGCAGTGCAAAAACGTCCAGCTTTCTTGCAACTACAGCGGAGGTTTCTGCATCCAGTTTGACATGAGCCAGTTATAACTTCTTGGCAAGCTTTGGGGATTGGATCGTGTCATAAGTGTGGATTATAGACATCCTCCTTGCAGTTTCCAGCCCATTTCTTCAGGTTCTGGCAAATCTTGGGTAGCAATATGAGCTTGTTTCCATATAAGTCTGATAATGGGCTCGCATAATGTGAAACTTTAATGCATTGCTCGTTGGAGGCATTGCCTCGGCTTTTCCTAATTTCGAGAACAAAATAGAACGGGCATTGTCTACCAAGTCAACATGTTCCACACTGTACATTCTGCAAACAAATTTCTCTACTGCTTCAACTTTCTCTTCTGTGTTTCCCTTCTCCTATTCCAGAGAGAAGTTTGTGGTGCTTGGTGAAAACCTTCCAGGCAGGTTTTTTCGAATGACTGAAAAAAAAATGATGTGTCACATCCGGTGAGGGTATGGAAGGCCAGTAGAGCAGTCTCAGATCCATGAGGCAACTGCTCAGTGATTGCCCTTGTTATAATATTTACGTTCTTTTGAGGTGACTGCCTTCATCCATAAGTTCTGGCATCTAAAATGATCACAATGGGCCACTAACAGTAGAAGAATATCAGTGTCCCTCGCTGATATAACAACATTGTTGCAAATGCTGTTAATGACATGTAACACTAGTCGTCTATCTGCCTCTTCATGTGAAACCATGAGTGCAGACAGATCAGTGGAAAATTGTGAGGATTGTACTTCCCATTCATCCTTAAATCCTCCAGCCACAATAATTTCCTCGTTAGGTGGTGCATTTTCAATCAGTTGTTCTGAGAGGAATCTTGCCATATTAGCTTTGTTTTCTGGCATGCCAAGAAAGCTTACCCAATTCACAGGGAGTGGAACATGACGTCCTTCTATAACACGGCGAATAGGTCGTGTGGATTTGGTGCGCCGTTTTCTCGTGGTGATCTTAATTGATTGTTCTCGATATCGATCAAACACAACATGTCTCTCTTCATAGATGGATCCAGCCTGCAATACTGAGGATACAAATCGGTCTCCAAGGTCCCCAAATGTTTGTGCATCAGCTGGTTCACCCATGGCAACAACTAGTGCCTGTCCATCTATTGCTAAACAGCTTCTCCCATGTAGTTCGTACTTGGTGGGCAATCAGTTCCTGCTGCGAGTAAGTCAGCCAACACTGATTTACTGCCAGTTCTGAGAGAACCATTCATCTCCACCAGTGAAACTGGTACAGACATCAGTACACAAATGTTTTATATTAGTTATGAAATGTCATCAACAGTAATAATATAAAATAATAATAATAAAAAGTAATAATATAACAATATAAATAATAATAAAATAATGTTACAATAAAATAATAATAATAAAACCGTGTGTGTGTGTGTGTGTGTGTGTGTGTGTGTGTGCAGAGATTATTGCGACAGAATAATAAATGATGTTTTAAGACTGGTTCTAAACTATAAATGTATCCATACTTTCTGCATACTAATAATTATTGTACCATTGCCTTAAATATCAGAACTGTGATATTGTTATGTCGATGCGATTGATATAAACTTGCCATGGAAACTCTTGATTATATAAGTACACAACAGCCGTTAACATTCGTATATTGTACGCGCACACAAGTCACAGTCATCCATTTTGTTACACACCCATATCTAAAAACTGCGTTGCCAAACGATTAAGTTTTAAAATAGCTATATAGAAATAAACACAAAATAACAACGATCGATATATATATATATATATTATATACACACACACAAGAGACATTACAAGAACCATATGAAGCTATAAGTGAAAAAAACCTAAGGCTTAAATGGGGGTTTGGGCAGCCATTTTGTTTTTTATTCTAGAGACTTAAATATTTTAAGTACTTGGTAACAGCCATATTTGGTTTCAGCATGGTCAAATTGTGTAAAAATTAGCTCTGCTACCACTTTTACCAAAAAATGCTTCTGGGTTTTAGCTTTTGTGAAAAGGCGTCTAGTCTCTCTCGTAGCTGTAACTCCTAGATCCTGTCCCAAAGCTGGATCCTATCTGCTTTGCAGATAGCTGGTGATGGAAGCTATATTTTTGGGGCCTCTTTGCGAGTGACCAGTTGCCCACGTCGGGGTAACATCATGAAAAAGAAAAAACTATAGTGTTTGTCATTTACCATTACTTATTCGGACTACAGTAGATTTAATTTTTCCAGAAGAGTTCCTTATTCCATGCACGGTCTGTGTATATATATATAATTAGGGGTACACCGGATTCACTGTTTTGCTATCCGGCCGGATAACGGTATTTTGAATTATTATGATATTTATGTTTAGCAGGTAAAAGTAATAGCTTTTAAATCCTCAACAATGGGTTATTGGTGGATCAATGTGGTTGGTAGTGTGGTAAATTGCCAAAATTGGCTCTCTATGTAATTGTTAGGGTCACAAGGCCAGAAGGAGAAATGAAACACTGAGTCATTATCGGTTATGTCACAGAATTAATTAATACTTATGAGTTATGACATACCGGTATACTACTCGTGTGGGTAATTGGCCTAATGTGGGCAGGTGGTGCTCTTGAAGTATTACCTCAACAATAGGGCCTAATGTAAATGTTGAAAATCAAACACATTAAACTAATGTTTAAGGTTACAGTAACATTTTTACATACAGTACATAATTACAGAGCAAACGCCATACTGTCTACAACTAGCTACATAGTAGCTATACATAGTCTGATTGCTAATTTCAACTTTGTTGTTTATGGTTTGTGACTTTGAACCTGTAGCATTTGAGGGTACCTAACTTGTCTATTTAAGTAAAGTTAGGCATCCCAATCCCCATCAATAATTATCCGACTCATTTAATCATTTTATTTTTCTGTTTTTTCAGAATTAAAGGATTACTTCAACCTGAATCTCAATTTAATGCAAAATTAAAATTACAATATAAACAATAAAGCATGGCATGGTCAGATAGTAATACTAGTAGCTTCATTAGGAAACTGTTCTATATTGAAGACAGTAGTAATGATGTGGCAAAAGGTCTTCTGTGTAATGCATCGATCAAAAGGGGACGACATGGACAGAAGTCCTATAGCACATCTCTTTGGACCCCATGCAAAAAAAAGAACCCAAAGGAGTACCCCAGAAGGCAAAACAAGATAGAGAAGCAGCAGCACAGGCTAAAACAATGCCATCGACGTCCTCGCGCTATTCTACTCACGAAGCCCCCACAACTTGCCGTAATGCAGAAACAACTTACACTAGCTGATAGTTTTACGAGCAAAAAATATGGGGCATTAACGATAACACCAGTACACATTTGAAAACTTGTCGATCGATTTTTACAAACTAGTTGGTGATTCTTTATAATTTGAGTGCGCTGATCTCAAAAATATAGTTAGTTTTTCCCTATCACGTATGATTTTCTTACTACAGGGTGTGTCATAAATCCCCCATTTATCCCCAAATGTAAACCATCTTATCGAGACCAACATTGGATTCTACATGCTAAACCATAAATTGTTGTTGTTATAGACTGCAGTAACGCTTACATAATAATGTAGGGTAAATATATATATAACAACCAGTCCCGTTCTCAGCAAAATACTCTCTCCCCTCCCATCAATGGGTGGTTAACATTTGGGGACAGATGAGGTATTACAACACCCCTTGTAGCACGAAATCTTTAGGTGATAGAGTAAAACCTAATTAAAGCAGAGTTAAATAGCTCCTAGCTCTTGGACAAGCATATTGCTTGTTTATGAAAGAATAAAAAATAACTGAAAGAAACAAAATATATTTACCATCTTCTTCGAAAAAAGGCACGAAGTCTTTCTCACGATTTCTGTACCAAGCGAAGTATGTGTCGGATGCCAATAAATTGTTCTCCTGCAATTTAGACCCCGAAAGTTCTGCAGAGTCCTTAGGCAGATTCAAATCCCTGACTAAGTCATTTAGTTCGGCTTGGGTTAATGGTTTAGGATCTCGGTCAGCTGTTGGCTGTTCATAAACATCATCATTGTCTGGATTTGGAGCTGAATCAGAATCTGAATTGTATTGATCCAGACTCTCGGGTGGGCGGGGAGTAGGAACTTCTGGACCATGGGGTACCGGCCTTATTGCAGATGGAAGACTTGGGTATCGAAAGCTCTCTTTATTCTTTGCATTATAACCTTTAACATTGCAAGAACGGAAGTAGCAGTCGTCGGTATGGTTTCTAGGCTCGCGCCATACCATAGGGATCCCAAATGGCAAACTTTTCTTTTTACCTTTGCTCCAATTCCTTAATGCCGCAACACACGTAAGACAAACCTTGTGTGGAGCCCAACTTTTGCCTTGATCTAATTTAATTCCAAAATAAGCATGATGAGCTCTCTTAATGAAGGTCGTTACATTTGTCCTTTGTTTTACAACAACATACCGACCACAAATATAACAAAATATGTCTGGACTATGGGTACATCCTCTAGAAGCTATTTATGGAAAACTGATGAGTGGGTAGGTGGGAGGTAACGAAAATGGTTCACTGAGTAGGTAGGTAGTTAATCTAACAATTATTAAATTCCTTTTATGTCAATAACTGGGTGGATGAAACCAATTGGTTGCTCACCAGAGTTATTCTCCACACTAGTATTTATATACTGTGTGAGAAGAGCGTGCTCGGTAATAGAGATACATTACCGCTCAACCAACCGAGGAAAAAAACCAAGACAACGCTGGTGGAAAAAGCCCCGCGAAGAGGAGAACAAAGGAGAACGAAAACGAACAACGGGGCGAGAGGACGGAACAGGAGAAGGGACGAGAACAGACAACGAAAAAGATCCCCACCAGCAAGTACGCTCTCGACAATTAAACAGGAAGGAGAAAAGAGACTCTTTAATAACTAACAGTAAGTGACTAATTGTGTTTTTAACCCAGCAAATTAATCACATTAAATTAAGCTGGGTCAGACAAGTTAGGCCTACATTGTGGCCTAAGACCCAGCATCAACTCATAGCTTAACAAAGGTGAAGGTAGATTGCCCTAACCTAATTTGGTGAGGAATCCTACTGTGGACCTCAATTTATCTGCCCGCTCTGGACCATTTCCGGAATCTCTAGGCTGACCCCTCTAGGCTAGACTTGATCTACTCTATAGTTAGACTGGAGATATAATGGGTGGGTTAATTGTGGACCAATTCATACAGAGCATTTTTCGCAGCCATTATTAAAATTTTAAAGACGTAATGTTAGAATTATCTATCTGAAAAATATGAAAAAATGAAATTAATTAAAGATAAAAAAAGGTAAAAAATTACAAAACACCCCAAAATTGTTTTGCTAATATCTTTAAAACTGTGGGGGATAGAAAACAACTGGTGGTATTTTTGAATTCAGCGCAGCGAACTGCTTCAGAATCACAACTCAAAATAAAGAAATCGATTTTCATGCAGACCGGTGTAATCGGTCAAACGACATCCGTAAGATTGTTATGAATATGATAACTCTCGACAATCAACCATTTTCCATGGTTGAGGATGATTATTTCATTAGTCTGATGGCGCACATGCAACCTCGATATATGCCGCCCAGTCGCCGATATTTCTCCGACACAATGCTCCCGCAGGTTTACAATGAACTTAGGACCAATGTCGAACGTGCGCTGGCTACACCTGACGACGACTATGTCTCCTTCACTTCCGATATATGGACGTGCTCCACGTCAAAAGAAACCTTCATATCACTGTCCGGGAACTGGATAAAAAAAGATTTCAAGCGGTTCGATGCTGTCCTTCATGCTTCTCATTTTCCAGGACCACACCCTGGGATTAACATTGCTATGTTCTGAAACATGTGGTCAAACTGGGGTCTTGATGAAACTCGCAGGCATCTGATGGTAAGAGATGGTGCAGCTAACATGGACATGGGTAGTGAGCTAGCAGAGATTCCATCTGTTCACTGTACTGTCCCCACCGTCTTCAGCTAGTCATTCAGTCAACGAAGCATCAAAGATCTTTTGGCCAAGTGTAGACGACTGACAACGCACTTTAACCATTCAGCTCTCGCCTGCAACGAATTAAAGCCACTACAAGAACAACAGGATGTTCCAACCCGCTGGAACAGCTCATATCTCATGGTGGAGTGTATGATTAGATTAAAGCGTCCGATGCAAATGTACCTATCCGACAACAATGAACTTTCAACAATAACTTCAAATGAGTGGCAACTCAGCGAAGTGTTCCTTCACATTATACAGCCTTTTTTTTTTTTGATCTGACAAAAGAAATGAGTGCCGAACATTCTCTTCTCTCGTGTGATCCCTAACATTGCCACCCTGGAACTGTTTTTGTCAAAAGTCGGGCAGAGAGATCAAGTTCAATCAACACGAGAAGCCCTTCTTAAATCCCTCCGAAGTCGGTTCTTGTCCGAGAATGAAGGCCCACACTTGCATCAATCTCCGCTACAAGAACCATTTTCTGAGCAGCGTTAAACAGAAGGAGCAGGCCACAGCTTGGATATTGGAGGAGTTGATTGTACTCCATGATCACTCTCACCCACACAGCTCCAGCAGCACCACACAACCAGTGATAGTGACTCACAATCTGGCTTACAAATAAGGAAGAAAGCCAAGGGCAGTGATGACGATTTATTCAGCTCATGCTTCTTTGAGATTGCAGGCCCCAGCACTTCTGGTTCAAGAGGCGAGTTATAAAATTTTATATGCTTTATATATATATATATATATAATCTAAATAATAATAATATAAATATATAATTATATATATAAACATATTGAGTTATAAAATATATATGCAGGTAGTAAAATCTTTATTATGGCAGGGGGGGGGGGGGGGGGTACATTGAACATACCGCTACTTGTTAAATTAATGTTTGATTTTTGCAATTCTTCCCTTTGCTCCAGGTGCCAATCCTGCAACTTCCTTGCAGTCAAAGAAGAAGCAGTCACATAAACATGGCAGAGTCAGTGTTGTTGGAGCAGCTAATGAGGTGGACCGTTTCCTGAAGCTCCCGTTAGCCCACCGAAACACTGATCCTTTACGGTGGTGGGGTGACGCAAGCAATGCAACCGGTTTTCCAGTCCTGGTAACATATTTGATGAAAAACGGAGCAGACTGCTACCCGGCAAAGGAGAGAAACTTCTCTTCATTCATCACAACGGCAAAAAGTTCCTCCAAGAATAGACAGAGTGACCACTCTGCACTCGTTTCCACATTCATCATTTTTGTATTATGAAGCAACTGTATAATATGTCTCTATCAGTTCGAGTCCTGTTAATTTTTTAATGGAATACATTTTTCCTTCAATTTTCATTTTCCAACAACAAATTTTTCAAGTAATTTTAATGGTTGCATCATGCAAGACTGTCTTTTGTTCATCTTGTAATCACCTTTTGTTACTTTATTAAGCATATAAGCCGTAAATAGTTGTTGTATGATTGATTGTATTTCATGTACTATGTAACACTAATAAAATAAATAAATAAAAATAAGAAAAGAAAATGAAAACATGCAGGGACCTAGTAACATTTATCAGTTGCACCATGACATTTGTCACTCGCTGTAGTTCCACGTTACTAGGCTGGGATAGGGATGGGGCTTCATTTTCTCTTCTCTCAATTAAATACGATGTAACAATACAATAGGACCTGAATAAATAGAGATGTTTGCTCTTGAAAACCGTTTATTATTGATTTTAAATAAAACGTCTCAAATCCAGCAATCCGGCCGGTTTCCGGATAGTGCCAAAAATCTACTATCCGACCGGATAGTGAATCCGGTGCATCCATAATATACAGGGTGTCCCAGAATTAACCATTTCAATGAAATCGGCCAAATTTTTTAAAAACACTTTTATTTATGTTTATCATGTTTAATATGTGTTAAAAATGTATAAATTTCTAAATTTTTTTCATAATTTTATTTTTAGAATGGCAAAGAGACTCTCCAAAAGTTAACGTGTGGCTTGGAATGACCAAATCCAAAATTTATGGCCCATTCTTCTTTGCGGAGGCAACTGTAACAGGTACCGTCTACCTTGATATGCCTCAGCAGTTTCTCGAACCACAGCTTCTTGATGATGGCATTCTTGATAATGTTGTGTTTCAACAAGATGGAGCACCATGTCATTATGCTCTAATTGTTCGAGAATACCTCAACAGACGCCTTCCGAATCGGTGGATTGGACGTGGAGGACCTCGACCTTGGCCTCCGCGTTCTCCGGATTTGACACCCCTGGATTTCTTTGCATGGGGTTTCATAAAAACAAAGGTTTATCGCCAAAAGATCAATAGTTTAGCTGAACTTAAAGAACGCATCCAGTTGGCAGTGCGGGAGATAACACCTGAAATGCTTCAAAATGTGTTTCGCAGCGCTGAGGATAGATTTGAAATTTGCAGAGATACAGACGGTGCACATGTTGAAACTTCTCAATAAAGTTTTGACTTATGATTTATAAATCTATTTGTTTTTGTATCATAATTTAGTAATAAACACAAAATTATGTCAGTTTTTATTAAATTTGTCTGATTTCATTGAAATAGTTAATTCTGGGACACCCTGTATATATTGCCGCTGTTTAAGTCGAGTAATTGTTGAACCAAAATTCTATATTTACGTGGGATTTTATGTTTGCTCGTATTTGTACAAATAGTAATTTCATCTAACTTGGTGAAGCCTCTATAATTTCAATAATAAATTTTACAGGGTGGGCCGTAAGTTTCCATACATAGGAAAAATAAAAAAAATTTTATGGACAACCATTTTTATTTATATAATATGCTCTACATGGTTGCCATTGTTTTGAAAACACATTTCAATACGTGTTCCCCACTGTTGATGAACACGCATTAGCACAGTTGACGTTATGCTTGTAATGGCGTTGGTGATACGTTCCTTTAGATGATTTATGTCTCGTATCTTTTCCTGATACACCATGGCCTTCAAGTGCCCCCAAAGATAGAAATCAAAGGGGGTGAGATCTGGGGATCTGGGAGGCCACTCCACAGGACCACGCCGACCAATCCAAGCATCCGGAAACTGCTGATCCAAATACCGACGCACGTGAAGACCATAATGAGGTGGAGCTCCATCTTGCTGGAAGTAAACTGGGAAGTTACCTTCCTCGTTTAGCAGGGATGGGAAAATCTCTTCTTGCAACATGTTAAGATACCTTTCGGCATTAAGATTTCCACTGACAAAAATTGGTCCAATAATTCTGTCACCCCATATCCCGGCCCACACCATCACTTTACCGTCACCTTGCATCTTCGTCGGACTCAGCCAGTTAGGGTTAGCATTACTCCAATAACGTATGTTTTGCCGATTAACCTCTCCATTGACGTAAAAATTTGCTTCATCAGTAAACAAGATCTTACGTCAAACGCATATTCTTAGGGTATCTGAAACATAAAAACAAACGTTTAATTTTTCCTATGTATGGAAACTTACGGCCCACCCTGTAGTCTTAAATAAAATGATGGTTAGAAAACATTTTAGAATTATTCGAATGTTCGAAGTTTTTTAAAGATATTTAAGGGATAATAGTAATCAAAATATCATTACTAATCGCATTATCGTTAAACAGAGAACACGTTGTAAAAATAACTCCACTTATTTAGTTTCTTATTTTGTACTTTGTAATTTTCTTAAAAGAAGTGCAAGTTTATTGAAGGCGAAACTAGAGAAATTTTTGTTCTGGTTTCATACATACATGGTGTTTCAGGAGGAAAGGTCAATACTTGGGGAGGTGATAGTATTAAAAGCTTCCTTAAACTTAAATAATTTATGTAAAAGTTATTTATTCAGCCATTGTTATATTGTGTTCGTACTTTTCTGGCATATTAGTAAATAAAATGTTCATATATGGCAACACTGAGGAATATACAGAGTGACAACACTCATTCAAGCTACCACGCGGTACAATCAGTCACCCCAGTATTACTTAGTGCGTGGTGTGTGGTGGAGTGCTACGTGTTTTAAGTTTTGTGTTTTTTTAATGTTCTATATGCATAGTTTCTCTAAACTGAAGCTACTTATTCAATATTTTTCCTTTATTTTTACAGCTGACAAAGATTTCTAGGAATACTGTGAAAGATGGGTAAAAGAGAAGATTTGTCCTCGTAAAGTAGGACAAATTAGTTTTATTGGAAAGTAGCTTGCTGAAACAAAAAGAAATAGCTAGAAAACTTAGTGTATCAACACAAATAGTCAGTGTGATCAACAACAAAATTGCTGAAGGTGAAGAAACCGAGTCGAGACGGATCGGAAACTGTGGCAGAAAGTGCACTAATCCAAGATTGAATAGAAAAATAAACATGGCTTTGAAAGACCGAAGGGCGTCATGCAGGAAGATATCTAGCATGCTGGCAGAAGAGGGTGTAATTGTGAGTCGAAGAACAGTAAACAATCGGCTTTTAGAATGTGGGTTGCGAGCTTATCGTCCTAGGAAGAAACCACGACGCAATGAGGCAGGCCCGTTGCGCATGGGCAAAACATGAAAAGTGGACTTCGGATGATTGGAAGAAGGTAAAATTATATTCTATAATAGTTGTGATGTTTAGAAACTTTTCTTATTGCTCCCGTTACATTACCTCCATTTTCACATGAAACATCTTAAGGATACAGCAAGATAACTTGCTTTGTCTCCATGTCTAGTAGGTTCTAATAACTTTATCTCAGTTGTTTTCTCTGACGAATCAACTATAGCAGTGCTTGATGATCGCGTTTAAACCATACGGCGTCGACATGGGGAGGAATTTTTGCCGGAATGTTTGAAGAAAACAGTTAAATTTCCGCAAAAAATTATGATGTGGGGAGCTATTTCAGTGCATGGGACAGGTCGGTTGCTCATCATTAATGGCACTATGAACCAGGATAAGTATATAGGAGTACTGTGAGATCGTTTACTGCGTCAAACAAAAGATTGGTATGGAAATGAAGCAAAGATATTCCAGCAAGACCGCAAAAAAAGTCAAGACGTGGTGCTCACAAAATGGCGTCAGACTGCTCCCATGGCCTGGTAATTCACCAAACATGAATCCTATTGAAACTTTATGGGATGAATTGAAAGACGAGATTCATCAAACACCAATTACTACTAAAGTGCAGCTCATTGAACGACTCATACACGTCTGGTTTCACTCAGCTAAAATCAAAACTTTATGCCAGACTTTGATTCTTGGTATGCCAAAACGTGTGCAGCACTATTATCAGCTAAGGGGGGGGCCAAAATAAATACTAATATGACATATCTGCATTAAGACGTCAAAATAAATGTGTTTTATCCAGTAAATACTTATTTAAATTGCCCTCAAACACAAAAAAACGAAATTTTAGAAAACTCCATAATTATTTTTCCAGTAATATATATATCAGTATATATATATAGATATATATATATATATATATATATATATATATATATATATAGCGTAATGTTTAGCACTATATTAATAATGATGATAATGGTTACGGTTAATTGTTACTGATTGATTTGCTAATGATAAGGCTGAGGTCACCATGATCTTTGCAAATCAAATAGTTATTAATTAGGTTGATTGATATAATGAGTTTTCTTCCTTTATTAAACAAAATAAATGATTTATGAATGAGACAAATAAAAGTTGAATGTTTACAGTTGAAATTAATATGCACTTGAAATAATGACTTCAATATTAATAACGCGCGAGGTAATGATTAGTCTCTATATAAAGTTAGGTGAGGGACACCAGGCCAAAATGGGGCCTGCACAAATGAATGTTCACATGATGGAGGCTTTCGTGTCACTGATTCTTCGGAGAGAGAGGTCGAGATGCGATGTCGACGACCTACTCAAGAAGTTCTTGTAACGAGGTTGAGGCGTGATGCAAGGCATAAGGACATGCCTTGAATGAATCCTCGCGGTGTGACGTCATCTTAGTTGTGCTTGTGTGACGTCATCTTAGTCGTGCTAGTGTTGATGGAACATCGCTAAATTATTTGAAACCGTCTCTGCCACTACATTATATAATATATATATATAATATATATATATATATATATATATATATATTATATATATATATGAGAGAGAGAGAGCTGCTTCAACTGTCACGTTTTCCTCGGGGGATTCTCCAACAGAAGACCATGCTTCCGCGCACCACGCGCGGTGGATGGCCAAGGCCATCTACTCATTGAAGATC
The DNA here is from genome assembly GCA_023014485.1 of Bathynomus jamesi. Lineage (NCBI taxonomy): Eukaryota > Metazoa > Arthropoda > Malacostraca > Isopoda > Cirolanidae > Bathynomus > Bathynomus jamesi. Next base: position 1,303,059 of record JAJOZX010000102.1, read on the forward strand.
TTCCTATTCAAGGACCAGACAAAGCTAACGGCGCATGAGAGGGCCCGCTACTGGCATGAGGCCCCAGTCCCAGAAAACGCACCCTTCAATGACATTAACCTACTCGCCCTCCTGCACGAGTACCCTGTGCGTTCCATCAAGAACCCTGCGGTCAAGGCGTTCTGCCGCCATTTATGGTACTTTTCTGAACACCTCACGCCCCTCGCCCTCTTCGACGATCGCGTTAAAAAGAAGACTAAAGCAGCCATAGTCGGCAACTTCTCACTTCCTCCGAACCTTAAAGCTCCCAAGCGGGTGGATGGGAAGGAGTTCGACCATCGCACTCCTTTAGAAGCGTACATCACAAGCCGTTCGTTGAAATTGTTCAACCTTCTCTCCGTGAACGGCCAAGAAGAAGCAAAGGTGTTCTTGTCGAAGCCACCAGCCCTCCCTCTGGCCAACGGACCCAATGTATCAGGCAATGAAGGCCAAAGTCAAACTCAAGGTCGTCAATGATAGTGTTGAACGTGCTGTTTCTCTTATCACATCATACAACGCCGCACTGACGAAAAGACGAAACTCTGAAACAATACTTGTTGTGGCTCATCAGCAGTCACCACAAAACCTTACCGGTTTCAACGAAGGTGTTACTGAACGTCAAGAACAGGTTGTTTGAGATGTTTTATATCTCATGAACGAGACTGAAGTTCCTCTCTATTATCTGATGTGATACAATTGTTGTTATTAGGGTAAATCCAGGTTAAATAGACAGATAAACAACGGTCATGTCTTCAATTTGCATAAAACTTGGTCTGGGCGTTTTTTAGTGAAAAAAACAAATTCCCAAATTTTTTTGAAAATCGGTCATATAGTCAAAATTTAGGGTCAGGTCAAATTTTGGCCAAATCGTGACCTAATGATTTTTTAAATCCCTATATCTCGGCTTCTAATTGTCATAGCTTAATAAACCTTATATGGATGGAAGCGGAATGAGCTCTAGTTTCCAAAAATGGTACTTTCAGTTGGATAATTTAATAAAAAAATACTTAATTTTGAAAAAACAAAATTTCAGGATTTGACATTGAAGGGATCAATTTTTTAAAAAATTTTATTGAAGAAAAAATGTTGCCTGAGCAAAGATCTCCCATAATCAGCAATAAAAAGTTAGCTTATAGGCCATTATATAGCTTAAAACTTAATTTTATTAATGCTGGCTTTCTTCATTTTTTATTTTTTATTTTTCTATTTTCAGATTTTAATAACTATATATTGAAAGATACAGGTGTACCTAAATATCTACCTAAATAACTTTAAAAAAATGCCAAAAAATAAGAAATTATATTGTTGTGATCTTTTAAAAATACACAAAAAAAGAATTTTCAATAATATAAAAAAGTTAGGGAACTTATGGAGTTCTTCAAAAGGATCAGCTATTGTGTAACAATTGCTACACCTTAATAAGAAGTCAACCTGGAATACTGGAATCTGTACCAGCACCAGCAGAAGAGACTGTACCGCTACAAGAACTGTCATTTACCAGCAAATGAAGAATCCTTTGAGTGTAGTAGTTGCTCGTCTACAAATATTTCTACGGCTCCACCCGTTGAGGAAACTTTTTTGGAAGATCCACAACATAATAAGGATATACTTAGCGATAAAATATTACCATATTTAGATGAGAGCCCCATAAAAACAGGTAAATATCTTTAAATAACCATATATTTATTTTTTATATAATTAATGAAATCTTTCAATAAACATATATTTAATTTTTATCTAATTAATAAACCAAGTCTCAGTTAGATAACTAACATACATTACATATACAATTTAATAATATTTGTATCTCAATTGTAATTTTATGTAATTCTTTACAGCTGGATTAACGCACAGCAAAAACAAAAAAAGGCCACTTCAAAATTTCAGGTAACATCAGGAAAAGTTAGAAGTATAGAATCCGCCTACGGGACTTCTATCCAGAAAGACGCTGTTGCTGGCCCGTCCAAAAAGGGTCGTTGGGATGATAATTTAAAAAGGTAAAAAGTTTATTATACATTAAAAACATGTAGCTATTGTTATTTATATGTACAATACAAAATGAAACAATAGATTTTTTTGAGAATAAAATAAAATTTAATACTTAATTTACTAACTTAACTTAGATTTTTACTCATTTCTTTTTTTTTTATATAATTTTAGGTATGAAAATGTCATGCAAGAGCTTAAAGACATTTATTTCTACAACTGATCGAAAGATTAAATTGCAAATATCTTTATATCCATTTTCAATTAAAACAGCAAAATTCTTTGAAACTTCTACGTATATGGTGAGAAAAAGTAGGAGTTTGCTAAAAGAATATGGTATATTACCGCATGTTCCGAGTATGTCGAAAGGAAAGGTCATAACCAGTGAAGTGAAGAGGATTGTGTAAGAGAATTTTACGAGAGCGATGATTATAGCCAAATGTGTCCGGGAATGAAGGATTATAAATTTACAATTAATGAAAATTGAGAAAAAGTGAAGATGCAGAAGAGATTGATGCTATGTAATTTACGTAAATTATTCAAAGAATATATAAAAAATGAAGCTAATCCAAAAATCGGATTTAGCTCTTTTGCAAACTTAAGAAGACCTTCTTGGTGTGTACTCGCAGGTCAGAGCGGTACACACACTGTGTGTGTGTGTGTGTACATACCATCAAAACCCAAAGCTGCAGATAGCAGAGCGTAGAGAGTAGATACATATTTAAATTACAATTAATAATTACAAACGCTAAGTATATCCTTATTATATTGTTATCCTACTATTTAATATGTTTAGTTTCATTAAATAAATTTTTGATGATAAAATTCTGAAAAAATGAAGCCAGCCAGCATTAATAAAATTAAGTTTTAAGCTATATAATGGCCTGTAAGCTAACTTTATATTGCTGATTATGGTAGATCTTTGCTCAGGCAACATCTTTTCTTCAATAAAAATTTTTTAAAAATTGATCCCTTCAAGGTCAAATCCTGATTTTTTTTTTATTTTTTTTTTCAAAAGTGTTTTTTTTTATTAAATTTTCCAAATGAAAGTACCATTTTTGGAAACTAGAGCTCATTCCGCTTCCATCCATATAAAGTTTATTAAGCTACGACAATTAGAAGCCGAGATATAGGAATTTAAAAAATTCTTAGGTCACGATTTGGCCAAAATTTGACCTGACCGTAAATTTTGACCTATTTGATCGATTTTCAAAAAATTTGGGAATTTGTTTTTTTTTTCACTAAAAAACACCCTCAGACTAAGTTTCGTGAATATTGAAGATGTATTAGTGTTATATCAGCACTTCTACCTGTCTATTTATCCTGGATTTACCCATTATTGTTTTTCATTTCATTGCTATTATACAAATAGCTTAATGAGGGATTATGAAACAGTAAAAGTTAATTTTTTACAGTTTTGTTTCAAGCACCAAAAATGTAGCAAACGTGAGCGACCTTTAGATATTCTCCGATATACCTAATTTTTCGCATGCTTCATTAGTTTTTTATGTGTAACAAGGAGAAACTTGTGGAAATAAATATTTCTGACTTCTATATTTTCGGGCCACCCTAATGTACAGACATCCTTCGCCGTCTGCGAGAAGCTATCCGCTGTAAACGCCCGCATCTTTGGGAATCTGGAAACTGGCTGTTCCACCATGACAATGCACCAGCTCATCGGTCTCCTTTGGTACAGGAGTATCTGACCGAGAATGCCATCACTGTGGTTCCACAACTTCCCTACTCAACAGATCTCGCCCCTGCCGACTACTACTAGTTCCCAAGAATGAAACTCTCCCCCCATCTCCAGAAGTTGTCAACAGTTCCTCTGTGGATCAGTTCAAGAAAAGATTAGACCGAATCTTGAACATTATTTGAGGATGTGTTACTGTCTTCTGGGGTGGCTGTTCGAGAAGCTAGCTGTGACAATGTGTAGGAATTTTTCCATGGCACCCATTAAAATTGGTGCCTCCTCGGTATGGGCCGCAAGGCCTTTTGAGGTACTTCTTGTACTTGTAACTCTGATTTATGAGTCTACTGTATCAGTAATGATCTGAAACCGTCGAAGCAATGTGCAGAAGTTGAAAAGAAGGCCTTAAAAATATTAGGTTATATTAAAAGACAGTTCCAGTTTCGGAACAAGGAACTGTAATGTCTCTTTATAGTTCATTAGTCAGACCTGAACTCCAATATTGTGCGCAGTTTTGGTCTCCGTCCCTTAGGAAGGATATAGCAAGGATAGAAAGGGTACAAGGCAAGGGCTACAAAATTGATCCCTTCAATGAGAATGCAAAACTACCAACGGAGATTAGAGCGCCTAAATCTGTTTACCTTAGAGACGAGAGGTTGCGCGGTCAGCTTATTCAAGTCTTCAAGATGCTCAATGGAATAGACAGGGTAGGCTACAGAAACTTATTCTTACTTAATGCCAATCCGACAAGAAATAATGGGTTTAAACTGGACCTAAAGACATTTAGGACCTCTGTCTGCGGCAATTTCTTTTCCTATAAAATAGTTAATATCTGGAACCAACTTCCCTGAGGTTGTTTCAAATCAAAGTGTAAGTCTGTTTAAAAATAGGCTAGACAAAGTACTGAATACTCTCATAGTTTAAGATTGAAACAGAACGTAATTCTGCAGGAGTTCGTTTGCGCGGTGTCTCTGTGCGTGACCGGACAACTCATACCTAGGACAACTCATACCTAGGACAACTCATACCTAGGACAACTCATACCTAGGACAACTCATACCTAGGACAACTCATACCTAGGACAACTCATACCTAGGACAACTCATACCTAGGACAACTCATACCTAGGACAACTCATACCTAGGACAACTCATACTCTCTTCAACAATTACCACCCCAGTGTTGATCTTTTCATCTATATCCACCCCGAAAGTTTAAACTCTGCAAATTAACCAAAATAAGATAAGAAAACAATAACAACAAATTTATTATTTATTGCAAACATATAATAAATAGAGAACCATTATTTACATAGGATAAAATTTGAATGCCCGGTTAGGTCAACTGTACGCCCTTGACGATTGGTTAGGTTTAGTCGTGATATTTTCGTTAGTTTTAACGAAAATATCACGACTAAACCTAACCAATCGTCAAGGGCGTACAGTTGACCTAACTGGGCATTCAATGAACCCAACCGGGTATTCAGTTGACCTAACCGGGCATTCAATGAACCTAACTGGGCATATATATATATATATATATATATATATATATATATATAATATATATAACTTGCATGAATTTTAAATGTTTAAATTTAATTTTTAATTTTACAAAATAAATGTTTTCATTAATTTTAAAAATAAATGTTTTCATTTCAAAATGTTTTCATTAATAACTTGCATGAATTCTAAATGTTTAAATTTAATTTTTAATTTTACAAAATAAATTTTTTCATTAATTTTTCATTTTTTTTCTGGTCCTATGTATGAGTTGTCCTAGGTATGAGTTGTTCTAGGTATGAGTTGTCCGGGTATGAGTTGTCTGGGTATAAGTTGTCCTGGTATGAGCTGTCCTGGTATGAACTGTCCTAGAACCGTCTCTGTGGGCATGCGTAATTATAGAGCTATCTTATATATCCTCCACTTTCCTGTAAAATTTCCCTGGCTACTTTTCCAGGGTCAAGGTATTTTCTTCAACCTTTTTCCATACCTCCCTTTGGCAGTGAGAGAGCGGAGAGTGGGGAGAGAGCCTTTTCCATTTCTATCCAGTTTTCTATTACTGCTAGAATAGTTGAAAAATAAACTTCTTTCATAAAAGGAACCTCGCAGAGTGGACTGGAAGGTCTTTGAGGTTTCCTCTTGTCCTTGTAACTCTCTCTCACATATATATATATATATATATGAATAAAACCACGAAGGAAAGGAAACAGAATGGTGCTCAAGAGCTTTCGTCTAATGACATCCTCAGGAACACTGAAGTAAATAAAGAGTTCGAGACTATACAGTATATAGGTCACAAAAAAATTTATATATATATATATAAAATAATAAATATAGAAATAAAAATTGTGGGAAGAGCATACAAATTTGTAAGGAAAACTACCAATTTTAGCACTTTGCCCTTCTTGTCCAAATCCGTTCTGAACGAATTCAACACAAGATCAAATGGATTGTTTACAACCAATTTTATAGATAATGCCTAAATGCTATATGTCACAAAAAAAAAAAAATAAATTGAAAAATAAAAATTGTACGAGGAACAGCATACAAATTTATAAGGGAAACCTACCAAAGTTCTAGCACTCTGCCCTTGTCTAAATCCGTTCTGAACGAATTCAAAACAACAAAATCAAGTTGAAAAAGACCTTGGCTCATGTTAAAGTTATTTGTAAGTTGGATAATAGCAGATTCAAGAATATTTCTATTAACAATGTTGCTAGAATGAAACAAAACTGAAGCATTATTCCAATCAATAGTGGGATAACTCTGACAAATGGACAAAAAGGGCACTGGACGACTGTCCCGTTCTAACGGAATATTGATGCTGTTTTACACGCGTGTGCAAATCCTTTCCCGTCTGACCAATGTAAAAGGAATCACATTGTTTACAACCAATTTTATAGATAATGCCGGAATTATTGGTAGGGCTATTTTTTACTATGATATTTTTCACAATGTTGTTATATGAAAATACTACATTAATATCCAAAAGTTTAAATACAGGGTGTTTCAAAAGTCCCTCATTATTTTTAAAATTTTATTAAAATAGCAATTACAAGAGGAACCAAATGACAATTTGGTTGCTGAGTCTACGATTCATGAGAATTTTGGTGGCATCAAACTTGGCTTCATAAGTCTACTGGAAAGTCACTGGTACACCTCAACGTGGGCACCGTCTTTTTCGAAACAAGCGAGCCACCGTTTTACGCATTCTTGGCCGACATTGGACAACATTTCGGGAGTAACAGAAGCACACGCATTCCTGATCCGTTCTTCTAGTGTGGGGAGGACTCGCGGCTTGGTGGCGTACACTTTGCTCTTAATGTAGCCCCACAAAAAGAAGTCGCATGGGGTAAGATCAGGCGAGCGAGCAGCCCATTCGATGGGACCACGGCGACCAATCCACCGATCCGGGAACTGCTTATTCAGAAATGAGCGAACCTCACGCGAGTAATGAGCAGGGGCACCGTCTTGCTGGAAAATGACTTCTTGCATGTCAGCTACAGCTGACAGTTGGGGGATACAGAACTCCTGAAGCATACGAAGGTAATTGTCTCCGTTGACGTTCACGGAATTTCCATCTTGATCCCGGAAGAAGAACGGACCAATCAGCCCAGCTGAGGAGATGGCACACCAGACGACCAATTTCGGCGTGTCCCTTTCATGTTCACGGTTCTCCGCAGGATTGTGAGTTCCCCAGATGCGGGTGTTGTGCCGATTGACGCGACCAGAAAGGTGGAAGAGAGCTTCGTCACTGAACCACATGTGCTCCAGGATCGATGGGTCTCTTTCGTAGTGATGCAGCAGTGTCTCACACATCTCCACCCGCCAATCGTAGTCTTGAGGTTCCAGCTTCTGAACCACCTGGATCTTGTACGGATACAGCTTGACACCACGCCGCAAAATCCGTTGGATAGATGTCGCGCTGATGTTCAGTTCCGCAGCAGCTCGCCGAATGGACTTTCCTTGACTCTGAGTAAACGCCTTACGGACAGTTTCGACATTCTCCTCACTCCGCCCACTTCGAGGTCTTCCTGATCGTGGTTTGTCCTTTACGGATCCGGTCTCCATAAACTTCCGGTGGGTGGCGACGATGGTGTTCCTATCCGGTGCATAATGCTGTCCGTAGACTGCCCGGAATCGTCGCTGCACTTCGACCACAGATTGAAAAACTTCCTGCCATGCAGCGATTTTACACCTCTGCTCTAGAGTCAGCATGGTAGCAGAAGAAAACGGAGCAAAACTTCAAATGTCGACTCAAAAAAATTCTCAACTACTGAGTAAGAGTTTACCACAAGATGAACGTCGTTGGTCGATTAGCTGCAAAGAAAATTGAAAATCAAATTAGTGAGGGACTTTTGAAACACCCGGTACATTAGCAATGCCTAAAAAGCCCGGGAAAAATGGAAGTACTAAATATTCTTTGACAAAGTGCGAGTGTTATTATTCACACGATAGAAGGTTCGTTTTGCCTTGTTAAGACAAGATTCCATAAACGCAGGTGGGTAGCACAGATCACTTCCAATACCGTTGATTTTTTCCAATTCGGCATCGATGTATTCTGGACTGGCGATCCTAAGAGCGCGGAGAAACATTGAAGAAAATATGGCCTTCTTAATGGGGGTGTCATGGCTAGAGTAAAAGTGTACGTATGACAAATTGTTGCGGTACGTCGACGATATTTTGTGTATCTGGCCCATGAATCGTGTCCTGGATGACTTCCTCCTTCAGTTAAATGTACATAGGGAAAGCCCAGGCTTTTCAAAGCCATAAACTAGTTAAAATGTCTACAAAAGTTATAAAACTTCCGTCCTGCGGAAGAGCTGAAGTTCGAATGAGTGTGTAACTGTGTTAAGGCATAATCACGGACGTCTGGCAGTTGGCAAAGGCAAAATATCACCGAGTTCAAATCTTTCTTTCTGTACTAAAAAAAGGCGTTATTTCAGGTCTCTTTTTGAGAGCTTTCAGGATTTGTGAACCCATTTATCTTGATGATGAAGTTTTACATATTAAAAGTATATTTAGAGGTTTGGGTTATTCCAAATTGTTCATTGATAAAGCTTACTTCCCCGCTAGGAGATCTTTCTTTTCTCCCAAAACTAGGAACCAGAATAAAGACGTTTCATTCTTGAAAGTGCCCTTTGAGGTTAACAAAGGGCTTTCCTCACTCTTGCCACAGCAGATTAAGTTGGTCTCCGCTGTGCCAAATAAATTGTCTTCGTTCATCCGTCGTCATCCTATTACAAAAGCCTCCTACAATTCTGGCGTAGTTTATGAAATCCCATGTGGAGGCTGCCCTCAAAAATACATCGGAGACACAATTGATTTTCAGAGGGGGATTAATTCCCACAAACGTGACCTGAGATCGGGTAATACTTGTAGTCGCTTGGTTCACCAGAGGGAACATCATAATCATATTTTTAACTTCCAGGATTCTGAACCTATCATGAAGGTCAGGGACCAGGAACAGAGACAAATATACGAGACATTTTATATTTTAGAAGAAAACACCATTTCAAATATTAAGCTGTCCTACAGTATGGATAGCTTTATTTTTAACACTTTTAAATATTTTAGAGCAATTTCGGGTCGTGACCGGCTGCCAGATGTACAGGATTGATTTTTACTTGAAGATTTCTCATCTCGAATGTTTGAAATCTGGGTAATATTTTGCCTTTGCCAACTGCCAGACGTACGACAGCCACCATCTCTCTGTCCGTAATTATGCATTAACACAGTTACACAGTCATTTTAACTTCAGCTCTTTCGCGGAACGGAAACCCACAAGGAAAAATAAAAATGATTCCAAGGCCTTTCGTGTATTCAGAAGTACACCTCGTCAGGGAGGTGTACTTCTGAATGCACGAAAGGCCTTGGAATCATTTTAATTTTTCCTTGTCGGTTTGCATATATATATATATATATATATATAATATATATATATATATATATATATATATATATCTCAAGATACGAGTGTTTCTGTGCGTGAACAAGTTCATATAGAACCCGTGCCCATTTCAATGGAATATTCAACTAAATACGTAAAGCTAATACCTTAAGAGTGGGAAAATTCAGGAAAGTGGACTGCGGTATTTCGTAAAGTGCACTAATTTCGACGAACAAAATACAAATCACTACTTATCCACAAAGGAGGTTACGGGTAAAAATCCAGTAATTGGACCGAGATTGAAGCGCAAACAAATAAATAAAAAAGTTTCATGGGAAATTACTCAAATAACCTTACAAAAGGAATCGAGAAAAATCGAACATTTGACGAGTTTCAACGTCCTCCGAACTGATAAGGAGTGGTAGTTGTGGCAATATTTCCAGCTTTTCCGTTTCAACTTTGTCCATAAAAAATTAAATTAAAACGGGTTTAAAAATATTCAACTATCATCTCAACAAAATCGCGAGAAGTTCAAAATCAAATTTTTATTTCGTATACGACTCCTCTACAAATACTTTAATTAATCACGTTATATGTATACAATTATAATATAGAGGATGTCCCATAAGTCCAGTCTCATAGGAAAATTCATTTTAAATTTAAATTTACAAAAGTAATACTGTACATCAAACTAAAACAAATGTTCAAATTAATGTCTCGTTTTGACTTTTTTTTTTTTTTGTGGGTAAAATAACACGCAATGGCTAATATAAAAGCGAGTTACACTCGTGAGGAAAAGGACTCCGGAAGCCTTTTCCTACAGAACTACAGACCAACAATTTCCTACCATGAAGCCCATGGTTTAAAAGACAAAGCCGGACTAATTAAATGGATTTTTTTTCAATTCTTCGCATTAGACTGTTTTGAGCGCGTTTTGTTACCGCCGGACGGCTCGAGACATTGTAGTTTCCAAACATTTACGTAACCGAGTTATCTTCGAAGTAACTTAGGCAGCAGTCTTAAAAGAGCTATTACGAAGCAAATTTAGAGTACTGCCAGAACCTTTTTTAAGAATTAACCCAAATTTGCTGCCCAGAAATATTAGAGAAGAAAGTAAGAAAAGAACGTCGTTAGCTTCGCCTGTACAAAATCTGAACTTCATTTTCAATCACGTTAAATTTAGCAAAGAAACTCCCGATATTATTATTATTTTTATGTCCGAGTCGTCACCCACAGAGCCGGTGATAATTTGACCCAAATACCTAAATTCTCGCACTTGCTCCGTTGGTTCACCTTTCATTTTGAAATATTAGCGGTTTCAGTTTTTGGGATGGAATTGCGTAACCTTAGTTTTAGCAACATTAAATAACCATCATGCTTCTACGAATATAATAATTTGCAAATTTTTATATGACCCACATCTTTAAGTAAAGATCTTATTAATACTATATCATCAGCGAAGCTTACTTATCTCGCATTATCTATACCACATCTTATTAAGTAACTAATTAATTATTAATCCTTGAATATACACATTAAACAGCAAAGGAATGTGACAGGAGCCTTGCCAAACTCCGCAGGAGGAACGAAAACACTCGAACTGCCCCCATCTAACGGTAAAAGCATGGGGAGTGCAAAAATTTCAATATACTGTACTGTATTTAATTAATTAATTCATAAATGGAACCTTCCCGTCTTCTAATTTTTTTAAATACAGACTATCGCAATTCACTCAAACATTTGCTTTGTTTACTTACACTATATCCCCAAAACAATAAATAGCTGAATTACTCTCACTATTTTTAAATACAATCTAAATAAAATGATACAAAAAAAAATGAAGAATTCCTACGACTTGAAAGAATAAATGAATGAATGAGTCAATTCAGTTGAAACCAAAAGTCTTTCTGAAGCTGTAAAAAAATTGCTCAATTAGCACGAACAAGATGCACAAATTTGTTTCAAACGCATCACGCGATACAAAGTTGAACAAACGTCAATAAATCATTATTGAATTACGTCCCTAATTATCTAATCTAATAACAACACTGGTCGACAAAATCGAACTTTTTTCTCTCATCAAAGATGTATACACTTCTCTAGATCGGTTTATACGCCGATTCCAAATCTGTTTTCGGTTTCTCTCTAGAACATTTAGTTATCGAAATATGACGGGTGTTAATTTCAACACAATTTATCGTAAAAGTACAACTTTATTCATAAAAAGAAATGTACACCAACCTAAAAACGTTGCGAGTACGATTTTCTTTTGTAAACCTTGTCCGGATCGTCGCGGTACAACACCCAGCAGTAGTGTGCCAGTATACTTTCCTTCCAGAAACCTTGGTAGCGATTTTCCATTGACTGGGAAAGAAATCTAGATGTGAATGTAAAAAATGTATTTTCAAGGACATGCGACAGCCTATTTCTTGATATGCACCGAGCAGTTTCTGAATTCCATCTTTGTATGTGGGTAGACTTATTACCCAAGAAGTTTCCACAAATCCATTTGAAAGCCTGCCATGCTTTTAGTTCTAAAGCATTGAAGCTTTCTTCAAAGCTTTCATCCTGCAGAACCTCCCTGATTTGGGGCCCCGCAAAGATTCCCTCCTTCAATTTCGCGGCACTGATGTTTGCAAATTTCTCAACAAGGTATCGAAACCTTTTCGAATACGCCTTACCCATCGCTTTCACAAAAGTTTTCATTAAGCCGAGCTTAATGTGGAGGTGGCAGGAAAATCTTCTTTGGATCAACTAAAGGAACACACTGGACACTGCCCGTTCCTGGCTCGTATGTGCTTCTTTGATGCCAGTCACGTCCGATGTAATGATCCGCGGTAGCAGGGCTGTCCCATCGGCATAGGAAACAACAGTATTTCGTGAACCCTCCGTGCATGCCCATTAACATACCAGTGACTTTGAGATCACCACAGATATTCCATTGATGAGTGCTATATTGGATTGCTTCTAGTAGTATATTCATGTTATCGTACGTCTCCTTTAGATGAACGGAGTGGGCGATCGGAATGGATGGCTTTAAGTTCCCGTTATGCAGGAGAACCGCTTTCAAGCTTCTCTGTGAGGAATCAATGAAGAGGCACCACTCAGATGGTGTGTGCACCTGTGCCAAGTTCTCGGAAAGTCCATTGATGTCATGGCAATAGTAGAGCGGACTGTCTACTGTAAAGAATTTCGCCAAATCATGGTTTCGTTTTCGATAGTGACGCACTTGAATGTTCTTCTCAAGTAAGTGTTTCTACTTGAGTCTCGAGGAGAGAAGTTCTGATTTCTCTTTGGAGAGGGTTAGGTCTCTAATGAGGTCATTCAACTCGTTTTGATTAAGCCTCTCCGGCTCCGATTGCTCTTCATCAGGTGTGTGGTCAAGATCGGCCGAAGGTCCCGCATCTCCGCCAATCGCACCTTCGTCGGATTTCCTTTCGTCTTCTAAAGAATCGAGTCCATGCTGTGGAGGTACCGGAATCGGCATCTTGTCATCGTGAGGGATCGGTCTGATCGCGAAGTCTACGTTCGGATAAACGATGTTATGCCTGTTCTTCACGGAGAATCCAGTATGTTAATATTGCAAAAGTAACAATCGCCATGATGGTCTCTCGGCTCCCTCCATATCATGGGTATAGCGAACGGCATCGACTTTTTCCTTTGGTTCAACCAGTCACGTAATCCATTCGAAAAAGCGGTACAGAAAACATGTGGCGCCCACGCCTTATCTTGGTCGCCTAGTGGACAGCCAAAGTATAACCGATAGGTTTTCCGAAGATCCATCGTAATTGTACGCCGTTGTGATTTAGTCGCGAACGAGAGGCACACGTAACAGAAATTGTCGGGGTGATTTTTACACTTTCGAAACATGATGATCGATGAGTGGGTTGATGTAAATCACCTAAAAAAACAAAATGTCTAAGTGGGCGACACAAAACAAAACACAACACAACACACAACTAGACATGTGACTTACGCCAAATAATAAAAGGGTGTACATGTGCAATGTTTGCAAATTTGTGGCCAGCAACTGCTCACCTAAAATACCATAAGACAACCTGCGGAAAGCTCAAGTTGAAACTACAAAATGCCATACACGAGGGTACAGAAAGGGTAAAGCAAAAACCTGCACCTAAGCTGCACGACAAAATACTCCGCTACATGTATAAAGGATGTATATTATATATTGTGTATATATAGTATTATAATTTATATTATATACACGGTGGCAAACAATGATTCCCCCTAGAGTTGCACCGATACCAATATTTTGGCCGATACCGATACTACAAAAAAGTGCTGATACCGATACCGATACTTTTTAATTAATTAATAGTTTTAAAATTGATTATTAATAAAAGTTCAAGTAAATGATATAATATCTCAATTAACTTAAAATGCCTTTCCCAATCCCAACTTTAGTTCCATTTAATTTCATAATAATATAATATATTATAATATATAGCTAGAGCCTGTAATTTAATTATTTTGAAATTAAATTAAGAAAAAGAAAATATATATATATATCTTATTATATAAAGTTCTAAACGAATGCATATAATGGTAGTGTATTATCAATAACTTTACACACGAGATTCAAGCATTCAAGCAACTGAATGGTTTATTATGATTATGCATGCCGCGTGGTGCCATCTATGAACAACTTTACAAAACTTTCATTTTTACTGAAAACTATTACTGTAATTTGAAATTGTATATTTATATGATACTGTATTACTGTATTGAATATTTGTAATCTTGTATAGGGGCTATAGTTACATTTTATGATTTTTCGTTTTGTTAGTAAATGTAAACATTGCTAATTTTGATAAAATATATATTAAACAACTAAATAAGATATTACTGTATAATAATAAAAAAATTTAATAATATATAAAATAAGATAATTTCTTCAAAAAACAGTAATTCAAAGTATCGGTATCGGTATCGGTTTTCAGAACAGTATCGGCTTTGTGAAAAGTGGCCGATACGGCCGATACCGATACATCGGTGCAACTCTAATTCCCCCCCCTGCACAAATGAAACTAATAGAGATACAAAAAAGTGATTGTTGCATCTTTTAGACAATTTAATTCTACGTCTAAACAAAACCACTCAATAGTTGGTGTTGCCTCCTTTTGCTTGGCGGACGGCTTCAAGTCGGCAAGGGTAGGAGGTGAGGAGAGACTCGAAAAGGTCAGTGTCGTACTCAAGATTTCGGAGGATTGTTTCGATGTGCTGCTCCATGGTCCGGCGGCAGAATCGGGTGGCTGGTTCAGCAAGCATCAGGGATTCCACTCGGTCTTTCAGGATGGATCCTGAACGGTTCTTTGCCAGAGTATGGAGCAGCACTTCGAAACAATCCTCCGAAATCTTGAGTACGACACTGACCTTTTCGAGTCTCTCCTCACCTCCTACACTTGGCGACTTGAAGCCGTCCGCCAAACACAAAGAGGCAACACCAACTATTGAGTGGTTTTGTTTAGACGTAGAATTGTCTAAAAGATGCAACAATCAAGTTTTTTGTACCTCTATTAGTTTCATCTGTGCAGGGAGGGGGGGGGGGCAATCATTGCTTGCCACCCCTTATATATTATATTTATTATATATATTATGATCAGTCTCATCTCGAAAACTAGACGTGCTAGAGGAAAACAGAAAACAGATTTGGAATCAGCGTCCCAACAGCTATCTAGCCCACCCATAATTATATCCGATGAAAAATACTTGTTGGCCAGTGTAATCATTAATCGAACATTCCCCCCAAACCCCAATATTTTTAGTCAACAAAAAGTTAACAAACCTAACCTAAAAGTATCCAATTATATATATATACAGGGTGGGCCGTAAGTTTCCATACATAGGAAAAATAAAAAAAATTTATGGACAACCATTTTTATTTATATAATATGCTCTACATCAGGGGTGCTCACACCCGTGCCCGCGGGCACACGTGTGCCCGCCATGGATTTGAATGTGCCCGCTGGTTTATTTTGGAATAGCCGGCCTAAATGAAATCTTAACTGGCAATATAAAAATTACTAGAAATGAATTTTTACATGCGAGCAGAGCGCTCACATACATGTTTAAAACATGTCTGAAACCATTGCTTTGCTCCGCCAATTTCTGTGTCGCTTAAAGCGACGATTCTATTTCAACGGATATAATGAATCGAGTTGGCTGATTGGGTGTTTCGTGAAAATACAACCAATCAGAAGGCATTTTAGAAACGACTCGCTAGGCTTTCTGTGTCTTTTCGAATTTTTATTGATTTTATAAAGATGAGTGGGCGGATCGATATTTAGTTCCGCGTTTGACCTGTCCGCGTGACCTTGTGTGTGGATGCGAACATGAAATGTGTCTATTTTTTAGTCGTTTATTACGTAATTTGACGTTTTCACATTTAGTATTAAAAGTTTAGCATCATGTCGACCGTTCACCCGTTCGTGTCATCTTGTGTGTGGATGCGAATTTGAAATTTGTCTATTTTTAAGTCGTTTTTTACGTAATTTGACGTTTTCACATTTAGTATTAAAAGTTTAGCATTATTTCGACCGGCAGCGTGTCCGATTTTGAAGTTTCAAGTGGTAAAAGTTCAGCCTCTGATATTAGTGGCTAGATCGCAAAATATTTTTTTTAAAAATTACATTATTTAATTTTATTTTTATTGACAGGGCTTCATAATGGCGACACGAACCAGTGATAAGACTATAAGGACGTATAATTTTCAAAGTGAATGGGAAGATATTTACTTTTTCTCAAACATAAATTCTAAATGTATATGCTTAATATGCCAATCTACTCTAGCTGTTGCCAAAAAATATAATGTTGAAAGGCATTTTAAAACTAATCATAATCATTATTTTTAGTTCATAAATTAGGGGAAAATTTTGGTGTTTGTGCCCGCCAAAGATAATAGTTAGCAAATTTTGCCCTAAGGTCTCCGAAGTCTGAGCACCCCTGCTCTACATGGTTGCCATTGTTTTGAAAACACATTTCAATACGTATTCCCCACTGTTGATGAACACGCATTAGCACAGTTGACGTTATGCTTGTAATGGCGTTGGTGATACGTTCCTTTAGATGATTTATGTCTCGTATCTTTTCCTGATACACCATGGCCTTCAAGTGCCCCCCAAAGATAGAAATCAAGGGGGGTGAGATCTGGGGATCTGGGAGGCCACTCCACAGGACCACGCCGACCAATCCAAGCATCCGGAAACTGCTGATCCAAATAAAAACAAACGTTTAAATTTTCCTATGTATGGAAACTTACGGCCCACCCTGTGTATTATATATATATATATAATATATATATATATATATACCAGTCAAAGTTTAAGTACACCCTGAAATATTCATAAATTTCAAATTTTGTTTAAAGTTTTTTATTTATTAACTAAGTTATTATGACAGTCTAAATTTTAGATTCATCAAAATAGCCTCCTCTCTAGCAGCAATTACAGCAGAACAAATTCAAGGCATGCGGTCAACAAGAAAAAGAAGATAGTCTGGTGAAAGCTGCTGCCAGCACTCTTGTAAGAGTTCCCAAAGCTTGAGCACTGAATGGCTGCTTGGCTTTCACTCGTCGATCCAGTTCATCCCACACCAGCTCGATGGGGTTCAGATCCGGGGACTGTGCTGGTCATTCCATAACTGTGAGCTGACGTTGCCGTTCCTTCTGCTTTAGGTAATTTTGACACAGCTTGAAAGTGTGTTTAGGATCGTTGTCTTGCTGCATTATGAACTGTTGGCCAGCCAGTCGCAGTCCAGATGGGATGGCATGGCGCTGTAGAATGCTGTGATAGCCACGTTGGTTCAGTATTCCAGTGACTTTGTGGAGATCTCCAACTTGCTCCCCTGCAAAACATCCTCAGAGTCCCAGACCATCACACTTTCTCCACCGTGCTTCACTGTTGGCACAACACACTGCTGTGTCATTCTTTCACCCGCTCTGCGCCGCACAAATACTCTGCGTTTGGATCCAAAAACTTGGAACTTTGATTCGTCAGTACAAAGGACAAGTTTTCACTGCTCAACAGTCCATTTTTGGTGTTTTTTAGCACAGGCTAGCCTTTTCTTTTTGTTCTAGAATCTCAGCATTGGTTTCCTTGCTGCAGTTCGTCCTATTAATCCTGCCTCTCTTAGTCTTCTCTGAACAGTTGATGTTGAAATTGTTGTACTTCTGGAGTTGTTCAGCCGGGCTTTAATTTCAGGTGCTGTGAGGTGTCTGTTGCGCAGACTGGTGACTCGGATATACTTGTCCTCTGAGTCTGTTGTGATTCTTGGTCGCCATGACCTTTTTTTGTCCTTATTTTGACCAGTTTCTTCGTACCGTTTAATGGCACAAGCAACCGCATTCGCAGACTTTTAATTTTTTTGCAATTTACCTCAGTGATTGGCCCTCATTTCTCAGTTACAATCGACTGTCTTTTTTCTGTTGTTAACTGAGCTTTGGCACCCATTTTTGCTTTTTGAAACAGAAATATACCTTAAACTACACAGTTAGTCATTGCGTGCTATTCTACCTACAACAAATAAAAGGTCCCAAAAGAAGAGATCAATTTGAACATTTGTTTTAGTTCTATGTATTACTTTTATAAATTTAATTTAAAATAATTTTCTTATGGAACCGGACTTATGGGACACCCTGTATATATATAATACGTTGAGGCAGTATACAGGGTGTACACAATTATCTTTACAACTTCCCTCTCAAATAAAAATATTAGGAAACGAGGTACACATACCGTTTTTGAGCCATCTGTGAGAAAATAATAGTTTCACGTGGTAGTTGTCAGATGTCAGAAATTATTGTACAGGTTGCTCACAAATTACGAAATTGCTACGAAATTCACTTAACACGCATTTCCCAAATCGGTGGATTGATCGTTGGGGGCCCATCTCTCGGCCGGCGAGATCACCAAACATAACACTGTGAATTTTTTCTATGGGGTTATGTAAAAGACTGCGTGTACACAACTCCAGTGGCCAACATCGACGATTTAAAGACCAGAATTGCCGCTGCTGTTGCGAGTTGACGTTGAAATGTCGCAGCATACGCGGAGATAGAATACAGTTTGGACTCTTACGTGTGAAACAAATGGTGCCCATGTTGAATATGTTTGAGGTTATGTGAAACTTTATTACTTTCTCTCACAGATGGCGCAAAAACGCTGTGTTCCGCGTTTCCTAATATTTTTATTTGAGAGAAGTTGTAAAGATAATTTGTGTATACCCTGTATATTCGTTCACCTAATAGGAAAAGTTCCAGAATTTTTTTTTAACCGATTCTAATTCATTTATCGAAAATATAGAGAAAAATAATTGAAGTGGACCAAAAAGGTTCATTTTTCATTAGGTTAGTTGTCTTAATGAAAGCCTAACGATTTAAGATCGACAAAATACTCTAAAAAGTACTTCATATGATACTCGAAACGTATTAAAGCCTCGTTCATGGAACATTTATGCCGTTAAAAGTTGAACCCGTTTCATTTTTACAATGTAAAAGATTAATTATAATCGAGTAAATCTCACGTTACGAACTGCGTATATAGCAAACGACCCATGGTACGAAATGTAGCAGTGCGCAACTTGGTTTCATTACTCACCTACGCGCGCATTTCAGTGAAGACTGAGGTCGGGGATTCGACTCCCCATGATGGTAATAAAAATAATAATAACCCGAGTTAGCTCAACAGGCCGCATTAATCTGGCCTGAGCGCCGTGCCAGTTTCTGGGCCTCCTCACTGATAATTATGATGATTCCACCCATTTTGTTCTAAGGAATAAATAATCTGGTATTGCGACGAAATAACGAATAATGCTCGCTGATAAGAACCCTTCTTAAACTATTTGGATACCGCGTGGCGCGTACTCACGTACGTTTACGCCGAAAACCTTCAAGGACCCTAAACCACTTCTACACCATACTATATTTTGTTTAAGAAATTTCAGTTTTTATATAAAAAGTGGCGCGCCTTATTTTCGGTAACCTTAACCAATGTGTACATGCAAAACATTTTACTTTCATCAGTATGGATGGGGGGGGGGATCCAATCTCAATGTAGTCTATTCAAAAAAAGACCTAAAGGGCCATTTAAAAACCACGTGGACCTTAAAGGGGGAGGGGGTTCCTTATTTGACCACCAAGGGTCACATGGGGGAGGGGGTCTTGACGTTTAACCACGTGGCCAATACTAAGCATTAAAATATCCTGTTTATAATAGTTTATATTATTATTATTATATATATATTAGTGATGTAGGTCACATCCGCATCCGCATAACATCCGCACATTTTCTCGCATCCGCATCCGCACCCGCACTTTGGACTGCGGATGTCGTGCGGATGTGGACCGTTGAGATAAAATGTCATTAATAAGCGGAAATTATCAAATTCTACTATATTAATAGAACTAGTTCATTGTGCGCAAAATTGATGCAAGCGACAAGACGAGAGGCTGTTCTTGTATGAAGTTACTCTCTTGCAACCTACTTAGATCCACGTTACAAAGCTAAGTTATTTTCACCTAGTACATTAGAACGAGTTAAATCATCACTTGGCAAAGCAGTTGAAGAGCTTCAATCTCTTGAATCTGTCGCTTCGCCACCCACCAAAAGAATAAAAGTTTCAGTGACAGAACCAACACCTTCAACAAGCAAATCTATCACAGAATCTGTCTCTCAGTTTCTTGAGTCAAGCAGCAATGACGAGACCTACGCGATGTCAAAAGATGTAGTAAAAATGATCGAGAGCTATCACCAAGAAAAACGCCTGGCTGCATGTGACAATCCTATTAGTTGGTGGAAAAAATACGCAGAATATCTATCCATACTTGAGTAAACTTGCAAGGAAACATTTAGCCTGTCCTCCAACAAACGTACCAAGCGAGAGATTATTTAGCAGTGCTGGATTAATATATGATGAAAAGAGAAACAGACTGGCAGCAGAAAAGGCAGAAAAATTAATGTTCCTTAAGCATAACCTTCCTATAATTAAGTTTGAACATTAAACGATGAACATCTTAGTTTACTTTATTTTAATTACTCATTTATAAATATGCCTAATAAAACTTTAAACTTAATATAAATAGTTATCAAGCTAATTAAAGATCTCTTTCTATAAGGGTGGAGGTTGGGGAAAGAGGTCGGTGGGGTGCATTTGAGTTGGGTTCACGTCCCGCATCCTGGTAACACAATTATGGTTTCTAATTGTGGCTGAAACTCAACAAAATATAACGAATTTATTTGCAGACGAATTCACTAATTGATTTCTATATTAGTTAGATGCTTGATATTATTTTATATGTTCAGAGAAAAGTACAGCAATTATTGTACAATTAATCAATTATACTACATTATAGCTACAGCTCTCTCTAATTCAGAGCTGGGCACTTGCGTTTTTTTGCGCGTTTTTTTGCGGTACTGCGGTACTGCGGTACTACTACCGCACTACCAAACCGGTACCGCATAACGCAGTACCGCAAAGGATCGCTGAAAGTACAGCAGTACCGCTACCGCATTCAAATTTCCCGCGGTACTTTCCGCGGTACCGACCAACACGGTAGTACCGCAGTACCGCAAAAAAACGCGCAAAAAAACGCAAGTGCCCAGCTCTGCTCTCTATATAATAACTTATTATATACGTTAAACACAACAAATCTCGAATATATCCTAAAAAATAACGAAAATGTAGACATCCGCATCCGCGGATGTTGAAATCAAACATCTCATCATCCGCATCCGCGGATGTGAAAAAAATGACATCCGCTACATCACTATATATATATATATATATATCGTAAAGTCGAGAAAAATTCAGAAAACTCTAATCTTTCTAAACAAATTCGCTGTACCTTTGTTTCGGAAAATTCTAGATTCGAATCTTTAACGTTTACGAAACACAAATTCGCCATACTTTTAATTTGATTTATTTTAATTTACATAAAATTAAGAAAGGGTGGGGGTGACATCGGAAGACCACGTGGTTTTTTTTTTGGGTGGGGGGGGGGGGGGGGGGGGGGGGGGGTCATTGGCCACAAATGACCACAAGGGGGTGGCGGGTTTGAAAACCACCCGAAAAAGAACACCCCGTTTTTGAATGACCCCTAAAAGCATCGAGGACTCTTCACTGCTAAACGTATACCACTTTCCTACACCCGTAAATTTTGTATCTTACCAACAAAACCATCAACAAAATATCGTTAAAATAATGCGTGTTGAGGATTGGGAAAAGGTTTGGTCAAAGGAGCTCAAAATGTTTTAAGTGTAAGCTATTTTATCAATACAAACTACATAAAAAAAAATAGACTCGTTTGTGATTTCAGCTTGGGAGGAACATTAACACGATTTCAAGATTGGTTCACGAATTTGTTTACGTGTCCTCATTTGGGCAAACAATAAACTGCAGATAGCGGGATTTCAGCGTGTGGTGTGTGTGTGTGTGTGTGTGTGTGTGTGTAATAATAATAATAATAAGTGTAGTATATTAAGAATTAAATGTTTTGTTCATAAGAATTTAATAATGGTTGGTTAAGATTCGGTAGAACACATCCACCAAACTCGATATTAATATTTATACAGCGAGATAGAGCGAAAAGAAATAAGAATACTTTATTCTATACTAATTTTGGCGGAAATTCCTTTTAATCGAAATATTTACTTTCAAATTTATTAAATTTTGGCGCCATTATTCACTCGTCAAACCATCTCGTCCCACGCCTATGTAGTCATGTTATCATCATTAGCCAATCAGCGGCTGCCCCATTATCACGTGACACCCCCGCGCATGTCTGGCGCTGAAATTTTAATAAAACAGTTGCTTCACAATGTCTGTGTGTGTGGATTCTCTAAGTCCGAGTGAGACGTTATTAAACAAGTTTTGAGGGACGATACTGCTGCTGTCGCTATATTTCGACATCATGGCGTCCTCAAGACCTCTCTGCACCCCGAAAACACCATCTGCACTTTTTACTGCAAGTCGCCTCTCTCTACCCACCACTCTCCCATAATTAATATAAGTGCACTGACAATATTTCCAACTAGGCCTAGGTTAGGTTAGGGGTACCCATGTCCGGTTAGGTTAATTGAATGCCCTTGACAATTGGTTAGGTTGTGTTATTTTCGCTAGGTTAGGTTAAGTTTGCCGTGATTATTACTGACGAAAATAAGTTTTTCTGGTGTATTTCATGGTGTTTCAATTAATTCTGGCCTTTTTAGCCCACAATTTCCCTTTTCTTCAAAGCCCTGAGGGGGGTATCTCCATAACGGTGCATTTGCGCCAAAAATGAAGGTCAGATTCAACTGAAACGGCATGAAATACACCAGAGAAACCCATTTTCGTCACGTTTGGGTGGATGTGTTCTACCGAATCTTTACCTAATGGATTGTTTAATAAGAAATTAAAAATCTTTGGTATAAAAATACGAATTGGCAACACTAAAATGTGCCCAAGCGGAGGCTGAGAGAATGCCCCTCAGTTGTCGGACGGGTGTTCCCGTAAGGTGTTTGTTCTTAGGATGTTGGTATTATTTAAAATCATTAGTTGCGTCTCTCTCCCCGGCTAAATGTTAACGAAAATTTCGCCCTCGCATTACCCCGTTTGTCTAAACTGTTTCGGTATAAATAAAAGGTCAGTAGAGTAAATAAAGTGTATAATTAATCCCCCGTTCACCGGTCACGTCTACCCGCGTCTTTATAAAGCACAGTGAAAACTAGTGTAAAGAGAAAGAGCAATAAGAGAAAATTAATAAAGTAAAGTAAATAATAAATTATAAATGAGGGGAATGGGAATCACTAAATAATAATAATAATAATAATAATAATAATAATAATAATAATAATAATAATAATAATAATCGAAAAGCATACAAAAGTGCTGGTTTCCAGTTAAGGACAGTTTTGTTGTTTCAAAATTATGTGGATGGTTAAGAGTACCGACTCTAAATTTCTTATTTTTTAGTTAATACATTGCGCATGGTTGTCCTTTTATCACTAATCCATTATTATTACCATTATAATGAAAGCTATTTTGAAGAAAGAAGAAAAATCTCTAGTTGCGATAATGCTCGTTCAGCCGTTCGTCGCGTGTGAATAAGGTTTACCCGAAGAAAGACCTCTCCTCCTCTACAGTATTATAAGCCATTATAGACCGTATGTTCGTAACCCGTTAGAAACATTCTAAAAATAGAACTCGATCTTACGCGTAAAATAAGATAATTAAGCAACTTTTGTAACTTCTTTCGCTACTTCAGTTTTCTCTGCTTCGCGTACAATTCCGTACCGTCACCTTAAAATCTTCGATCTTCTTTTTAATTAGTCCTACATCATTTTGCCTCTGTACTAACAGTCAGGGTAGCGCGTCTAATTCGGAATCCAAACCATCTAAGAGTCGCTACATCATCCGGAGGCGAAGAACAGTCCCTCATCCAACGAGCGAAGAGACCCAACAACGTCGCTTAACTTCGCCGATCTCGCGGGAAACGGCGTAACGACGAGGACACCGAGTCGTCGTCCTCCTGGCGGATCATGAAATGGGCAATGATGCGCGCGGAAAAGGGAATCCAACTCGAGATTAAACGGGATGGAAGATCACGTAACTCATCAAGTTTTCATCATGTTGAGAACCTTTTTTTTTTTGCAAACGAATAAACGGGTTAACCCAATAAAGTTTCAAATTTAATTTTTCTTCATTGCGATAAATATGAATCATAGTTTATCAATTTATCGTACAACAAAACTAAACTAATCAGTCCTCTATAATTCCTTTAATGAAAACTAAACAGCGATTAAAATTCAATGTCAATTCACCGTCGAAAGCGTGTCTCCTTTAACTTCTTGTAGTAGTAGTTGTAGTAGTAGTTGTAGTAGTAGTTGTAAGTAGTAGTTGTAGTAGTAGTAGTAGTAGTAGTAAACCCTACCATCATTATTATTATTCCTGGTTTCCGAAGGGAGTGGAATAAGGTTCGAGTGGTCGTACGACGCCACAATGCCACTTTCGGGAAACGCCTCAGGTAAGATTCGGGGCGTCAATTGGCGCCCCGGGAGCCCACAAATCGAAACGGGGCGCGGGTAAGTGAGACACTAACCCGATCCGCATTTCGAACTTCAGCCGAATAAACGAGGCAAAAGAAGAACAAATTCTCTTCTTTGGTCCCAAATTGGGATTCCCATTGTTTCCCATCCCCTTTGGCTGGGGAGTCATGGAGACACGAGACAAAGGCTCTTCTCCCGCGTCTCGATTCGAAACGGGCTTCATCAAAGATCGCTTGGAAGGGGGTCGACAACGGAATGGACCGAGAACCAACCGACAAAAGACGACAACGACGACGGAGTGGCTCCTCTTCGCCCGCCGACCGACACCACACGACTCTAAGCGGCGAGGAAAGGCGAACAGACGAAAGCTCAAAAATCGATGCTTGCCTTCCAAGTAGATCGAGAGTGAGAGGAAGAGTAAAAGTAAGAGTTAGGGAGGGAGGAGAGAGTAGAGGGAGAGAAAAGGGGGAGGGAGAAAAAAGAGCTGGGATAATAAAGGGGGGATAAAGGGGGATAAAAGAAAAAAAAAAGTTTTATTAACGTCAACTTTTATATATGTTTCGTTAATAAAATTATTCTAACGAATCCCGAAGCTCGAAAGGCCAAAAACGCAGCAGTTCACATCCGATCGAACGAAGACCAAATCTCAGACGAGATAAATTCAAGGTCACACACACACACACACACACACCACACACACACACACACACACACACACCAAATAAATATTAAACTGAAACATCTGTGATATAAATGAAATGTACAGGTGTAACAGCGATCGAACGAAGCAGAACACAATCTTGGCCTATTTGTGGGTAAGCGAATGCCGTTTTGAAGTTCCGTTTCACTTTCAGAAGGACCAGACGCGGTCCAAAGATCAATTTGACGAACCAGAATCGCCTCTCCTTCAAACTACAAACCAACCAACCACTATCACCTACCACAAATCAACTTTTTTAACGCAACCAAATAAACTTCGATATACTAACACTCTCTCTTACCCTTTGCTTTAGGGATAAGGCAAGCAAAAGAACGCAGGCACACTAATATATATATATATATATATATATATATGTTAAATCCTTGAAAATGAACCGTAGAAGCCTAACGTAAGATCATGTTATCGCTCGAGATATGGTGAATAAAAAAGTGTTTGAACATGACCTACAAAGTAATTACTTTTAGCACCATCTACGGATAAATTTATTTTTGTTAACTGAACATGTCCTTATTTCTAGTGATGCACCGGAGCTCCGGCTCCGGCCAAGCAGGAGTTCCGGCCATTTTAGAAAACCTCCTGCTCTGGCCGGAGGTCTCACTAAACTCCGGCCTCTGGCCGGAGGTGCTAATTACACCAAACTCAATTCTGACAACTTTTAGTTTTAATTCTATAAAACTATAAAACCTCATTTCTGCACCTATCCGAATATTTCAGTTCTCAGATGACTGTAATAATAATTTATTTTATGAGTTAGCAGTGATTGTATTAATAATTGATTTGATATAGGTTACTTTACTCAGCATTCAGCAAGACATCATAAGTTTCATAACCTGAGGATATTCTGTTCAATGGGAATTTTTAGAGAAATCAGCACACAAAGCATAGAAAGTCGACTTTTATAAAGTTTAAGTTATTAAAGACTTAATAATTTAAAATAGCAGGACTATAATATATAAACCCTAAATAGATGAGACGATGGACCACACACACATATAAATACTGAAACAAATCAATTGGCCGGAACCTCCGGCCGAAGGAAAAAACACTAAGCCGGAGGTTCCGGCCCTCTGGCCTCCGGCCAAAATCTGCCTCCGGTGCATCACTACTTATTTCACCCTCAACCGCGGTTGCCGGTATATACCGGTTATCCGTATCGAATACCACAACAGGATATACCGGTAACAATTCTGCGCCAGCACCGTTTTAAATGCTGCAAATATAAAAGTTGTCATTTATTTCTTGATTTTTAACTCACTGCCATTTCAAAAACACACACACACACACACACACACACACCACACACACACATATAAAGGGTGATCCAGAGAAATGGGACCCAAAAGAAACCCCTGTAACTCTTAAAGTATAAGACCTTTTATAAAATCATACGCATCATTCGAAAGAGGATAGTTACAAGTTTGTACAGGATTGTATAGGTTTTGACAATACAAGACAAGATAAGATACAAAACAAAATAAAAGTGTTAGTTAAAACTAACCCTTCAAGATGACTGCATGGACTGTGGGAAACAGCTGCGTTTCATAACTGAGCAATATTATGAGCATGGAAGAAGTGTAGTTTCAGCTCTTAGAAGGTGATT